>JBBPBS010000007.1:5190303-5222176 GCA_037974835.1 Cicer judaicum | reverse complement strand
TTAACTGCAGTTCAATTTTTTATTTTTTAATTGGTGTATGAAATTAGTTTTATTATTTTAAATAAAGTGACATATAATATGTTAATGTATAATGATTAATACCTATAAAAATAGAATAAAAGGTACTTAAAATTTTTAATTTTAATTTTAATTTTTTTTTCTTCATATTTATAATGTAATTAATGACATATAAAAATTAATCTATTTATATAGTTTTATATTATAAAATTATATATCACATCATTAAAACAGTGTCAATTAATTATCGTTTTATAGTTCAAAAATATAAAGAAGAGATTAAAAATGTCGACTTTTAAAATAAAAAAATAATTCTATATATTGATAATAATACAGAGATAAAACTATAATTAAATTTATTTTTTATTAAATTATTTTGTATAATGATTACTTTTTTTTAAAAGCCAAAATAAAATTAAGATAATATTATTCAACACAAGATGTGTGAAGAGCAACCACAATAAAAAAAAACGTCTTATAAAATGAAATTGACACGAAGAAATTAAATATTTTAATAAAATTCAACTATATCAATCAACAAACGAGCATTAAAATAATAAAATAATAAATTTAGTTGTAATTATTATTATTATTATTTATAAACTTTAGCTAATATCATCAGCATCGTCATAATTATTGACTTGTTAATGTTGTACACCCACATATTGCAAATCTATACAGGGTTCTGTCACACGTTGTAAGTGATAGTAAATTCATACCTTTTTATAAACTCCTATATTTTTCCCATATATTAGTCTATTTTCAATGTATATTTTTTTTATAATTATTCATAAATTTATCTCACAAGATATTTAGTAGTATTAATTATAAACATATTTTAAAAAATAAAATATATTTAATAATTTAAAATGAAACTTATATTTACAAATAATATTTTGAAAATGATTATAAATTTTTTGATTTTTTGACTAAAGGGAACTTAAAATTTGAGACAACAATAGTTTGAATTATTAATAAATAAATATATATCGTCAGATAGTTTATCTGTTTAACTCATATAGCCATTTTATCAACATCATGTTTATTATTTTCAAAAAGACGTTTATTATTTTTGCTTAGTAAATTTTGTTTATTTGTTAGTTAAATTTTAGAGTTGAAGATTTTGAAAGGATATATTTAATATTTTAAAAAAATTGAAAGAATATATGATAAATATGTATATAATTTTATATTATTCTTTTCAAATTTTTTAAAATATTATATATCAAAATATAAAATTGACTTTCTTAACGTTTTCCTTCTTAAATTTTCCAAAATCTGACTTGTATTATAAATAAAAATCTTCTTTTTCTCTTTCATATTTCTATTGGTCACTATTATTAACAAAAACTAGCCAAATGTGATACATATTAGAAAAAGTAAGGGTCAAACATGTTATTGTAATTTTTGAATATATCAAAATTAATAAATATATCTCTTAATATATTTTTTTAAATCAATTTTATTTTTAATATATATTTCATTAATTAATTTAATTCTTGAACATATTTTTTAATTTAATTCATAAAATTACTAACACAAAACAATTATAAAAGTATCCAATCGTTGTGCACATCTTTTGTACACTTGCCTCTTCCTCATCAATTAGCTAGCTATCAAGGATCGAAAATCATCAAGATTAATTAGATAGGGCAATCAACGCTGCTGATCATCGTTTGGAAAGTTGAAAACAAGTTTTTTCGTGCCTATCAAAGTGCTAGCTAGCTTGACTTGTCGATACAATTGGTTCTGATTTGTTATTTTACTTAAACAATATGCTTTTTGAACATGATCTTCGCGGTAAAGGACATATTGCTAGCTAGTCATTGAAAGAAATCTGAGTGCATGCTTAATTATGATTAACTTGGTATAGATATTGACTTTGCAACCATCTCTTTAAATCATTTGTTCTTTCACGCTCTCACCAGTTCCTTATACACGTAGGTTTGCAATAGATTATTACCGTTGGGATAAATAACTTAATTAGTAATTTATAACATAAACTCTTATTCTATTAGCGATTAATTAAATCAAAATTTTAACTTCCAAAAATATATGTATATGAGATATTGAATTTTGTTAGTTGTATAAGTTTTATTACTTTAATAGATATTTTGTTATTTTATGTTATTAACTTAGATTATATGAATTTGTTTATAATTTCGTTCTTTTCAATTTTAGTAATTTTATCGATCTATATAATTGTTATCAATTTGAATAAATAAAAATTATATTTTAGTCACAGAAAAATGTATAAATAAAAAACCTTTGATATATTTTAAATATCTTTAATGTTGTTCCTACCTTGAACTGTAGTATCATTCATTTACCTTAAATTTAGTTTATAAATATTGTTAGCCCAAGTCACAATTATGCAGAAGAGTTATATTTGTTAATTATATCAGTTTTTCAATTTATTTATTTATTTATTAGAACAATAGCATTTGTTATTTTTTATGTTAATGAGAGATAATTTATGATATTTTATCTTATTGATATTATATAATTTGTGTTTATGTTTTATGTTAATTTCTTTAAATAAAAAAAAATTGTGGCTTATACTGTAATATAATTTTTTTCAAATAGTTTTGACAATTTAAATTATAAATACAATGATACTAATTATAAAAATAAAGTTTAAAAATATAGAATTATATTTTTATTAAATTACACGGCTATTGGAAACCATTTGTTGTTGAATATAAAAGATACTGTCGTTGACAAAAAATTATCTATTACAACAACTTTAGTCCAGAAATATTTATGTTAAAAACTTTAGTCATTGTGACATGTTAAGTAAGACAACAACAATTGTAATTGTAAAAACATTCGTTATGACAACGGCTTTAGATGTCTTTGAAAAAAAATCGCAACAACACTTATTCTAAGGATATGCAACAACATTCTTTTGGTTGGAAAAAGTACCATTAACAGCAATTTTACATTTTTCTCAGCGGCATTTATTGCTGTCCAATACCATTTATCTTGTACAAGGTATAAGTAATTTAAATTATTTTTAAATAAATTTCAAGTTGTTTTCATCAATTATTCGAGATATATTATGAAATTAGCGCAAAATTATTTATTTTTATAATTTCTCTCAAATAATTTACAAGTATATATACTAATAGTTAAATTTAAATAGACTAATGTCTTTGATTGTTCATTTGACATATACTCTCACTCTGATTATGAGTGTATTTGTTTTTTCTGCGTTTATTGCATTGAAAGATTTTGGTGCACGTCTAATTTTGAGTAGATGATGTAGAAAAGTTATATTTTAAAAATTTAAATTTAAATTGTTCAAATTTTATTGAACACACTCATATTATGTGTTGACGGACATGAATACATACAACTTTAATTGTTGGCAAGTTAACTCTTGATCGAATCAGGTGTTTTGATTTTCTATAACTAATACATTATACATAATTTTAGAGGATTAGACTTATTTTTACGATTATATCATAATTTTAGATTTATATTTTGCATCCAAAACTTAACTACTAGCTGATTATCAATTTACGAGTGGATAATTAATTGAATTCGACCCTATAGGTAGCTAAATTAACTTCTCGAATGAATTATCTCCATCTTTTTCCATGATTTTTTATTTATTTATAATTTTCAATCCCCACATTTAAAATTCCTTTTTTTTTCTTCTTAATAATTGTTCTCTCTTTCTTCAACGAAAATAAACTCTCTCAAATTTTTCTTACCGCGACGATTTGTCATATATACCAAATTTATCTCACTGTTGTGTTATAACTTTTCCTTCATTGGATCTTCTTTTCAGTAATTGATCATTACTATAACAATCAATTTCCATCCCCCTTACTACTAACTTTTAGCGAAGTTCAATACTAATTGGAAGCAACGTCATCTTCATCAGGACTGATAATTATCATTCTTTAAAGCCCCACATTTCTTAGGAGATCCACAAGTGCCATAACTATAATTCCGTACTGCGCATTTTAATTAAATATATTGTTGTGTATTTATTTCTTCTCCCACTACATTAATTGTAGTAATGTAGATCTATTGTCTCTCAATTAAAATTATATATCAATTTTTTAATTATCATATTTATTTATATTTTATTTCTAAAAGAATGGAAAGTTCGAAGAAGTTTAAGAAAAGAATAATGTTCATATTATAACTATTAATTTAGTATAATATATAAAATTAATATTTATTGATAAAAAAATATAAGTTCAATTATATTTTTGGTCTTTTATTTTAGTTGAATCGTGAAATGAATTATTTTATCTTATTTATTTTTAATTTTGGTCTTCAAACTAAATTTTAGTGCAAAATTAAATGAAGATTTATTTTTTTTGCGTTTTCTTGAATTGTGTCATGCTTTAAAATTTTATAAAATTTATGATCATAATCGGTGTAACACAACTTTAAAAATAACATTTCATTAATTTTTGAAATTAAATTCTATTTAAAAAATCAATATTAAAAAAAATAAAATAAAAAAATTATTTATATAATTCAACTAAAATAAAAACATCAAAACTGAAATTAAATCAAAAATATATTATCTATTCGGTCTTTTATCATCCAAATTGGACACTTGAGCGAGACACGCTCGTTAGTTTTAATTTCTAGCAACAGATGATGAGGTTGGGTGTGGGTCAAATTCAGGTGGGATACTATGATGGTGAGGCCCACTAATCATCAATTATATAAGTGTTCTATGCGGTGACAATGATGTGATAGGTGTAAATGATTAGATGCTTGGACTAAAATAACCACTGTTGAAAAAGATTATCCAAATTAACTGTTGCATCTTTGTGCTATTTGTATGTAGCATCAAATAGTTTGAACTGATTAATTTGCATGCGGAGTTGAAGCATAAGCATGCATCGAGTGTATATCATGTCATTTATGTGGTGGTGTACAGATGTCACATTGTAATCTAATGCAGAGCAATGTGAATGTCATAACAATGCTTATCATATTGCTAGCTTTCACTTTAAACGATGTCGACGGATATCTTTAATTTGCTTAGTTGCATGTACGGTATACTATCTCTTTTTTAATTTTCTCTATATATTAATTAATCAATTTTAAACAAATGTGTACCGTACGTTCACGCGCTCACTATAAATTTTGAGAGAGAAATGAATTGAGAAAGCGATGTGATCAAAATGGATTTATATTTAAGTTTCTGTAGACAATGGTTTGTATTTAATTTCGAAAAAAATTAAAACTTTACTATTTAATACATTAAAAAATAAATAAATGATACAACAGAAGAAAGAATATAAAGACAGATTTATATTATAGATTGTGTTTTCACAATATTTTTGAATATTTAATACATTGTTATAATAGTTTTTGAAAATATTAAATTAATGTATGAAAATTACAAATATTCAAATAAAATATCCTTATTTTTACAATCACTCATTGAAACATATCAAAAGTTTTTATCTTTTGACCAAAGTGGCAAACCCTCTATTCATTCAATATTATTGTTATTTCTTTATTACCTGTCCAGGTCAATAATTCTAGTTGATTTGATTTGATTCATTCATCCTACTTGCCAGTTACCTCAGAAAAGGGAAAGAGAATGAATAAGCATAACTAATAGAACGCCCTAAATGCATGCATATATCCTTGACCTTGACTACAGACAGAATCATGGTGTTAATTGTAATATAACATAACATATATAGTTGATGACATAAGCAAAAATTTAGATTTGTAATTTTGTTTCCGGAGACAAAAATAAAGATCATGACTTTAGACAATAAGAATATTTTAAATGTGAATTATTTGCACATATAAAATTACTTGCACATATAAAATTAATTACGAGTGATTATACTATCATCAATAATTTTTCATTTTTACCAACTGTATACTTTAAAGAAGTTAAATCATCTAAATATAATGAATAATTAGACCAAAAAAATTAATGATAAGGGCTTGAAGTAGTCGCCCTTGATTAGGTGTGGATACATGTAGCATTCGCCAACTAAAGAAAATAAATACAATTCTTAATGATATCTCTAAATTTCAAAATCCAATAAACAAACATTTTTACCTCTAAAATCGTTGCTCACTCTAGTAGTAGTCTCTTAATTAAGGGACAACATTTTAAACATCTTGATTTTGAAGTATGTTAGGCAAATTTATCATCAACGTTAACTTTGGGTTAACTTTGGTTAGTTTTTGTGAGATGGAACTTAATAGGACTTTAATATGTCATGTCAACGTGTGATGTGACAATGTATTATCATTTGAATCGTGGGGAATAAAATGAAAAAAATACATGATAAAAAGAAATAACATGTATTCTCCATCAAATGATGAACCATATATCTTTCTTCCTATTCTCAAATCTCCATCATCTGAAATTGGAATCCGTATAAACATGATAAGAGGTGGTGCTTTATTTTTGCAGGCAAGACGAATATGCAAATGTTGATTTTGCCTATCTGAATGTTTGTGTTGGAAACAGACAATGATGTTTAGAGCAACAAACACTACTAGAAGTTTTGCCTTTAGTGATATATTTTTTAGTCGTTGTTGTATAAGAATCAATCATTATTCCTTTTAGCGACCAAATCAAAGACTATTTTATTCCAGTTGATAAAACCACTAGTCCCTAGTTGTTGGTGACTGAATCGTCGACTGATACTTAGCGACAGTTTTAGCAACCATATATGGAAGTCGATTTAACAACCATTTTAAATTGATTTTCTATATCATTAGTGATATATTTATAAAAGAATTTCGTGATAGAATATTTTATTTTTATTAAATATTTGATCACTAATTTCGTCTCTAAACATTACATATTTTTAATAAATTCATTGCAACATATTTTTTCTTTAGATTAACTTATCACTATCCATCTAACTCTTCATCAACATGATCATCAACATTATTATCACCAATCTCATAATAAAAAACATCAGCATCATGATACCAATCTCATCATCATGAACTTTGTCTAGTATACGATATGCACTTAAAGTTCAAGCTATTCAGCAATTATTTTATCAAGTGGTTGATACACTCAACTATTCTATTTGTATTAGCCAATCCATCTCAAAGTTGATCTCCTTTACTTTTCATTTCTTCAAATTTATGTCTTTGTTACTCTATTTCATTTCTCATTTCTTCCAATTCATGCATTTGTATCCACTCAATTGATAAAGAATATGAACCACGATAATATGGTCTCCCTAATGATAGTGTAGATTCTAATTATTCTAAGACCATGTACTTCTCTTTTTCAATATATAATATAAGTCGAATTAATATTTTAAAACACACTAAAATAAAATAAAACCAATTAAAAATAATAATAATAATAATAATAATAAATAATATACAATTTAAAGTTGAAAGCTCCTACGTGTACATAGTTCGATTTTTAAGTTTTATCTTTATCATATTTGTGTGTGTAAAGAAAAAAATCTGAATGACTAAAAAGAGTGTCATTCAATTTTGTCTGATAAAAAAAAAAAAAAAAACTCCACATTCAAAACATATTATTAACATGTAATATTATTATGATTAAAAACATATTAACATGTAATATTATTATGTCTTGTATTTTATCTGATCAAGAAAAATTAACATTAGTATATATAAAATAAATTTCTTGTATTTGATCTCATAAAGAAACCCATCGAGTATAAAACCTGTAGAAATGAAAAGGGAGCACACACCACAATAATAGATTGCCTTGTAATTTTAATGTTTATAAGTTCTATTCACACAAAGAAAAAACTATAACATGTTTTTTTTGAGGCATTGTACATGACCACTTTAACAGAACTGTGATAAATTGTATCAATAACACATGGCATTGTTCTTGGATATGCTTTTCAAATTTTCAAACTTCATAGACAATATACCTTAGATATATTGCTCCGTCAAATCAATGCTAAATGACTTAATCAATGGTAAATGACTTTAGAAAGTAAAGTAAAAAGGAAACAGAATGAAGTCTTAAACTCATCATTAAATTTTTGACCTCATGTTAGAAAAGCAATATGCAGGCAATCATACAAATAAATAACATGCAACTTGTGAAAGTACAAACTTCTATTTTGAATTGATTCTCTTTGCATATTTTTATCTTCTAATTTCAATAAAAAAATTATATAAAAAAAGAAGCAACCGAAAGGAGATAAAGAGCTCTTATTTTAATAACTTCAAATAATCTAACAATTTATTATGTCCAACAAAAACTTCAAATAAACTAAGAAAATCTAAAACAAAACAAAAACTATATTTATAAAACATATTTATGCCTTATATCTATAATAAAAGGTAGATTAAGAAACAACACATTTATAATTTATTTCTTTCTAATACGTTTAAAATTTATTTGTCCTAATGTGCAATCCACCCACCCCTCAAGTGTCCTTTTTTTAGCATGCGACTTCTCTTGCAAATCACTAACTACAAAATACTATTTACACAATTACTCAATCAAACAACACCAACGAAGTAAAACAAAATCGTTTATAGAAGAAAAAACACAACTAAAAAAAAAATCAAGGGAGCAATTATGATACAAGCAAGCCAAATATTGAAAATAGGAAACATCTAAAATACCTAATTTGAGTTCAAAAATACCTCAACTCCTGGACTAACCGTTCTAAATACTTGAGTTTTCGATCGGCGGTTTAGATTACCAACACAAAAATCATTTCTTGTTGTTTCCTATGATTATACATAGAACAACACTTTACAAAATCATGTCGACAAATTAACTAAAGAACAAAAAATTAGCAATCCAATTTATCCTCTTCTAAAAAAAATACATGCCCAGTTAGAAAGCAACACTCTTTTATGTTACACGATACCTGAGCATATATATTAAAAGAATTTAAACATTAAATCTTGATATGAATTCTCATGACAAATTGATAAGGGAAAACAAAATCAAATAAAAATATGCAGAGAAATTGTTTTGATTTGAAACGAAAGAAAGAATAATAATTACAAACCGGTGCACTCGTGATTCATGAGTTTGAGGATTCAAAGCATTTGCATATTTTGTTATTCAATTGGTGTATAGGATAGTGTTCAAATAATTAAAATAGTAGTTGTTGTGTAATTTGTTGATTTTAAAATTAGTGAATCTAACTATCAATTTAATAGATATTTATGTAGTTGTGTTTTTATTCAACATTCATTCATGAGCCATAATATGATCTATAAGGTTTTGATTTAATATTGACTAAACTGAGAGTATGGTTGCTGAAGTGAGAAAGAAACTATATGGAAAATTTTACAAGTAACTATTCAACTACCCTTTCAACTTTTTATATTTATATTTTAGTCATTTTATATATGACACTTAGAATCAATAAGAATGTGTCATGTGTCCATCTTACGTGATTAGTTTGACCACATCAACAAAAACTAACATGAATGAATGAAAATTAACATTATAGATGAATTTTATAAATAAAGTTTAAAATTATGATGTTTAAAATATTTTCCTACAATTAAGGGACCGCCGTGACAAAGAGATACACTTCCTGATAGAAAAGTGGTTGTTTAGTACTCAAAAATCCAATCCATAAGAATGTACATGTAGATGTTAGATGACCATCTTAGAGTTTATTTCAACTATAGATCCATGTCCATCTCAGTCACCCAAAATGCTATGAACTAAGGACTAAGTGCTTCATCCTCTGGAAATGTTGAATTTTTTACTTCTCATGTCCTCATTTATATCTCTCACCCCTTAATAAATTATTTTATCTCTTTTATTGTATATAAAAATAGAAAAAATTTTGAAGATCGAAAATTCACAAGTTTCCAAAATGCTATCCCATGGAAAAATTTACTAGCTTATTAGAGTAACTTATAAATTTATTGAATTAAAAAAAAATATGTTTTTGGTAAATAAATTTTTCTCATCAGCTTATGGCTTATTATGATACGCTATTTTAAGTAGCGTTTGAGCTTATAGTTTACATTTTCTTCAATTTATAATCTTATTATTATTATTATTATTATTATATAATACAAAATAACTACTTCATCCACTAGTTTTCAGGTATATTTTCTTCTCGGACCGGTGAATAGAGTTGCACTAGTTCACAATTTCACATTTATCTTTCTTCTCGGTGAATAGTTATACTCGATTTTTTTAATTCCTTGGCAAAATAACTCAAAAAAAAAATCATTTTATTTATCTTACAAGAAATTGATTAAGATATGCATTGTGATATTTATTATTATTTCTTTATCTTCTAAATTCATTTTTTATGCCAAATTATAAATGAATTGCATTATTTTTACGATTACCATTTATAATATGGAATCTGATAAACTCTTAAATTAAATTTTAAATTTATGTTTTTATTGTAATAAAAAAAATAGATTATATAAAAAAAAAAATAAATGAATTGTATAGTTCTGATTTTTATTTTAAAATTTTTATTTATTTATTTATTTTTATTTTTACCATAATAATAAAGTAAAGTAGAAAAATTGATTAAAAAAAAGGAAAATGAAGTAAAAAATATCTATAAAAGATTGAATGAAAGTGTCACATTTTTTTATTATTTTAAATTAAATAATTATATTTTTTTATGTTATTTTATATTGTTAAAAACTAAATTTTATTTTAATTAATTAAATTTTTAACTATAAATCATTAATTATCAATTATCAATCAAATTTTCAGTTACGTGTCAACTTTTTAACTGTCAACTAATTTGTTAGATATTAGTTAAGTTATATCTTAATTGTACCGCAGAAACTCTCGGTGTTATTCTCTAATTATTATTTGACAATTTTTTAATTTTTTCTTTCTTCCAAATTTAGAGTATTTATATTATATTCTAATATTCGTGTGTCTCAATATGTATTTTAAATTTCTCTATATATTATTTCCGAAAAAGATGTTAAAACTTCATTGCTTTCCTATACAATTGCTCCAAAAAAAGCTAAAACGCCGCCACTTTCCGAGAAGCTTCCCAACCATAACCAACAAAACTTCAATCTTTTGTTCTATAACTTTCGCTTCTTAAGCTACAACAAAATAATTCGAAGCCTTAACCGCAATACCTGCAAAACAAAACAAGTTAAACAAAGAAAAGCAAAAATACTTATGCTTATAACCATGACTTCTCCGTCACCGGGACATCGGAGAAAATTCTCCGGCAAGACCCCAATCAGTTCTAACCGTAAGCTTAATGAGAACACATTGACAGAGAAACATTCCGACATTGTTGATCGCCGATATGTGTCAACTACGCCGAAGATGCAAACCAATGAGTCACTTTTTCGGCTATCGAAACTGCTAATGAAGGTGACAATCGAGAACAGGTTGGGCGCAATACAGATGCTGATGTTGCCTGAGGACACCGTTGGCGATTTGATAGAGGCAACGTTGGTGTTTTACGAGAAGGAAAAGAGGAGGCCAATTTTGATGAACACTGATCCAAGGTGTTACGACCTTCACTACTCCAAATTCACTTTCCAAAGTAAACTATCTTTCTTTTTTTGTAACCACTCGTACTCGTTACTTCAAATCAATTCGTTAATGATAACATTTGTTTTGAGTTGGTGCAGGTTTGAAGCGAAACGAGAAGTTAGTGGACTTGGAATCGAGGAATTTCTTCCTCTGCTCAAAGCCACCCGTTTCTTCAATCACCCAGAAAGAGAATGTGCCAATGGACTCTGCATTTCCATGGATGATTTTAGTCCATCTACTGCTATAAATTAGTTTTTAGTTATATAAATATTTTCTTTTAATAATCGATATTAGTATTGTCAGTGTTATCAGCTCTTTTACTCTTCTGTCAAAGGAAAAATAAAATTACTTTCTCACTTTAACTATTCCTTATGTCTCCTCTATAAATATCTAATATATGTAAAATTAATCACTTTGCCACCTCCTAATATTCTGCCCGAAATTTTATATGTTCTTGTATGTAAGCAAAACTTTTGTATAGATAAAAATTAACACCATTTAAATTTTCAAATAAAGTATGATTTTTGTGGAATTTGCAAGTTGTTATCTAATGTAGCGTTTCAACTTTCAAATAGTGTTTTAACTTATAATTTATACTCTTTTACATTTTTTTTTTCATGTTCATGTAAAACGTAGCTATTACTTAAGATGCTATTATTTTATATAACACATTCATTCTTTTATTCTTAAAAAAAATTCACAACAAAAAAAATTAATTGTCATGCATTGTAATACACATAATTGATAAAGAGATGCATTGCCCTTTTTACTTTTAATTTTTTATATATTTAAAATTAAATAAATGTATTTTTTATTAAAAAAGAAAAATATAACTGTGTACTTTTATATTATTTTACGAATATAAAAAATAAATTTATCAAACACTTTTATCTTAATCAATTAATTTTTCAATTATAAAATAAATTATCAACTAACTTTTCAATTATCAATTAATTTATAATTTATTTTTAACAAACAAAGTTTATGTAAAAAAAAAATGAAAAATTACATGTTCAAATTCGCATTTCAGCATTTAAAATATGTCTGGAATCTTTTACTATATGAGATACATTCATGAGACAAGTCATCAACTTTTCTTAATTTGGTTTATAATATTTTTGAGTTACCTTCTTGTGTTGTCAATAAAATGCCATCCTTCTTATTTTTGTAATAATTTTTTAAATATAGAAAGTCATTATAGAGTATGAATAGTAGTTTTTTAATTAAAAAAAAAGTATTTCTTTAATTATTCTTTAAAGGGAATGACACTTGTTAAATAGTAATAAATAAAATAAAATCTTAGAATATGAACATTCAATACATTAAAATATTAAAAAGTGATATTTTCTAATAAAAATTATTTTTTTCTTTTTAATTTATTAACAAATACACTAAAAGCTCTTGTTAATATGATACACTCTTAAAATGTATTAGTTTGATTTTATGAATCCAACTTCGTTCACTTCGTTTCTTAAATAATAAAAAATAATCCCACTCATATATCTATATTATTTTTGCATCTTTTTCCTCTTAACTCTTCCCCTCCATTTCCTTCCATTCTCAGCTAGCTTCGTCTTTTTGCCATTCTCTCTCTCCCCCCTTTCACCTCCCTCCTTTCTCCTTCTTATGTTCAAACAAGTTAATAAAGTCCAAGGATGTTAACTTTTGTAATCAATATTTTTGGTATAATCAAATCTTTCTACCACTCACACATGGAGGTGAGCTTAGATAGTGCTACTTATTGTTTAGAATGGCTTAGTGATAAATCAATACAAACATAAAAAAAAATATTTAAAATTTTAGTGATAAACTAAAAGAAAATAGATTAGTATTTAGATAATTTAATAGACTAAAACAAATTAGATTTACTAATAGTTATATTTCAAAAACCAAAATATTAATTTACTGAAACGTTTAATACACTCTCCATTCTTTTTTTATTGGTGTTTTATACTTATTTAATTGTCGTTTTTAAGATTCCATTCAACATTAGTATTGTTGTATCAATAATTTATTTATGTATTTAATATAGAGAGGAAAATAAATAGAATGAAATGAAAGCATTATAAAAAAAATATAGAAACCATTTTTTTATCAAGAAGAAAGAAAATACAAATGTTGCCTAAAGTATCCGCCAGCAAGCATTGCGGGACTAGAGAAGAACAAATATTCCAAAATTTAAAGGTCTCGTCATTGGAAGGACATTACTTGATCAATTTATCGATCACTACATCCCAACACGTAATATATGATTAAGAGTTATGAGTCATGTCTTGCGACATACTTATCTTTAATTTTATTTTGATTTATGTCTAAAAAAAAATTATTATTAAAAATATTTTATTTATAATTATAATAGAAATCGAAAATGTCAAATTAATATAAATAGATATATTAATTAAGTAATAACTTTTTTTTTCTTGTTTCTTATAATTTTATTACTAAAAAATTTATTCGAGATAGTTAAATAGATTTATTAAATATTTTTTTTAGGTAGTGAAAGCTAACCATAATTATTATTATGTACACCATAATTATTATTATAAAAATATTAAATATCGTTATTTTGGAAAAAAATAATACTAATTAAAAAAGTTTTGTTTTTTTTACAAAAACAAGGGTATATTTTAATAAATAAATAAACAAAATAAGGGTTTATTGGTTACTTCCTTTTGCGAAGTGGTTGTTGTTAACCAGGCTGGTACACGATTCTTAGCTTCATCCAGCCACTACTACCTGCCGAATTCCGATCCTCCAAAGTTTCTTCCCCTCCTCTCCGTCGCACAATCCCTGAATAACTTCTATCGTGCGCAATTCTCACCGTATGATACGAACGAATGCATTCATTTTTGCATAGGATAGAAAAAGTACTGAAAATTGAGTGAAAATTCGGAATTAAGAGAAGGAGCATGGCTGATATATTCGCGTGGCTCTTCTCCTTCTTCACCCTTATTGCTTTAATCGTCCTCGTTATTTACCAGGTCAATCCCAACCCTACCTCATTCTTATTGCTTCTTCCTGTCTTTTTTTTTTGTCCTTTTATTTATTTTTTATTTGTTTATGTTGAAGTCAACTTGAAGCACCCTATTATCTAAAGCTTTGTTTTTTAGTGCAACCATTTAACTGGGTATATAATCATATATCTTAATCCGTATGCAACTTTTTGATGGCTATTATTTGTCTGAAAGAAAACAAAATTCACCCCTAATTCAATTCATATCAAATTCACCCCTAATTCAATTCATATCAAATTCACCCATAATTCAATTCATATTTAGAACAAGTTCATGGAAAAAACATTACTTACCAAATTCAAGAGAAGATGCTAGGGAATTGGAATTAGGGATTTGTGGGTTCCCGCTTGGTGTTCTAATGGTTTAAGAGAATATTATGTGTGGAGAAATTCCATTTAAGTATTTCCTCAAAAGATGTACTTCAGTGGATATAATGCATTTTTAACATAATCACAATTAAGTTTGGTGTTTTGTCAATCATTGATCGCAGAAATAGTGGTATGCTCAAGTTCTGCTAAGCTACAATGCTATAGTGCCACCATAGGCCGCTGTTAGACAATAGCTTTATACTACATAGCATATTGCGGAACAATAGCGATTAGTTTAAATTCTGCTCCACTATAGCCACTATTGGATAGCATTGATTAAGTTGCTTATGATGTTTATTCTAATTTCTGAAAGGGGTCTGTAAATTGGAAATGACTTAGTTTCTTTTGCTTGTTTGTGCTCATGTCTTGATCTTGATATATTGCATATTGCTGGAGTTAGGAGTCTCCTTTATGTTATTCACAATACCACCTAAATGTTTTTGGGATTGGTATTTTTCTTTAGGAGTGTATGATAAACTTGGTTGTGTTTTGGCTCTCCATATGCTGACTTTGTTTTACACTTCTTACAGTTGATGTGCCTGGCAGACCTCGAATTCGATTATATAAATCCTTATGATTCCTCGTCTCGGATAAACAAAGTTGTTTTGCCTGAGTATATTACATTAGGTGTTCTGTGCTGCTTCTATCTTGTAACAGGGCACTGGATAATGTCACTGTTCTGCGCTCCTTACGTCTACTACAATGTCAGATTGTAAGTTTTCTATCAAATCTAGAAATAAGCCCTGCCAGTTTATTGTTAAAAATAATGAATGATACTGATTTGGGAATATGTTTTTGAGAAATATCTAATAGAAAATAGTCATTTTCTGCACTCCGATTAGTGATCTGTGAGTGAATGGCAGTTTCAGTTAGAAATTTGCATCACGGCATTATTCGGCATTGTAGTAGGGTACTACCAGTGTGACTGCCCAATAAAGAGTAACCCTTTGATTGATTGTATATAAGATAAACCAGTTTAATAGCTATATGTGATTGTTTATGCTTCATGGAATTGCTAAGCATTTTTTCTATTATATTCTAATGAATACTCGTATTGCTAAGCATTCGTGTGTGCGCAGTAGTTTAGGTGAGGGTTTCAATTGAATTTTGGGTCTGTCCTTTATTCTGCATTTTAACATGAGTGCTGGAGTGTTGATGTAGAGAATAAACCAAATTGTTTAACCCAATTTCAATAATTTGGCAGGTGTTTTTCCACTTTGTTGTTTGGTTTAGCTTGGTTTTGTTGGACTTTAGTTTTTGTTCAAAGCGATGATGCCACAAATTTCTTTAGTTTTTGTTCAAACCTCGAGCTTTTTTCTGGATCTTCTATCACTCATCTAGCTGCATTGCTCAGTTTATGTAAAGGTCAAAACATTATAAATTGATTTTATTTTTGTAGGTATTCAAAAAATCAAACCAACCACGAGCAGTGGTTTAATTCTGAGTTTACTAAGGTCCTGTGGCGTAGTTTTATTAATGGAACTATAGGACTAGTTAATGTTCATTTAGTGCAGTTTGAACCTCTAACTGAACCAAACTTGACAATTAATTAACATCCCTATTATTGTAAACCAGCAAAAGCAGTGATAATACCCATGGTGCATCAGACAAAAATGGAAAACCAACAGATATGCTGTAATTGTATATTTGTATTTTGGTTTATACTTTATTTATTTGCAATGTTATAAATTGCAATTGTGGTCTCAGTGTCATTGCAATCCTTGGTACTGTGAAAAACTGCTGACAAATGCAACTGCAATTAATCAAGGATACCCCAAAAACCTTGAACTTGCAACTGTATCTGCGCATTGCAATTTAAAATCATGCCTGTATAATTTCTAAGCAGGCCACAGTTTGGGATGTGTTCATTGGTTCTTAAATCTCATCCATGTTTCCTGAGGGAAATGTTAGATGTTTGTATTAGTAACTTTGAGCCGAAAAAGACCTATTGTTGTTGCCACAACTCCAAATCCCTTGAGACCAAAGAAGCACGGTCACCTCAAAATAATTGTCATACTTGTGTTTGATGTATTAATGTCTGACATTTGACAGACCCTTTTGAACTGCTATTTGTATTTACATTTTTGTTTTGAACTTTCATATCAATACAGATGGCAATACAGTGATAATTAGATAAAAGTTTATAATATTTTGTCATGCTTACAAGGTGTAGTGCTAGATTATACAATTAAAGTTGTTTTGTGTTTGATTATTTTTAAATTTGCAGTATCACCCTGTTCGTGTCATATTATATGTGTCCTATGTTGTATCTGTATCTTCTAGCTCAAGGCACAGCCTGTGCACCTTTGTTTTGCTTCATTTGTCGATTAAAACTTGAGTATTAGCTTGCCACTTGTATCGGCTGCAATAGCTTTTGATCCTACATATGTATAACAGCTGCCACAGTACTTGGGAGATGGTTTCTTATAGCAAGGGATCAAATGAGGTGGCTTGTTTAGTTGTTTTCTCGCTTGAATAATTCTTGATAGCTTAATAAACTGGAATGTGCTTAGTATGGTCCTGATAATTGCATTTTTTTATTACTTTGATCAGGTACAGACAAGGAAAGCATCTGGTTGATGTTACAGAGATATTCAACATGCTCCCTCGGGAGAAGAAGCAGCGGCTTTTCAAACTCTTCTATCTAATTTTCATCCTATTCCTCTCCTTATTTTGGTATGTGACTTGTAAAAAAGGCCTCATATTCATAAAAAACATATGCCATTAACTTACGATCCATGCATTTGCATTTTTCCGCAGGTTGATCTATTCATCATTGGACGATGATTATGATTAGTTGTGGTGTGGATTGCTTTCTGGAAGTGAGCTGCCAGACATGTGAAAATGAGAGTAGCCAATTACTTCCGATATTTGACTTGTACTCTAGGTTGCCGGCATGTTTCGGTTGTCGGACAATAAAACATTTGTGCTTGTGTCTGTATATCGTTACACTTAAATCAGTTTTATTGCCTCTGCGATTTATGTTTTTTTCATTGATAATGCAAAATCCTCGGTACTAACTTATCTGTCCTACTTGTCATTGTATGAAATCATATGAAGAATGTAGTTTGATATTCACGTCTTAGTAGGCTTTATCTAACCCAAGTCAAGTGGTTTCTTTTTCGTTAATCTATCATAGATTTGATTAAGGTCCGTTTGTTATATAGATTATAAAAAAATAATTCTGATATTCAATTATTTAGAGATTTTTACAAAAAAATTAAATCTGTTGTGTTTATGTATTAAAAATCACCTTGTTTAAAAAAAAGTTATAAAAAATAATTTTATAGAAGCTACATTTTAGGCAGTTATTTTTTTTTAGGTTCTCATTTTCTTAAAAAGTTGTAACAAACAAAGTTTTAAAAGTGATTATTAGTTTGTTTATATATAAAAAGAAACTATCACAAATAGACTCTAAATGAAAAATTGGAGTGCTTTGGTTTGAGACAAGGAGTTCCAATGTTCCTTCACATTTTTTTATAAACACAGCCACTGCCCTCTTACTTATTTCTTCATAACATGGACAAATATGAAGACATGTGGATTTGGGTAGAATCACGTAATGGAGCTTATTCAACCAAATGTGGTTATGATTTATCAAGGACTTGATAAGCAGCATGATGATTTAGGAACAAATACTAGTAGCTGGAATTGACAGTGGATTTTGAAACCGTAAGAAAACAATAAACATTTTCTAATTGAAATCTCTTAAGAATGGCTAGACATATATTTCATTCACCAACTCAAATAGATGTTAGGCATTGAGATTCAACATGATGATTATATATATATATATATAATCCGGCCATAAGAAAAAGAAAAAACTCATTTTTTGTGATCCAAAATATATAAGCAATTTTTATTCGATTAGCTACACTTCATAAATATATAATATAAGCATTTTTTGTATATTTCAATTAATATACCTTTATTTATTTATCTTTTACTTTAGAACATTTTTCCATGAATAACAATTTGAGAAATACAATTAAACTATTATTATTACATTATGAATACTAATTACTATTAATTAAAATTCTTAATTAACTTGATTTTATATATTTTTGCATATCAAGAGATGAGATTATACATATTATTAAATTAGAGTTAATCCACAAAACAAATCAACTCATCAATGATACGATAAAATATATTTCAATAAATAATATAAATTAAAATGGAGTGAAATAAAATACGACAATTCTTTAAATACGACAATCCACTTGATATTATCTCTGTCATCACTTAAAACAATCCTTTAAATAATTTGAAATGATTTCGTGCATTGTCAACAAATTAAAATATTATATTTTTTATAACTAAAAATTTAAATTAATTAGATTTAAAAAATTTATTAAGTAAACAACATATTATCGGCCACTAAAAAATTTCTCAAATCGATAACCAGAGTTGGATGTAAGTCTTTATTTATATAGTATGAATATTTTAGCGATTATATAATTTATTGGATGCATTTGTTTTAGATTTTTTTTTATGAAAAAATTTATTTTTTTAAATTAAAAATTACTTTTTATTATTTGAATAGTGTTTGGTTTACATTTTTAAAAAATTACGTTAAAAAAATTATGTTTTTATTAAAAATAAAAAACAAAAAATAATAGCTTTTCAATGTGATAAGAGAGAAAGATAACACAAAATTGAAAAATAAAAAATTTAACTAGAGAAAATAAAAGTATTTAATATATATTAATCAATTTTAAAATATGTATAAAAAATGGATTAAACTATTAAATTTAAAAGTGTCAAATTTAAAATATTTATCCCCTAAGTAATGGGAATGCTTGGAGTGTTCCTTTATGAAAGAATAACACTCAAATCGAATTATTTTTAAAAATTTACATAGAAGAAATAAAATACAAAATCTATATGTACTAAAATATATATATATATATATATTAGATTTATAATTGCACTTTTCATAATTTTGTGATAATTTATTTATTCATTGATTTGTTTGGAATAATAATAAAAAATAGAGATACATGATATAATAAAGAGTGAAGAAAATAGTAGATATAGATTAAAAGGAGAGAAAGAGACAGAGTTACATAAAATAAACAAGAGAGTAAATAGATATAAAAAATTAACTATTTTAAAAATATTTTTTCAAGTTTATAGTCTAAATAATATCTTTAAACTATTTAAAATAAGATCATTTTTATTTAAACTCAATTGTACGCATCAAATATCTATGTAGAAAATCTTTACAATTTTGTTGGATATGAATTAAATAGTAATTAAATTACCTTAGATGAAACAGAAAAACAAAATGTACCTTAGATAACGATGGTAAAATGACATTTTACCCCTTGTTCAAGTTTCGAAATACAAAAGTAGTACTTCCCTATCCCCTGCCTTTCAATTCAACACATCGTCGTTCATTTTCACTTCAACATGGCGGTCGCACCCTACGCCACCGGTTCAACGCTTCGTCTTTCTCCTCCTCCTAGGTCACAATTTCCCCCTTCTATTCACTTGATTATACAATTCAATCAATTTCAACTAATTCTCACTGTGTTTTTTATTTTCCCTCTTCAGTGTTTCCACTAAAATCTACTCCGGATTGAAACTCCAATCTACCCGTGTGTTCACTTTCTTCACTTCATTTTTCTTATTCAATTTCATCCCTTTTTTTCTTTTCTTTTTTCGCTTTTCGCTCACCATTTTCAATTGCAGGTCCTTTTGGAACGCCTTCATGTAACGCAAACGCTGCGTTTTATGGAAAAGTTAACAAGGCTCTTCAGTTTCGGTAATTTCCTCCTCTCAGATATCCTAGCCCATTCACAATTCATCCTCTTGCAAAACAACAAACAGTGGCATGAATAATAATCTTTTGGATTCATATTGCCACTCTTAAAATCTCCATTTTTATTCTGCAATAATTGATTGTGTACTAATTGGAGTTATACACTTGCAACTGACATGTTAAGATCAATCTCGTTGGTGTCTATGTTGTATTATTTTCTTATTGTATACCTGGTACTCTAATTCTCAAAATCTGCGAAGACTATTTTTACTCCAATGCACTTTTCATTGATGCTGGAAGTAATCTGTATTATTATTATTATTTTGGATTAACCGGAAATTCTAAACTGAAATGAGTTCATAGCGGAGATACCTTGAAATTATATATTATATCTAGTTTTTTTAATTACAAATGTGATGTTGTGAAGAGCATTCTTTTTTTAAAATAATATTTGACCCAGTGAAGAAAAGGATAAAAATATGGTTCATGCCTCTTGGGAACAATCAATATGTCAGACATAATAGAAGAGGAGCAGAGAATTTAGTGAAAGTTATATAGCATTGCATAAACATACTGATGTAAGCAGTATCAACTTTTTATGTTTTCAGGTATGCTAACCAGAAATCAGTTAGGGCACAGATTCATATGATGCCCATTGGAACTCCTAGAGTCCCCTATAAAACACCTGGTGAAGGAACTTGGCAGTGGGTTGATTTATGGAATGCCCTTGTAAGTCGTTAATCATATATCATTGATCATACACTTTACTTATCTAAGCAATATTGGTTTACTTTGTCAGATAGGCATAGATCACATGTGAACCTCACGTTCATTTTGATTTTCATCTTTTTCATTAAGTTAATTTTTATAATGAACTAGTGCATTATTTGATGCAGTATCGTGAACGTGTTATCTTCATCGGACAAGAGATAGATGAAGAATTTAGTAATCAAATATTGGCAACTCTGTTGTATCTTGACAGTGTAGATAACTCCAAAATGCTCTATTTGTACATCAATGGTCCTGGTGGGGATGTAAGTAATGACTCTAGTGGTAGATGATCAATAATTAAATGCTTATGTTTCTTGCATCACCTTCCTGTTTACTATTCAGGTATTTAACTTGTTTAAGCTTGCAACATTTGCAGCTTACACCATGCATGGCTCTCTATGATACCATGCAGAGCTTGCAGACTCCTGTAGCCACCCATTGCATTGGTCAGGCTTATAATCTTGCAGCATTTCTTCTTGCAGCTGGAGAAAAGGTGTTGTATTATCCCACTGTTTGCTACTAATACAACTTGTAGAAGCTAAGCTTATCATATTATGGGGTTGCATAGTTAGAGATTTGCATTCTTCATATAATCATAGATTACCTATGTTAAGGGGTTACGCTTAGAGATTTTCATTCTCAATATAACCAAGGATGTCCTATGTTCTTATAATCTTACCTACAGAAGAGAAGAAAATAAATGTTTTCTCTGCTTACATGACATGTTATATATTTATTGTCCAACCTTATCAACAACATCAATTGTGCATTGTTTTGTATGTTAAAATGAAAACGTTGGCAAGTCCTATAATTTGCAATTGTGGAAAGGCAAACTAAGTGAAAAAAAAAAAAAAAGAACAATGATAATAAACCTTTTATTACTCTCGGTCTTCCACTTTCTGCTCCATTTTGCTGTGTTGCAACATTTGTATCTGATTGGTGTTGTTCTACTTGTACCTTGCACTTGTAGTATTGAGTTCATGTTATTTCTAGGGTTATGAACATACTTCTGATGATCAATTAATCTTTTTGTAATGTTCTGTTGTATTTAGGGCAATCGTACTGCAATGCCTCTTGCAAGAATTGCACTCCAATCTCCAGCAGGAGCTGCTCGTGGTCGGGTATGTCTGTCTTCTGTCTGAGATTGATGTTATCAATAATACCTCATTTATGTAAGAATGTGTTGCTTTCAATTTTGATGCTGATCTCATGAAAACTCTGTCAGGCTGATGACATTCGAAATGAAGCAAATGAACTTCTTAGAATCAGAGATTACCTTTTCAATGAGTTGGCTAGCAAAACAGGTCAACCTGTTGAGAAGGTCAGTTCACTTTACAATGGAGATAAATTATTATTTGTAGCTTCTATTATGGTTTGTATTATTGTATATCATGAATGTATAATTGCTCAACCAATCAATTTACTCAACGCAAGACCAAAAAAAATGGTCTTGAAAAATCATTAAATTTTCTTTGCAGAGACAGTCAAATTCAACGGATGCTCTGCTTCAACAAGGATATGTTTATTTAACCTTTTCGGTCTTTCAATTTTTCTGTTTGAAATCCATTTATGATTATACCATTTGGTATATTTTAGTTCCTTCTTCCTTGGGTGTTTATTTTAAAATTTGATCATATGAGCTTTGTTGGTTGGAGAACTAATTTTTAATGCATCTCTTCAGATTACCGAAGACTTGAAAAGGATTAAACGCTTTGATGCACAAGAAGCCCTTGAGTATGGGCTCATTGACAAAGTTGTCAGACCACGACGCATAAAGGCCGATGCACCTCGCAAGGATGCAGGCACAGGCATTGGTTAAGACATCTTGGTTTACAATCCCTATTGTGATATTACTGAGTAATATTTGCAGAACCAAATTGCTTAATGTTTTATTTCCTTAATCAACTTTTTGAATATGTATATTTGGGTAGTCGTATCCTATTGGTCATATCTTGGTGCTCGTTGCTTGATTTTCAATTCTTATTTAAAGCACTAACCCAAGGTAGCTGTATGTTGTTGCAGAACCATACAGCGTCCTCTCTTTTTTGTGTATTTCAGTGAATAAAAGACAACCATTATCGTCTCCCCACAATGAAACTTTTTAGCAAGTGAGATTTTGGTAATTTAGTGGGGAGGGAATTCGATATTAAAAGATTCATTTCATTGGGTCATGGTATTCCATGTGAAAATAAAATAAAATTATTGAGCAATTCTCATGTGTTTTTTATATTGGATGTGCATCATATCAATTAACGATAGTAGAAGTCTTTTTCTATTAGGTAGGATAGATTACAGGAATCAAACAATATTATAATGTTATTAAGCAGAATCTACTTGAATATAAATAATAAATTTCATTAATTAAATAGTTGACTATTGATATAATATATTAATAATTAAACACATAATTTTATATAAATTCATAAGTATGTAATTTAGTTATTAATATTTATTAAATTTTTTTGTAAAGTTTATTATTACATTCATTTGAAATTTTTAATGAAGTATCAATTAGTTTTAAAATTTTGTAAAAATTTATGAAATTGATTTATTTAATAAATTTTTTTAATTTAACGATTAAATCAGTGAAATTTATTAAACAAAGTAATTTATCATAGACGGAATCAATGAATCATCACCTATCTAAATATTATTTCTATCTAAATATTATTTCTATGACTAACTGCATAATTATTATGTTCTTTGTCTAAGTTTTAAGTGATAAATGTTCGAATGATTTTTTAAAAAAAATTGATATTTAAAATAAAATTGAAGTCTCATAATTTAATACATTTATTTAGAAAAGTTCGTAATTGGATTGAATAAAAAAAATATATTGTAAATTAAATAGTACAAATGGGTACAGACCCAAAAAAATATAGTAGAAATGGGTGATTAAATTGGAAGAAAAAGGGTTGCCTGAAAACGTAATAGTAATTTGATCGGATTAAATTGGATGCAAGTAATATAAAACATAAATTATTATTGCTTTATCCAATATTCAAATTTACATTTTAAAAATTAAAACATAATGATAGATTAAATTGTATTTTTTAAACATAAATTTCTACAGTAAAAGTGCAATTCTCAATTTTTTATTAATTTAAAAATAAATTTTTAAATCACGATTATTCAAATATTATCTTTAATTAAAATATTTTTTTAATAGATTTTATTTTCCTTCTAACTAAATTATAGTCAAATGCCAAAATTAGTTTCACGGTACATCTTCAATCTACAAATAAATTAAAAAAGATTTTCTTAACAAATGCTAAAAAAAAAAAGAGAAATATTAAAAGAGAAAAAAAATATAAAAAATATAAAGAAAATGAGATATAATCAAAATTCATCATAAAATCCATTTTATGAGATGTATTTGCAAGAAAATGAAGAATTAATATGTGACAACTTCTAATAAATATAAGTTGTAATTTGTAACTAACTAGTGTTTCATGTTCACTTAATTTATTAATTGATCAAAACTACTATATTTGTACATTATTCTCTTTCTTGTGCAAATCATTCCTATCAAAAATTTGGCGACAAAACACCACTAGATTCTTGGTTGACAACAATTACTTAGTACGGAATTCAACGACATGGTTGACACGTTTGAGGTCTTCACTGTTTTTATTTTTGTTTTTCAAAAGAAACGAACAATGATCATTCTCGTCTAATAGAGATATTGTCACAATAACAAGAACGGAAGACGGATTTTGAGGAAGAACTACCATATCAAAAATCTCCAAGACAAGACATCATCATTAGAAAGCATATCTAATCAGCTAACTCAAATGCTACAATAACAGGGACTGGTAAAACATTGAAAACATTCCGGTCCTTATACAAAGTTCAATAAGCTTATACAGCACAACAACACAAGGAAATACAAGCCAACAATTAGGAATCCCATTACAACGTTGTCAGAATGTGTATTTTAATATTAACGGTGAGTTTGTCAAAAATCAATTGACACTGTAATTTTGTTGAAACATAAACGTGTAGTTTCTGTCAAAATCAGTGACTCCCTGATTCTGCTATTCTCACCGCAAATGCAAACATACACATCGTATAAATGCAATTATAAGGGATCCCTTTGAAATTAGCCTCCAGGAAGTGACACGTTAATGTCAGCAGAAGGGTTATCCTTTTTATCCGGTGCTGGCACAGCAGACCAATTATCTCCACGGAAGGAAGATGCTGAAGATAGAATAGGTATTGGATCAGTGATGGGAACAACAGCGGTAGATGTCACAGTTGATATTATATCATGTTTCTGAGTTATTGGCTTCTCATGTTGGTTTCCTGCCATAAAACTACCAACCACTACCTGTTACATGTTTCAAATTAGAATGATCAGAATCAAGTAAATACTAAATCACTAGCTAATACATGTTGCTAGAAATTGAGTTGTCATTGCAATGTTTGATCTTGGTGTTTTGCAGAATATCTTCTTGACGCAATTTCAAAGATTAATCTCGTCGAAGGTAAAAAGCGCATTTAAGAGTTGTCTTTCTCAAGTAGTAAATTCTCACTTGCACAAGTCAGAGATCCAATCCAGACCACATGCTAAGAGACTCGAATTGCTTTCCAGTTGAACCAACCAATTTAAAAAGATTTATTTGATTTGAAACAATGTATTTTCGTTTTAACTTTTAATTGCAAAATTGTCCCCTTATAGGTAGAATACATACCTGCACTGGACTTGCAGCCACCAACAGACCAGCTACTCCTCCGCCAACAACACGTCCATTGGGACTTGCTAAAGAAACACTCATGCCACCTGATCTGCTTCGTGTTCCTCCACTTTCATTTGGCATGAATGAACCAGATAAAGATAGAATTTCAAACAGTCCCTGAAAAAACCAGCAAGGAAGGCTAAGGAAGCAGTAATCCTTCAAACATGAATGCAAGATGACGAGCAAGGACGTTGGATCAAGATCAGACAGTCAAATTTTGACTTCACTAAGTCGGCTTTAAAATTTACAAGTGAACCAGATAGCACTCTTTTCGAAGAGACAAAACACTTAACATTATATCACAAAACAATAAACGATAGAAACTCAAGATCTATAAGAGGAAATGATAATATCAATTTGCACAAATGCTTCACCTCATATGTCAATGTGCCTCCAGAAGAATCGGGCTGACGAAGCGTGACACTTTTAATGACGCCATTTGCTGAAAGAATGCATATAGCTCGAGGTCCTTGCTGAGAAAATGATATTACCTTCATAGTAACATCCTAAGATAGCCAAAAGAAAGTGATATGACTTACCATGGTAAAAAAAATATAGTGATCACACAGTGATTGCAGGAAATTAACATGTTACTAAATCCTATCTCTCACTGTCATTTACGTTGTTTGCATAACATAACAGGATTACAGAATATGATACTTGTGACACTTACCTCTCCAGCATTAACAGTGATGATGTGGGGTGTAAAATTTGAACCAACTGAACAAGGGACCCATTCACCTAAAAAATGATTAAAAGGTTTCTAATAAGTAATAATAATCAAATTGAAAATGTCAAAACAGTCTGTGAGTTTCAAATTTCAATTATAAGCATCTCTAATGTGGGTCAAATTAAGGATTTGAATATTTAGGCCTAAATTTGAATATTTGGTCGTAGACTGATGGAACTAATAACCAACATACCTGTCATAATGATATTCCAAGAGAATAAATTTTACAGTCTATCTCAAGATTCTCTATATCAGATTAGTCCTGATATATAAGACAACATAGAATGCAAAGTTTATTCAAAGTATTGGAAATCAATCCAAATTTCCGATAAATCGTAATAGTGTAAAATTCCAATGCATGAAAAAAGGGATGAATATTCTTAGAATTTATTATTTGAACCTTGAGAATCCAAATTCATCTTAGAAGAATGAATTTGAAAGTTTCTAGAGGTCATTGGAATTGTTGAAGTTAATTCACTTTCATTAATTTTTTTCCGAAGAAGTCACACTTAAAAGCAAGTGTATGTATGTGAACACTTGAAAGAATCTTTTAAATGAGAGTGTTATGATTTCTCATAACTTTTAGAGTGAGAAAGTTTGTAGAGTGGTATATTGATTATGCATATCCAATGTACATTAAATATTAGATTAGCATGACATACACGAAAAACAACTCTGAAGCTTAAACTATTGCATTTTCTTGGGCTAATGTTGAATTGAAAAGTAGACTTCTAGATTAAATATGTTTACACTTTGGGACTAAATAGTTAGTATCTCATTTAATTAAATTAAACTTCAACAGGACAACATTAATTTGCAAGTATGAGTATCATAACAATCCATATAAGCAACAAGCAATTAAGCTGTATTGGAAGGAAGGAAGGACCACTTAACTTAACTAAAGTAGCTAAACTACTTAGTAGTGAATGCAGTTGACGACAAAAGACCAAAAAGAAAACCACATGTCAACTTAGACTTTGGATCTCTTATTGACACAATAATGCAAAATCCGCAATAATATTAAAGTCCTTTCAGTTCAACTACTCATGCAAAACACCAGAACCAAATAAAAAAAACAATTAAAAAAAATATCATCATATAAAATTTCCACCTATTTGGATTTTGATCAAGTATCATGGCATGTTTTTTAGTCAAAGACTGTTCAACATCAGTTGCAGAATATTAGCATAACATAGTAGCTAGAATTAGATAAATTTGGTTCCAACTAAATAACAAGCATAGCAATTAAGTTAACTAGATTCCACCTTCACATACATCACAGACCCACAAAGCCAATTCACTTTTCAGAACTATAAGGTAAGGGCATCCAATCAATCAGAGGTCCCACATCTCAATTCAAATCCCCATAAGCCATAAACATAAGTCAAACACTGATTCCAAATTTCCATCAACGCTAACGACACAAACCCAACACAACCCATGGAGCACAAGCACATATATTCACAAGAACACGATATTGGACATCGACATAAATAATAATTAAATATAATTAATACGTCGAACACTCAAACATGTCTTAAAAAAAATTGTAACTAACCCAACCCTAATCCTAAGCATTGACATTTCACACAATATTTTTTAAAATTAAATTAAAAGGTGGAGGCATAAAATGGAAAGATATTATTTAGTTAGTTAGTACCTATATATTGATTATTGTGCGACTCAAATCTGGCTTTGCTCACTGAGCTAATTGGCCGCACTTTTCCACGCTTCTCCGCCGTGAAATCGATCACTGGCGGCAACGGAGCTGAAGAAGATATCGGCTTCGGAGACAACGCCATCGTCACCGAACCATCCGGTGCATACTTTCTCGGACGACCTCTCTTCTTCTTCTCCGGCATCGCCGTAGCTGCCAGAGGTGCCGGTACATCCGCCGTATGCGGCGAAGGATGCGGCGGAGAACTTCCTTGGACCGCCGTAGAATTATGAGAAGGCGATCCAGTAGCCGGAGTTTGGTTGTCGGTTCTCGGAGCTACATGGTACTCCGACGGAGCATCGGATCCGACCACCGTAACGCCACCACTAACACCGCCACTAGCCTCCATGTTTTTAAACGCTTAATAACTCACACATCAATATCTCATTATTTTCTTCAAACTAAATCACTCAAAATTCACTGCTATACTGGTAAATATTTTATTTTTGTAAATGAAAAAATTTAAGCTAAATAATTGAATTTAAATTAAAGCTTGAGAAACTGAGCATAAAACAAGAACTAGAGAAACTTCAAATTTGCACCATTTACATAAAATTCATCGTTTAAAAAAATAGCAGGGTAAGATGAAACAGAAGAGGGAAATAAATCTAAAATTTAAAAGAGGAAAAAAAATAATATTATGGTTTTGAGAAAAATATATTGTGTGAAAAGAAAGATTGATATTTGAATTTTTGGAGTTTCCAAAGGAAATGAAAATGGCAAAATAAAATGAATCCTTGTTTTGTTTTATTGTTCAGGTAATTGGGTTCCTAACTTTCCTAAGACTGTCCAAATTGAGATTAAAAAAATAATAAGGAAAAGGAGATATAATGAATAGGGTATTAAAATATTATTTCCGTGAATTAGTATAAAATGAGTGAATAATATTTAACTGAAATAATTATTTGGATATGGTTGGAATCTGGTGGAGAAATATATAAAATAGTTTTAAAGTTGTTGGGAGGGCTTTCTCATTTTAAAATATACATTGTGTGAATATGGGCAAAATAAAGAAGAGGAAAAAAAATCACCACACATGTTACCATATGGGTGCATAAAATTAGGATTAGATTAGACAAATGAAAAAGTAAAATAGGTTGCCTAGAAATAAAGAAATTATCCTAGAAGGGAAAAGGAAAGCATGGTAGGTATAGTATCCAAGGGCAAGCCACATATATGACAATATCATAAGAGGTGTGTTAAGACACATAAATCTTGGATGTGTGTGTTGTGTTATTAAAATTGAAATGAGAAAAAACATATATATAATTTAAATTTAACCGTAATTTTAATCTATTTATTTTTATTAATTTATAAAATTAATTTTTTATTTTAGAATTTATATTTTTTATTCTTTATTTTAACTTTTAATTAAAAAATAATAATTTAATATTATTAAAAGAATGTGCCGAATGTTATAATGATGTAAATTAATTAAATTTATGAAATCCTAATAAAAAAATTTAATTTTTTAATTTTATAATTTAATTAATAATATATAAATAATTAATATATTTATATAATTTTATATTATAAAATCGTATATTATATTATTTAAAATGTATTAAGTTATTACTTTGTAATTTAATAATTTAAATAAAAATTTAAAATTATTAACTTTAAAAATTAGAATATCAATTTTGTAAGTCCATGAAAATAAATGACCTAAAACTTAAAAACCATACATTAATATTGTATAGATGTTAGATTTTGTATTCAACAAACATTTATTATATCATAATAGCATTCCAGGGGTTAGGGATAAATCATTTGTATTTCCTGTACAATTTGTTTCTATTTTTTAAAATAAAATTTTGCTATTAAAAAAACATTTTGGTCTCTAGAGCATAGCCTTTTATTTTTAGTCTTTAAAAACAGTTGTCTCAATTTGGTCTCAACTTTGATTCATACATATATCCTATCTAAAAAGATATTTCATCTAACAATACGATTGTTATGACTGAGTTTGAAAGGATTGGATCACATAAATACTCAAAATGCGTTTAGACATATAATTGAAAGGAATAAAATTTATTGAGTTTAAGTTTTAATGATATAAGCAAAAAAAATTAATTATGTAAATCTAAGGATTTAAATAAAGTGAAAGAAAATTAATGATATAAGCAAAAAAAATTGTTTTGAGAAAGATCTCTCAGTATATTTAAGTTTCTCATAAATTATTTATTTAAACAATTTATTTACCGCAAAACTTAGATGTTGTTACTCTTTTGCTCTTCTTCTCCTTTATTCAACTAAGAGACGTGGTTTAATGCTAATTTTTGTTACAAAATCATTCCTCTGCCATAATTTTTGTATGTAAATAAATAAAAAATCACATAATTTAATTTTTTTTATTCTATCGTCTTAGTGTTGTGGTATTTTGGTTCGTCGTTTTAATATGACATTATTTTATGACATTATTTTAATTTATCGTCTTAGTGTGATGTTCATTTGATTTAGATCGACATATCAACTTTGATTTAATACAAATATAATTAATAATTTTTATATTTTTAACTTAAAATTTAAAAGATATAAATATTTTAGACACTTCGACTATATCGTATTTTTAGGATCTTACATATTTTTAAGGATTTTATCGTTTTATAATATTATTTTAATTATTGTAACTATATTCACAAATTTATCATTTTTTATTTTTAATAATTTTAAATTATATTATTTTTAATTGTTGGAATCTATTTTAAATAATGAATACTTTTTCTTTAGTAAAAAAAAGTTATTTATTCATACTTAAGAAGGTTAAATGGATAAGATATAAAATTGAAAGGAACCGACTTGTATTGGTTTAGAGGTCCTAAGTGACATGAGCACTTTAGACATGTGGTTATGAATTTAATTTTTGATTCTTTATTATTTTAATGAGATTAATTTCTTACTCTGGCGTATTATAAAATTTTATTTTGAATAGAAGAATTCAATTTATGTGTTTAATATATTTTTTAATAAGGATTAACTATTGTTTAGCATCATAAATATTTTTTTTTGTCTGTAAAAGAATAAACTCATCCTTACTTAATTATGAGATATTAAGTTTGAATAATATTTAATTTAACAATATTAATATTTATTAATTAAAATAAATTTTAAAAATTAAAAATAAATACTCTAATATTAATATTCTGTATATTATATTAAATAACAAAAGAAAATGTTAACTAATATTTGTAAAAAAATAATGTTGGAGAAACCAAAAGTAAAACAAAAATATTTAAAATAAATATTTATTGTACATACTAAAATATTACAAACGAG
>JBBPBS010000007.1:5165028-5187424 GCA_037974835.1 Cicer judaicum | reverse complement strand
TACACATGCATATAAATTCATTAAAAAAAAATATATACATTAAAAGAGAAGATAATTTAATTAACACAATCATATTTTTTAACTACACATTTAAAAAATTAAGTGAAATTAACTAACATTCTTACTCAATGTTCAATTAATTATTTTTCGTATATCAAGTATGAAGGAATGTCATTTGTCAAGACAATCCACTATAAAAATCATATATTGAATACTTATTTTTTTTTAACTTTTAATAGGAGGTTGCATCTATGAGATGAGACATCTATAAACTTTAATTTTTATTTTATTTTTTAGTAAATAGTTGCATCTAAAGGATTTGACCTCCTATTAGAAGAAAAAAAATCACTATTCGAGTAGTTACATGACGTAGATACAATTTCCTAAAAATTAAAAAAATATAATATTTTAATATATAAATTTTAATACATAATATATTGATTAATTTTTTAAAAAAGATAGAGATATAATAGTTAAAAAAAAACCATTATCAGCAAGGAAGTCTTACAAAAGCATAAAAAAATGGAAAGAAAAAAAAATTAAATATGTATTTTTAAAATAAATAAACGATATATATTTTTGTTTTTGTATCCAAATATTTATGTCCAACCAAGTAATCCTCATGGGTGCCTTGAGCATAACCCGTAAAAAATAAAGAGAGACATGCTATAAAAAAATTACTATACAATGAAGGCCTGTATTTAGCTTGGTGCCAAATAAGTGCAACATCCACCATTGTAAATGTCTTTAGAGCATTTATAATGGATCTCCTCCATTTGAGTATCTAAGTGAATCTTGCGCATATAAATCACTCATTTTATAATATGTAATAAACATTACATATCTTTAATTCAACACCTCAAAAAATATTGTTGGTTTTATGTTTTTACATTTTAACGATAATCTATTGAGTGAGATCCACTTAGAGAAGCAAAGCCCTGGATTAGAGGGACACAACAGTTACACAATATAACAAAGGTAAAAATAAAGCAAAGGTTAGTATCCAAAAATAAAAATAAAAACAAACAAACAAAACAACAAAAGAAGAAAGAAAGCAACAGTTGGGAAACTAGAGTCTAGAACCCCATAGCATTAAATATTAAATAAATATATACTACATACAGATAGTAATTGATGTGCAGCCAGCTACTCCGTCTTATTCCTTGTCGTTTTCATCCACGATAATCTCAAAGTTTTTCTTCCTCATATAAGAGAGACCAATTACCTGTCCAACTCAACAATTGGATGGCAACTATCCTTAAGTCCTTAATCTCAAACCAATTTACTTTACCCGTCTACACTCCTAAAGATTTTAATGGATATGTATTATTGATATAAAATAGTTTTACACTAATAATATCTAATGTTAAATTTGATACTGCTTCACAAAACCACTTTGTAATGGCAATTTAAAAATAACTACAATAAATTTGATGCTGCATGTCCCTTTTTGTCGAATATAAAATTTCCACTAAACCAACAATTTAGAGTAATTTCCGTGGAAATCCCACTGGATCCGGAGGCGGCACAAAATAGAGACACCAAAAAACACAAATCTTTCATGAGCGTGCAGAAAGATTGTTAGAACAAATTTAAATTAAAGAATAGAGTCAACGATTTAAATTAATAATATAATAATTAAAACCTCGTTATGTACAAAGTGTTGTATGAACCCAATCCAATTTGCTCCCTCTACCTAAACTTCCTTTCTATGCCACCAAAAAGAATCAAATTCTGTATTTCACCTTTCACAACCTACCATGGGTGACAACCTGTTCTACAATCTCAAACCACCCCTATTACCAATCATTCTCTTTCTCAAGCAAAGCATTTAAAATAGAGGGGGTCCCTCCCTCCAGCTGTATAAGGTCATTCAATTTTTACATACCAAATGAATCCAACCCAACCAAGTAAAAAAAAAAACAACAACAACAACTTATCACCCTTTACTTTTTATATGTACACATTACACAAAGCTCAAACCTGAAGCAAGGAATATCATGCTATAAAAAGTTGTGAATATCTTTTCTTCCACACTAAAAAAATTCCCTCACGCCCCACTCTTTCTGCTTCAAGAACAAGACTTGATTAAACCTAAATTATACAGATTCCTTCTCACGAGGCTACCAAGAGACAATAACACTGCCCCACCAACTCCAACAGATTGATCTTCACTCTCTGCCTTCTCATTACATACAAAAGGCAACTCCTTCACCTTTAAACGGCTTAACCCAATTTTCTGCCTAACAGATTCAATTATTTTTTGGTCTGCTGGGTATCCAATGGCATCTGTTACATAGAAAACATTTGCAGCCAAGTCCCCTGTTGTAGTTATGTCGGCTCGAGTCACATTCAACCCATTTTCTCTGAATGTTCTCATCACCTCTGCTAGAAGACCTTGCCTGTCTTCAGTGCATAACTCTAGTCTAATACCCTGTATTCAATAAATTGGCAATTAATTAATGAATCTTGGTGAGTTCATATTACAGATTCATAACAATTCATAAAACAAGTGTTAGAAAATACCATACCTCACATGATCTTCTCTCCACTGCAGCTTGCAAGCATTGAATCACACGTTGACGTTCCGGTTCTGAACTAATTGGGGTGCCATCCTTATGCCTTATGTAAAACTCCTGGAATAAAAACAATTTTTATATTGTTAATAAAGCACATAACCAAGATATAAACCAAAAACATTAATGCATTCTGATGTCTAATATTTACCAGGTATGCTTGGTCATTCCTTGTGTTGATAGTTGCATGGAACACCACATATTCCATGTCAGTCAAATTACACACAACATCAAACATTAACTTAATTCGATCCTTGCACTGAATATTAACAATTGAATAACCCCTTTCCACCCAATTTTGTACCGTCACTAATGGGATTTCAGAAGTAAACTTTAAGATTGGATTATTCTGATAATCACGGTCGGCAAACATCATTTGGTGGAGTCTTCTTTCGGGGTGTACAACAGCATCAGAAATTGATGTTTTTGCACTCCTAATATCACTATCTCCTTGTAAAACATATCTTAAACGAGCTTCGAGCTTGTTAATTTTCTGAGAATCCTCAATAGGGATACCAGAGTTGCAGTCTCTAACATAAATTAAGGAGGCAATCCGACCATTGTGAGTCCAAACTTTAGCCTCCACCACATCACATTGCAACTCAGCCAATACAGCAAACACCTCAGAAAGAAGACCAACGCGGTCCGTGCCAGTTAATTCCAGAGCAGTAAGACCATTTCTGTGATTGGTTTTTCCATTGTGAATGCTACCAAGTGACTGATAATCATAAACAAAGAATTCAGATTGTTGTGGTGAACCAATTTTAGATTGCAACATAATGACAATGAAAATTAAATCATTAATTCTAAAGTAGCAATTAATACCTGTTCAATATATGTTAAAACACTCTCATCTGTTAACTTGTTTCCATCTTGATCCGTAACATGAAAAACTGAGCATTGAAAATTAGGGTTAGTGGAATCAAAATTAACACGGAAAAACACGAAAATTGAAAATTAGCTTACCATCCATGAACCATCTGCCATCTGATGAAACGTATGCTTTCTTAATGTAAAGGTTTAGATCGCTGAGAATTTGTACTGCTTCCAAAAGAATACCATGCTTTCTTGCACTGTCAAACTGTGAAATTTAACCAAAGAAGAAATATTAGTATCTTATTAACATGAATTACATGTAAACAACTTGTGGGGGGAAATTAAGGATATTTTATTCGCCATTACCTTGACTACGGTTGCAGTGGAGCAAACGGCATTGTCAATGACAACTCTGTTTCAATAGTGAAAAGATCAAAGTTAGTAAAATCTCATAAATTAAAAATACAGCTACAAACACAAATAGGGAAAAAGAACAAGGGGGATGAATTGAGTCACATGCACGAAAAGTCAGAAAATTGCTTAAAATACTTTCGTCGGTGAAAATGAAATTAAAAAAGTCGGTGGGAATTAGGAAAATCTACTTTTCTCTGCCTTCGAGATTATCACGACTTTTCACACGGTGGAATTATAAGATTATGAAATTCAATTAATTCAAAAATTGAGGTACGCAAAAAAGAAAGAGGATTGAAATTTTGAATAAGTGATCTAGAAATCTCATGATAAGTGAAAGATCCAAAAATAGAAAGCCTATGAAATTAGTTGTAACTGATTTCAAAACATGAAAAGGAAAAAAAAAGTTGAAAAAAACAGATAAAAGAAGATAAATAATTGCAGAGAACAAAGAATGAAGGTTGAAATTAATAGAATAGACAAACCTGGGAGTGCTCATGCGAAAAACAAGCTTCTCGTACTCATCCGTACATGCTGACCATTCCATTTTTCTTTGCAGTTTAGAGACAAGAAAAATACTAGTAGAGATGTATAGCTTTGATGATAAATAAAATCCCGAAACGACGACAGGTTCCCGAAACGACGGGTATGAGAGTAGGTAAACGACGTTTAATTGTTTCAGTGAATGTGTCTGAAAGTCTGGTTGAAGAAATCCTATATAGATGGAAGTTACTTAAAATTCCAAACGGTGGCTTTTAATGCCTTAAATCCTTAGATCAAATCGCCATAAAACCACTCTTACCAAACTCTCGTATTCCTTGTGCTTTCTCACACTGCGACAGTTACTATCCACTCACTTCCAAACGCAAACCTCGCCTTGATTTTAACTCTGCCTCTTCCTTAAAACGCTCCTTCATGCATTTATATTTACGACATTTTATTCCTACCCTCATTTTTTTATTATTAATATTAGTTTTATTAAATTGGAATCCACGTCTTTATGAAAAAGTGTGACATGGCGTGAATAAGCGCTGCCCGAGCTGACCGGACTTAATATTTACCGACAGGTCAACCAACCAAGGTGGACAGGCCAATGAGGGTAGTTAACGTGCCAGGTGGGACGACACGTGGGAACGGCAGGTGTAACTTTGCGTGCTTTCGACTCAACATATACTAATACTATAGCGGCAACAAGAGAATAGTAGTTTTTTGGTTCTTTGATTAATCAAGGGGTCGGTCCACGTGGCGTGTTGGGACTTTGGTAACAATCAACTAATCTTGGTAATTAAGGTGTCATAAGATGCTGATACCGGTTGTAATGACGTATGCATGTGACGACGCCGCTCTTTTGGGATTTTCCTCCGTCCCTTTGTTTTGGTTATTTTTCTTCCAACTCTCTTCTTCTATGTATTGTGTATTGTAGATGGTATATTCGATTTTATTTTAATATTATCTTCTTTCATCGTTCTTTGTCTATAACTCTAAACTTAGTCTTGTTACGTCTATAAATTTGTCTCATATTTGTTGAGTTTTCAGTTTCGTTAATTTCTCTTAGAAGAGTCCAAAACAGCATTACTTTGTACTTAGTTTTGGAATGTTGAGATTATTTCTTTTAAATTAACAAGTAGACTCGTTTGAATTGCTAATAAGGTCGTCTTTTACCTTTTCAAAAATAAAATCATCTGTTTGTCAAACATATTTTACAATAATTTTTATTTTGATAACAACACAATAGTAAAGTATCCAAAGTCTATAGCTCAATATAATTTTATTTGTTAAGTTTAAATAATCAAATTTTTTTGCCTTTCAATTCTATTAATATGATTTTGGTTAAACATAATTGAATATAAATTCAGATAAATGGGAGTCGAGGACAGTAGGAAAATCAATTGACTTTTAATGATTTGAGTGGAGTTGTGGATAATAGTAGAGTCACGTTATTTTAGTGAAATTTTTGCATTTAGAGATCAATATTAAATCAAATACTTGTTAGGTTTGTATTAATATTTGAACATTAATTCAAGCCAAAGTGTGTCACATTTAGATAGCGTTACATAGTTGTGTTTATCTTCATTCCCAACAATTAAAGGTTTGCTTCATAATAATAAGAAGAAATTAAGATAAAAACTTCAAATTATCTTATTGGTATGTATTTGAACAATTTTAACATAGTATAACCATAGTATCTTTAATCAACTGAAAAATAATGATTCAACTTATGGATTAAATTAAATTGATTTGATATTGACTAAACAAAATTAAAAGAAATTTTCACAATTTTACTCAATAGTGAAACAATAAGATAGTTTGTTTAAGTATAGACACGTGCTTCTTGAATTTTAAATAGGAGACTTATTTGTATGATTTTGATATTGAACATTTTTTGTTTTTTGTTTTGTAGTTGATGATAATTATTATTAGCACATTTTATACTTTGAATAATTCAATTTTTTTCTTCTAAATCAATACTATCTTAATATATATTTATTGCTTCTGAAAAACTAACATTCTTAAATAAAGAGTATTAGTTGATGGATTTTTTTTTTTGCCTATGGTTGAGCATTATTATTATAGTTAGTTGTAGCTACTTGATGGGGATTAGAGCGTGAAGTAGTAATAATAAGTATGGATCGTATTAAAAAAAACTCCGACAGTACTGGTTCGTAGTATAGTAAAAATGTTTAATAAGTTTGATCGTAGATTTTAAAATTGATTGAGCATATGTTATTATTATTATTAAATTGTAAATTACTCCTATTAATAATGAGTAATTTGAAATCGTGAATACGTGTCAGACAAAAGTTGGGTAGTAGTTTCATTTGCCACCATCCACACACCCACCCATATATTGAAACCCTCAGAAAGATGGGACCCATGGCCAGGAGGATGAGAGTCACTGTGATATGTCACATGCAACGCAAACCCGTCATAAAATAACGTAAGTAACGCCGTTAGCCGGCCGTGAATGATGGTGTTGCAAGAGACAAACGGGCGTCGGCACATGGTAAAAGAGTGAGATAATTTCGAAGATGTAGCGGGAAATACGATATTCCCGCCCAATTTGGGGACCGGTTATTATCCGCGTAGATTTGTTGGACCAAAAAAGATGCGTGGGTCCATGTTTTAAAAATTGAGAGAGAGAGAGAGATGTGTTGGGGGAGACAAATCCAAATGGATGATTCGAAAACGGTAGCCACAACAACACAACGTGAGCGCGTCTTTTGGCAGTGGGGAAAAGGTAAAACATAACGAGGAATAGGATGAGAGAAGGGTCGCGTGGGAACAACCATTGAGTGGTGCCACGTTCTTGACAGCTCAGGGTTATCCCTTTTTTCTCTCATGCTGTTTGGATTTTGTGCTATTCTTCGTAATTCCCGCCATTTTCTTCGGTCTCCTTTCTCTTTGCGGCACTTTTTGACCGTTAACACTTGCTCTGGCGCCAAATTCGAAAACCTCATCCCAGTTTTCAATTATTTTTTCATTTATAATTTTTATATTTGAGTTTATGATACGAATTCTTGAGCATATTTTACTGAATTAAAAGAAAATTTGTATTAAAAAAGTCAAATTTTGAATTTAAAAAAAATTAAAACTAAATTTTCATACATTTCTAATATTATATTTATATAGTTGAATTTCAAATTTTAGTCAATATTATATATAAATTATAATTATTCATTTAATGATAATATTTTTAATATATTACTATTTCAACAAAGACATTCAATAATTGTCAATTTGACATTCAAATAAATAATTTAATAAATTTATATTATATTTTATATGAAATTTAAAAATATAAAATAACATTTTTTATTTATAATTATAATCAAAGAGAATATATATATTCAAACTAAGAGGAGGGACAATTTAGTCATATATTTATATAAAAATAAAACATTAACAATATTATTATTTTTTAATAAAATTATATTTAACAAAAAAATATATATTTATAAATAAATACACAACTCCCGTCTCCCAAAGAAGACTTTTTAGTATTAAATATTTTAATTTTTCAATATATTGAATGCACAATGTTAACTAAAAACATACCAGTACATACTCAAATAATGCTCCGGCTATTTGTTGGCACTTATTTTTAACCTAATAATTTTTTTTAAGTATCCCAGATTTCAAAACAAAATTATCTACCTACTTTTTATTAATATATATTTACTTTTCTCTTTTAATATTCAAGTAAAAGATACATCTTCAACATACCACCTTGTGAATGGTACTTTTTTTTGTTGTTACTTTAATATAAGTAAATTAAATAAAAAGTAATTAAAAATATATAAAATTTATAAATATTGGGTAGAGTTATCAACAACATTTGTACAATATTTAAAGTATCATAAGATGGTTTGAAAGAGTTAGAGTACTCATTTTCTAGCAAAATTAACAACTAATTATAAATATTTATTATTTAGAAAAAAAATTATTTATATAATATTTTTAATTATGATCAAGCACTCATTGTCCAACATAGTTTATATTTTTTTGACCCTCTATATGTAATGTTCCCTCTTAAGTCTACTTTCTTTAACATTTTATATGAGTACCTCACATACAAACGACTATTTTTACATATCAATAATTTATGATTGTGATATATCAAATTTTCTTCTTATTAAATTTTCTTCTTATTAAGATTAATATTCTTCATTATACATCACTACAAACGATTCGTTGTAGACGTTTAATATGTTAATGATTTTGTACATCTTAGTTAAAAGTGTCAAATAAATGTAAAAAATATTATTACATGTACTTATGACATACTAACAAGATACATGTAAAATTTGATATTTTCCACAATCACAACTGAAATAGTCCATTTTATATACCATCATTGGACAACATAAAGCCCATTGACCACTCTTATACATACATACCACTATCATCTTGAGGGAAATGATTTAATTTTTAGCACAACCAACAACAGATGTGGGCAATCTCTAAGCATCAGGTGATGGGTTGCTTTTTTAACTTAAGTTTTTATGTATCCCTTTAGAGATTCATATACTCCTTTGAACCAACAATTAAACTAGAAGCAAAGTGAGAGTAATTCCTACGTAGGAGCAATAGTTCAAAATGAGTCAAACAACATTGTACCTTCAAACCTTAGCCAAAAACTCAAGGGTTAAAGACTAGAACACAAAGAAACATGACTGATGCTAAGACGCCGCCTAATTACTTCAAGTAATCGACGAATTTTTTATGTGTAATTAGAGGACACCTAAAACATTAATAATTTATATATTTGTGTATTGTTTTTTTATTATTGTAATGAATTCATTTGTATTATTATTAATTATTTAATTTTGTGTGTTGCTTGTATTAAAATCATAAAAAAAAAAAATTAATTAAGAGAGCATATGATTGCATCGTATTTTTAAGATGTGACCTCCAAATTTATTTTCAAAAATTCAAATGAAAAGCTTTTAAAAAAAAAAAGATTGATATACATAATTTTAAAAAGAAAATACTAACAACTGTTCTGCATACACATGTTAAAAAAATCAAATATTGAAACAATGAATTGAAATTTGTGTATCAAATTATTCAAAAGTTCAAATTTTAATTTTTTCGACATAACGATTTATTTTTTATTCATTAACTTGTGACTTTAGAGTACTAATTAGCAAAATCCATATTTAAGATGGTTATTTTAGAGTACTATCAAGGTTTTCTGCATATAAAAGATTGAAATTTAAGTAGTTGTTTATACCAAATTTGATAATAGTAATAATTCTCACACTCTAAGAAAAGGACATTCAAATAATATTTCTAAATTGAACAAATATTTTTCTTTTTGAATTCCAAGATGAATATGTAATTTTAATCTTGTGAGTTCTAATACTTTTTTTTTTGTTGATGTTTTTCTCCTTCAATATTAAATGTCTAATTATAGTGAAAATTTGAATTTCAATTTAGTTCTTATTTAATTCTGAATTGTATTTTGTTTATATTGAGTTTGTAAATTCTTCAAACTGACTATATTTTTATTTTGTTTAGATTGAGTTTGTAAACTCTTCAAATTGATTATGTTTTATTTTTGTTCAAATTGCGTTTGTAAGTTTTTTAAATTGATTATGTTCATATTTTGTTGTAGAAAAATCTTGATGAAATATTTTTAAAATCTAGACTATATTTTTTTTCAACTTTGACAAATATTTTTTTCAATTATAAATTTGAATCAAATTTTATATTAGTCTTTTATCAATTATAATTTTGAATCAAATCTTATTTTAGATTTTATTCAATTATAAATTTAAATCAAAATTTATTTTAAATTTTCTTCAAAAACATAATTTTTTTTTTTATACTTTTTAAAATCAAATATATTATTGTCATAAAATAATTTTATTAATACAAAATTTTAAATGTAAAACTAATTTAGTTCCAACAAATTGACGTGTATTTGATTTGTTGGTCCACCTATTGAGTTGCTTCTGTTTCCCTTTTAAATTGTTTGGTAGGAAAGGGTTTTGGTTTGATGCTTGTTTCAGTGTGGTTGATTTCGGTGTTTATCTCTTTTTCGTTTGTTTATTTCTTCGTAATTATATCTCTTTTATGGATTCAAATAGCACTCATATCTTTTTTAGTATATACTAATATTAAATATGATATTAATTGCATGTACCCAAAAAGAAAATTGGTAGAAATGGCATTCTGAAATTAAAACTTTCTCATAAATATATAATCACTAGTATGCCAACTAAGATACAGCAATGCAAGCAAGTATTGGGGCAACGTTGGATCCATCAAGGGACAAGGTAGAAACGTGGAAGCAAAATCTCACTCAATATGGTGAGTGGTTGGTGAAAGGGGGCATGCCACTCCATGTTAATATGTTTCCCCTATTTTTTCAACACGATGATGAGTTTGCACCGACCCATCTTATTTAAAATGTTTTCCTTTTTTCTTTAATCGAACAACCTCACAAATATAAATATGTTTGTATGAGATATAGTTAAGTAAGTTTTTTTCTTAAAAACTAACTGACTACAAAAGTCATAACGGTTACTTTTAAAAAAGAAGAAGCATATATTAAGAAGTGTCTTTAGAATATATAATTTATATTTTGTTTTGTCTATTAAGAGTAATATAGTGTCCCAGAAAAATACTAACAGAAAAAATAGGCTCAAACAAGAAATATAAGACTATAATAGAGCCTTTAAAATATTTCAAATGAAAGAGTTTAATAAACATCTATTTAGAGCTTAATACAATTTGTTTGGGGTTGTATTGAGAATAAAAATATATATAGTTTATTTTTTGTTAATTGTATTTATTTATAATATTTATAATTATTTATTATTTCATTTCACTTATTTATCTGTTGACAATAATTATTAGATAGGGATAGTTTAAAAAAAAATAATTAACCTCATTTTCAAAATTGATAAAAACAACACATAAAAAACAACAAAAAATTTATCAAAAAGCGGCACACACACAAAAAAAAAAAATTATATAAAGCATTTGCCCAAAGAATGTAATATATAAAGCAATAATAATAGTATAGTATCATACATTTAATCCATACCTTCAAAATGAAACTATACTTATTTTTTTTATTTAAAAAAATAAAACTATACTTAACAATCTCATAAATAGACATATAATAAAAAATATTTTATTTAATATATAGTATAAGTAACAAAAACATTTACACTACGAATTAGTCAATTGTATAGCTATTGAATTTTTAAAAAGTTTCACTTTAATAATAGTTATTTTTAAAATCATGGATCATATAAGTGATTTTGATTTATCAATAATAAAATAGTTTACACTAACAATATTGCTAATTTCTATAATAAATTAATTACACATTAAACCAAATCAAATATCATATAAGATTATGATATTTATTATTAAAAAAAAATATGATATTCAATAATTAAAAACACCCTAATATAACTGCTTTAATAGTAACCTTAATGTACTAATTTAAGTTATGTTTTTCTAAAATGATCAATTTAATCCAAGAGATACATATTTTTTTTTATTCCATGTGTGAAAATCACGTTGTTTGTCATTTCAATTATTTTTATTCCATGTATGAAAATTATGTTGTTTGCCATTTTAATTATTTAATTTGTATATATTGTTAGTGTAGCAGAAGATTTATACATCGAGCAATTGTATCTCTATAACATTATTTGGTGAAAGTATGAATAAATGCAAGTGCGAAAATTATTGATATAAATTAAGGTTTTTGATAAAAATTAATATTTATTTTTTCACTCTACTAATTTGTTATCTTAATAGTAGTTTACAAGTTTAATTGCATTGGTGGAAAGTCTAATTCTACCTCGACAGTGGATACAAAGGGGTGGGAATAGGTCAGGCTAGGCTAGACTTTGAAAGGTCTGAGTCTGGCTTACGATTTATTTTTTCGGCCTAAGCTTGGCCTACGGCCTATTATAGGCTTTTTTTTCGGCCTAAGTCTGGCCTTTTTAATAGTTTGGTCTGGCCTGGAAGCCTTTTTAAAAGTCTTTTTAAACGAATCCATTATTACTTCTTAACCAAATAAGGAACAACTATTAAGTGATTGATTAATTGAACAGTTACCGAATATAAAACGACTACCAAATATAGAACTGCTATCGAATATGCAACGACGACTGAATATGGAATGATTAGTAAGTGATTGCCTAATTGATAGAATTTAAAATAGAAAATAATATTATTAATATAATAATAAAAAATAATATTAATAAATAATAAATATATATAGGTCGGCCTGTTAGGCCTAACAGGCTTTTTTATAAGCCTGAACTATTTAAATAAATAGGCTTTAAAAACAGTCTGAGTCTAACATTTTTATTAAATAGGTCAGGTCAGGCCATAAGCCCATACGGACGAGCTAGCTTATTCCCATCCCTAAAATATATAGATAAAAATTGTGTACTCAATTGTCCTTGCAATTAATGTTTTTTAAAAATAGTTACCACTCATGTATTAAATGAATAAAAATAATATTTAAGTATCAGTGAATTATGGATGGATTTGAGTCTAAAATTTTCAATCTAACCAATATCACTTGAGGCGTATCTTGATTCAATTTTGATCAATTATGTCTTTGATTTGAGAATGATTTGATCATTTTTCAAGAAGTTTTTTTCTTCTGATTTCCATTATAATTTTTTTTAAAATGATCCGAAATGCGAGTAAGAGACGTAAGTGCCATTAAAATATATTAAGTAATTTGAGTTGTCGTTTAATAAATGAAGAAAAGGTACTAAATGAATCTATCTCTTTGATGTATAAGATTTTCAATCTTTTACCTTTGATTGATCGAAATTAACTATACATGGGTCAAATTTTCCACCCACAATCGACCGGAACAAACCATGCATAACCAACTCTTATAACCTCTTCATAGTCAACTCAGGCAAACTTGTTGAGTGAATAAATCTAACTTGTTTATCCATTTTGTTAAAAAAAAAAATCGTAGGTTGAGTGAATAAATCTAACTTGTTTACTCGTGACATTGTTTTTTTAGATAAAATTTAATTAATTTAAATTTTAAAAAAAAATTGTTGAAGTGACAGTTATAAAAATTGTTGATGTTATTCTATAAATCATATATGCATTTAAAAAAAATTTAACTTTTTTTATATAATTAAGTATATCAATAAGTGTGTCATCTACTATTTGTATTATGTCTCTTAGAATTTTAAATTTTATGAATAATTATAATCTATAAATGTCTAGTTTGTTCTTATGATTTAATTAACATTCAAAGTTAATTCAAAGTTAATAAATTTATTTTTAATATATTAACATATACATAAAATAAATATTTAATAATATTAAAATGTGATCAATTAAAATATTAAAATAAAGTAAAAAATATGAACTATTTTATATAAATATTTTCAAATTTTAAATTATTTAAAAAGTTAAAGATATTTTAAAATTTGAATATATAAATAAGATTAATTACATTACTACGATAATGAAATTAAAAATATTTATCAACTAACAAATATTATCACATATTCAATGAAAATGTCATATTTTTTAAAAATTTAAAATTGAATTATTAATAGAATAGCTTAAAAACTAATTTTCAAAATAATTAAATTTTTTCTAAACATAATAAAGGAATCAAAAATGTATTTAAAAATGTATTACTGGTTGACAAAACATCCAAATTATAACTCGCAAGATAAATAAATGCATTAAGTGGAGTTGGTGAGCCACACGATTGCCCTGTAAATAAAGTTTACTATTATAAATTAATTATACGTCCTCTTTATTAATTATAAAATATAAACAAAAATTAATATATTTAATTGAATACAATATAAAACTTTGAATTTATCAGAAATTTTTGAAACTTAAACTTTGACTTTTGTAAATTAATATTTTTTTCAAAAATTTCAAATTTTGATTTTCCACATATTCATCTGAAAAAATCACAAATTAATTTTTTTGATTGAAAGTTAGATCTTTTAAAATGAAAAATTCAAAAGTTATTATTATAATAAGTTCATAATTAATTATGATATATTTATAATATATACTTTTGATTTATTATTAATTAATTATAATTATTTGTTTTATTTTCTAAAAATAAATTATTTGTTTTAGATAAGTCAAATCCTTTTAATAAATGTTTTCTTTTCAAATGGAGATTCTATATCCTTTTTGGTGGTATGATGTATAACATAGGCATCTAAGTAAAACCTTCTGTAGTTTGTAGCATGTGGAATTTGTGTACGGTAATATTATATACTACCACACATCTTCAAGTCTTAATTATAAAAATAATAATAATAATTAAAAAAAGTACTTGTATTTATTGGACTCAGATGTAAGGTTAATTAATTTATTTGTATTTAATATTATTATATCAATAAAACTTTTAAATTAACTGTTTAGTATTGTAAAGAGATTATCCTTACAATTAAGGGTATAAAAATAGTCAATATATTTTTCTTCTTTATATTGTTTTGGTTTTAATTAAAGAATATAACGATAAAATTTATTAATGTTAATTAAGGAGAAATAAATAATTATAAATTTAGATTTATGTTTTAATATATCAAATATCCCTAGACTTTTACGTTTAAAACATATAGCTCTCAGATTTAATGAATCTAAAAATATATATTTTATTTATAAATAAATTGTACCATAATTACAATTAAGAGGGTGATTTTGAAATTTGATTCACATCTACAATTCTAAAGGCCCAATGCGCCCCACGTGGTATAATGTGGTCTAGTGTCATTTTTTTCACTGAAAATTCTTTAGCACCCACCCCATACTTAAATAGACAACATAAAATTAATTAATGTACATGTCTAACAATCTTTCTTAATTTACAAGCTACAGCTACAGGCCTACAACAATATCTTAAGACACCAAAAGGAGAATCTAAAGAACACATCAATGATCAATCTCCAGCTGTTTCATGTTGGGTTATTAAAGTTCTATAGCTATAAAATTTTGCCACGTGATTCTAATTGAAAGAGAGTAGGTGAAGTTTATATTTTGAGATGTTAATGTTACGTTATGCGTATGCATGATTGACGGCTCCTATGATAGACACCCTGTAACTAAAAACATAAAAATCAGCTGAAATAAATCAGAGAAAGCATTGAAGTAGAGATGTTGGGTATATGTGCATTAATCACGTGCTATGAAATTCAGATAAACAGTACTCCCATCATATTACGATCAATTCTGAATGATATTTAATTTTTTTATCAATATATTAAAAATTAAAAATATAATAATTAAAAAGAAAAAAAAGTCATTTTATCAATTATAATTATTGATAAATTTTTCTCTCTTATCAGGAAAATATAACAATACTTTAATATTTATGTATATAATAATAATTTAAGTATAGTATAAGAAACAAATAATTAAAATTCCATTAAAAATTATAAATGATATTATTTTGATATAATCTTTTTTATTAATATAATATTTATTTTGAGATAAATTAATTTTTTTAAATAAAATATAAATAAAAATTATAGTTTAAATATTATGTATTTAATTAAAATTTTAACTTAAATATCAATTTTTAATTATTATTTTATTTATATTTTTTCTGAAAAAAGTACACATTATCACGGTATGAAACAAATATTTGAATACATAAATATTCGAAATACAAAATATTTTTATTAGAGAATAAAATATGAGAACAATTTTTATGTATTTGAATTACGATACAAGAACAATTGTTATTAGAGTTTGAACTAAGATATGCAAACAATTTTTATTAGATATTACTTAACAAGACAACAAAAAATGTTCATGATAAAAATAAAAATCGTTGAGTTTTTGACAAAATCAAAGTATGAAATTTTAAAACATTATATATTTTAACGTGGTTGTTGACACGTAAATAGCAACCAGAAAAATGGATTGTGGGCCTTCTATTTGTTTGGGGAGAAAGAGATTTGTTGTTTCAAAAAGTAAAAAATAAATTGTTCTAAAAATGTAATATATATATAACAAAAATGCCAGAAAACTGTAAAATATCCAGAAATAACACCTGTTAACACATTTTTTTTAAAGACGGTAACAGATTGAGATACTTCTACGTCTGTATACGATTAAAATAATCTCATTTGTGGATATTTTATTTTTATGTATTTTTTATTTAAAAGTCTTAATCATACTTTATATTAAAATTTTAGTCATTTCTTTACTGTTTAGGAGATTGCATCTATATTTTGTGATATTTCGAAATTGCATTTTAAATATGCGACCATATACAGTCAATTATTTTATTTTTTTTAATAATAAATAAATAATTATTAATTTAATAAATAAAAAATAAAACTATATTAATAAAATCAAATAAAATATAATTGATAAAAAAATATTAAAGTTGATGCAATGTGACAGAACAAATATTATTTTAACAAGTCAAGTAAATTATCAATTCTACTAACATTTTCTTTCTATTTTTTTTTTATCAACTATTTTTGATATAATTTTTTATTGTGATAAAAAATAAGAAAGTTGTAAAGAAGTCAAAAAGCAATTGATAATTTGTCTACAAAATACGATAAAAAGAAAATTGTTAAAATAATATAATATTGTTATTTGTTTTGATATATCTAATCAATCGTATATTTTTTAATAAACATACCTGATTTAGTTGAAGATATATTTTTTTTATTAAACATATCGTAGTCCATTTTTAATTCAGTCGTTGGTTCTGTTGCTAACTCGTGATTTGAAGATAGGTTTTTCTCTGTTTGGCTCATCAAACCAACCCTCAACTTCTCAGCCCAATAACCTTCGGGTGAAAATCCAAGTCCATATGCCACTTTAAGATACATTTTTTTAAAAACAAAATTATACCTAAGAATATTCAATTATGTACCAACCCCTTTTTTAGGAATAAGATTGTCATAATTATAGTTTTAGGAAATTTATTCCCGGTAATGATTTTTCTTGCGGCTTTATAAATGGGTGTTGTTACGTTGCAGTTGCGGCTAAATGTACCTATTATGCATGCTTTTGATAGTTTAACCATTGAAGGTTGCTTTTATTTATGTATGTATTTGATTTACTTATCAATTAATCCTTTGTTGTTATGATTCAATATTTCTTCAGTTAGATTTGTGCATGTGTCAAAATTATCTTTAAATCATAGTTCAACCAACAACTACCAAATTGTTATATTTGACATGATGTTATAAATTCGAATCTGTAACTTCACAATTGTATGAACTTCTAATTATATTTACCATTCCGTCAAAAAAATCTAAAAATCTTAAGCTCATGTATGATTATTGATTCTAAGAAATCATTAATCACCCATGTATTGCTCTGTTTTTCTGGTTTGGTAACGTTGTGGGATTCCAGTGTTACTATAGTTCTACAATCGAGGATAATTGGTGAGATTGCCAGTATTTGCTATCCTATTAATCCTTTCTACGTATCTCAAATTTGCATTTGCAAATATGCAATTCTCTTTATCCATATCGGAACCCTCTTGCTCAGATTTGGGGACGGGTGGGGAGAGGCTGCAGGTTATTTTCCAGACTTGGGGGATTATCTTGAAATTTAAGAAAAATGCAAGCCTTTTTATTTGCTAAATTTGGATTGAACTATCAATTACAGAAAATCTGAGTCTTAGTTGGTGTAAACCACCACTAAAGAGAAAATTGAAATGTCTAACAATGTATAAGAATAAGAAATTGTAAGCTTGTAAAGTCTAGCACATGCAAACCAAGAAGAATAAACTAGAATGCACAGTTGACCATAAACAAGAACAAGACCCAAATAGAACCATTTTCACTCGAGTTATAAACCCACAATGGTGGTCAAACTCTGCAATTGTTCAATTTTATTAAGAGAAAAGAATGAATGCATAGAAATCTGAGTCCATAATGAGGAGGTTCTGTTAGGTCTGTGTTACAAAATAACCACCACCTCCTCCATCAGAAATTGTCAAGTCATTCCTTCTTTCCTATTCCATGAGACATGTTATAGATCCCCCGACCCTGGACAAAATGCATAAAGTAGTGTGTTTATAAGATTTGGCCATAAATAAGCAGAGACAGACTGTTAACTTCAAGCTGGCAAAGGCAACAGCAAGTCAGCAGCATATAAAGAAAAACAACTCATATCACAATTGAACTTACAATCATAAAGAGTGACGCTGCTGTAAAAGCAAGTGGTATTGCAACAGATGTGATCTTATCATAGGGCCCTTTCAAGTGAGTATACTTATGCATATTCTGGTAATATTTTTGCTTCTCAAAAAGCTTCTCTCGTGGTGTGAATGGTGCTTCTGACATCCTGCATGTGGCCAACAATTATCTCATAAATGCTTTTCCCAACCATTTAAAAGGAGGGAAAGGAAAGAAGAAAATATTGCATTAAATGAAGTGGAACAAAACATATATTCCCTTCCTTGTATCTCCATCTCAAAAAAACTGATAAAAATGACAGAGTGCAAGACCACATATTATATCTATAAATTATATGACGGAAGAAATTTTAAGCTCCATTATGCGGATACTTAACTATTAAGAGTTCAAAATCTCCCATTCATGTAGTCAATAGATTATCAGATTTAAGCTTTCTACCTAGGAATCACATTAGGCTTTAGATGGAGCTTCAGCTTAGATCTTCATCATCACACTTGAACTATAGGGATCAAGTGTACATTAATGTTTGCTTATTTTCTTGCATAGTGCGTGTACATTAATGTTTGCTTATATTAAGGGTTACCATTGGTTTTAAGTCTTATATATATCAGATTTCAAATTTGATTTTGCACCCCCCCTTCAAGTTTCAATTTCAACTTATATTTGAGGTTAACTTGCACTTATTGTGCAAGTCCACACTTATCACCTTTCAGATCAGTTTTCCATAGTCCTATTTTGATTGCACGTGTGTTAGGATAGGTCTCTTAAGGTTTTAGCTGATAGTTTAATATAGGATGGTTGGTACTGATTCTAGCATTTCAAATAATCTAGCATTATTGCATCTAAACCAAAGAACTTCAGCAACTGAAGGAGTGTGTGTCTTCACCATTTTCCTCTGGTTGCCAAACCTATAAAGCCAATGAATGAAAACACCAGTTCTGCATTATTATGTGAAATGTGCAAACCTAAACCAAGAGGAGTTTCAGGGAGAATCATGTAATCAAGTGACAGGAATTGTCTAATAAACACTAGTTCCTTAGATCCAAGCCTGAACATTCGGATGCGTAGGCATCCAAGTCATAATTTCATCGAATTCTGCTGTCTTGTCTAGTCACTTACCCAAAACAATAAAAAAAAATTGGTAAGAGCTTAAGACTTTCAAGAATCATTCCACAGAATGTAAAGAGATGAAAGAAGCTTTAGACTTTCAAGTTCATCATACCCCTTTATAATGAAGAGGGTATGAGCATATCATTCCATAATTTATAACATAAATTGGATATTCCTACAACTAAAACTCTATTTTTTTCACATAGAATAAACTGTTATTTAGTATGGAATTGAATTATACAAAGAGAACATCATTAATCAATTCATGCCGTCTGATATCAAAACAAGAAGGAATCAACCATACACATACCTTACAATTAAAATGTACCTAACTGGATATTCCTGTAACTGAAACTCAACTTTTAATCTAATTTTTGGGCATGTCAGAGGTTGACAAATAATTCTAGCATGAACATCTACCAAAAGCAGAATGAACAAGTATAGGCACCAGTAATTTTTGCACATTTTTAAAAATATCTCCCGGTTGAGAAAATTTTAAATAAATGAGGTTGTCATATAGCATGTCACACCTCTAGAAATAATTTTGCTAACTCAAACAACTTACCCAGTCCTCAAATAAATTCAAAAGGAAAGCATGCACAAAATCAAACCAACTCCATTTCGCCTCAAATGTAATATGTGGGTCTTTAACATACAGATGTTCATTTATATATTTTTAGAGTGCAATGGACATGCACAGTCAGTGTAAAAAAGAAGTTTTCCACTGACAACCGGTGAGACTTGTCTATCTGGCAGAATACATGATTGCTATTAGATGTCACAGTGTATATCCTTTTTTCTCATATTTTTATTATGTTAATAACTATAGAAAATGAACACAGAAATCACGCCAGATTCATATTCTACCCAAAAAAGTTTCTGTGAAAAGATCCTAAGACACATTACATAAACAATCTCCGAATGTTTCATCGTAAAAATCAAATCTCAAACATTCCCACCAAATTCGAACAGAATCCCTTTCTTCAAGGAAAAATTCAGAAAATTTGCAAGCTTTCAATTAACATGTTCTAAGTCATTGCAATCCATATATAAACTTAGATAACAACCAAAATTCGAAATCAACAACGGCATGGTGTTTAATAATGTTAAAATCAATAGACACAATCAATAAAACCACAAAAACGATAATTTAAATCAATCTATCTATCACTATAGTAGGGAGAAAACCACAACATAAGAACATATTCAAGTAACATCGGTAATTTTCGCAAAGCCTCGATTTTAAATGAAATCCCTAGATCCAAAAGATACAAGCATTCTTACATAAGGAGAGAACTCACCTGAATGAATAAAAAAGTCGAAAAGTGTAGAAATGAAACCCTAAATTCTTCTTTTCCCTCAACTCCACTAGCTCCGCCTTCGATCCTTTCTTCCGAATACTATGCGTGAAAGTGTATGGTGTCAAAAAAGAGTGGCGAGTTAGAGAAGGTCTTTGATTTTTATATCCATTTTACCCTTTAGTCTTTATTAAATGTCCAACGCCTCCTCGAATCTATTGGGTCATAGCTGTTGGGCCTTATACTTTATTTTTTTTGTCCGTGAAGATTTATTTTCACCCTTAACAAAAAATACAAATGATGCATTTACCTCTCCCTTGAGATCTACACCATCACCTTTAAAATTTAGTTGCCTCTCGTGTAATTGCTACAAAATTGCAAAAATAAAAATTTTTTTTTTTGGGTCACACTTATTGTTCTATCTGTCGTTTTCAAATATTTATTAAAATACACAATTTGGTTGTGACAATAAAATTGCAAATATTATATGTAAGTATGACAAAGAAAAAAGTTTAATGCAATTTTTTATTGAGTATATGAGATGTGGGTTTTTTTAAACTAGAAGTAGGTGTTATTTAAAGAGAACTCGTGAGAGATAAATTTAATTTTCTAAAAATAATTATTTCTAGTCATTTACAAAAAAAAAATTAGAATATACTAATATTTTTGTTGATTTTTTCATCCAGTCATTTTGTTCTTTCTTTTGAATCGTGACACATTTATGTAGAATTCATGTCTACGCATATTTAATACAAAAATTAAAGATTTTTAGTATATTTTATTACTGCTCCTCTCCACTTTCTTTTTTTCTCAACTCCTCTCCACTTTTAAGGACCCGAAATGAACCTTTGTGTTTTATGATAGGCTAAATTGATATTTTCATGGTTTGTGGGGACTAAAAATTGATGTTTTTATGATACTTATTACATTTGTAATTGTAATTTAGCAATAACTTTTTTGCTTTCGAACTACTTTAAATAAATATCATCATCCATGTTCTTTCGTATGATAAATCATATCTATTTAAATTATATAATAAATAAAATAATATTATTTGGTCATTCATAATTTTTTTAAAATTTAAATTATTTATTTAATAATATCAATAAATAATTTTAAATATAATTACTTCATTATTTATTTAATTTTTTAGTATTTTTTATTAATTTATAATATTTAAAATATAATAAGTTAATTTATAAAAAATTTAAGATATAATTATTTACAATAATAATTTTATTATTTAAATATAATATATATTGTATCATGTCATGAAGAGATATGTATTAAATATATAACAAAATACAATATTATTATTCGATTAGATATTATATGTGTATCAAATACAATATATAATAATGTTTATTCTATCATTATATTAATCTTATCTTTATTCATCATTATATCATATTATTTTTCTATCATATCATGTGTATTAGACTAACTCTTAAATTTTTTACTCTGAATTTTGAAAGAATAATGGAAAATTGGTTCCTCTTCCTTTTTTTTTTTTTTTTTTTTTTTTTTTTTA
>JBBPBS010000007.1:5129193-5155352 GCA_037974835.1 Cicer judaicum | reverse complement strand
AAAATAACAGGAGAAATATTTGTTAATTTATTTATTTATTATTTCTTTTTTTTTTCAATTTCAAACACAATTAAAAAATAAATAAATATTTATCAATAATAAATATAAAAAATTATAATACATAAATTTGCAGTAACATATAAAAAGCACATAAAAATATTTATCATTGTTAAATATTAAAAAAACACATGATATTGAATAAATATTTTTTCAAATACAAAAAAATTATTAATGACAAATATAAAAATTATAAAATAAATATTTATGATTCATATATAAAAAATATAAAACAGATGTAAAATATCAACTAGGTGTGAGCCAGGGGTTTATTACCAGTATTTATATAAATTAAAATGTTAAATGAGTGATATCCACGCAACATTAACAGTGACGTTGAGTGATACCCTCACTTCAAAGCAATCCACGCCGTTGCCCCGTCACTCGACGCACTCTACTTTGCCATGTGGCACCAAGAACGAAACGACACCGTTTTAAACAAATAAATTCGGGTGCATGATTAAATCACCGAAGTTCTTTCCCAAACAAGAAAAACGAAACTGAAAAAAAGCGCTTCCAAATTGTACGTTTTCCCCATTCTCAAACCAAACATTTCCTTCACTCCTTAACCAACGCGCTTCTCCCATCATCACCATCGTCGTTATCTTCATTCCTTAACATCTTCTCACATTTCGCGTGGTGGTGACGGAACTGAAAGCGGTTCAGCAAAACCTTATTCACTAAACATGATCAACCATTCGCAATAAAATAATTTTTTATTTATTATCTCTTCAGTTTTTTCCGGTGATTGCAGTTTTTTGCGTCGCCGAGTAATTTAGGGTTTTTAATTTGTGCATTTTCTGATGAAGTATTTCAAAGATGACGGTGGTGGTGGTGGACGGAGAGAGGAGGTAGTACCGGACCTCACTCTCACAATCGAAACTGATGATATCAAAGGGGACTATATCAAATTGAGGTCTGGCTCCGACGAGGGTTTACTAACAGCTGCGGCTGAGGAGTTTTCTCCGCCAGCGAGAAGATCCGTTGTGTGGTACTGGGTTAAAATGGCGCTGTTGTTTTTATGCTTAGGGTTTTTGGCTATTGCTGTTCTCAAGTGGGTTGGACCCTATTTGATAGACAAGGTTGGTTCTTTTTTCTCCACTGGTTATTTTTATCTTAGACTGTGATTTGTGTTTGGCTTGAGAATGAAAATTATGCACCTCTTTTGTAAACATTCATTTCTGTTTAGGATTTTAAAAATGTTCATTCATATTGCTGCAGAATCATGTCCTTTGTATAATTGTATTATTTCTTGTTGCTTATGATATGGAACATACATTGAAATTTTTTCCTGTTGAAAGCAATTCTTTGCACTCAATAAATTTAATGTATTGGTTTTTTGCTTTGGATTATAATGTTGAGTCAATTCTGATTTATCTCATGGATTCTGGAATTTTTATTTTCAGGAGGTTATTCCAATATTAACTTGGGAAACGAAGACTTTCAGTACGCCAGTGCTTACTATTTTGGTGTTTGCATCTGTAGCATTTTTTCCAACCATACTTTTGCCATCTACACCGTCTATGTGGGTGGCTGGAATGACATTTGGTTATGGATTTGGGTTCTTGCTTATAATATCTGCAGCAGCTGTGGGTGTATCACTCCCTTTTATTATTGGTTCAATCTACCATCATAAAATTGAAGTATATGCCTTTTCTTCAATCTCACTTGGTTTGAGTTTCTGTATGACGCGTTTGGGTCACATGTACTAATTTGGATATGATGTTTCATGAATTATGCAGGGATGGTTAGAGAAGTATCCAAAGAAGGCTTGTATTCTGAAATCTGCTGGTGGTGGAAGCTGGTTTCATCAGTTTCGAGCAGTTGCCTTAATCAGGATTTCTCCATTCCCTTACATGATCTACAACTATTGTGCTGTGGCAACAAATGTTAAGTACGGACCTTACATAATTGGATCCTTGGTTGGAATGGTGCCAGAAATATTTGTTGCAATCTATACGTAGGACCTCTCTCTTACTATCTCTCTCTCTCTCTCTCACACACACACACACTTTTTTTATGCTATACTTTGTGCTTGTTTTTTACCTTGTTATTCATATAGTTGTGTGGATTATTTCTTGAATATCTAGTTTTGCATTTGAAACTTCTCATGTATACCCAATGCTAAAGTTACAACTTTTTTCTGACTTTTGGATGTCCATGCCATACAGTGAATATAGGTTATGTAATTGGCTTGAGTGTGTTTAGCAGAATATGATTATTTCATGAAAATTCAATTGTTTACTATATGCCTTCACATATATAGTAAAACTTGCTTCAGTTAGATTTCTTTTGTGGTTTTAAATTTTTTAGTAATTAATGTAATTGACACTCCTGCAGACCCTTCATCTCGCATTACCATGTTTTCATGTTTCCCTGTGTTGTTTTCATTATTATTGATCATGCAGTAGATTTAGAAATGATTTGGTGAATTGATGAGTATTTAATATACTGGTGAACGTGAGGCATTCCTTCATAATTATTTTCATTTCTGAAGTGGGAGATTGCTTTTCCCTTGTGCTTTTTTGTGGTTTGTAGCTGTTTTTAACATATAATTTCCTTTTTTATTCTTCCAATCCAGCCAAGGATTTGCTTGTGGTCATGGAAGTGCATTGATTTTACAATTTTGTACTTGAAACAAGTGAAACTTTTATATATGTGATCAACTGAGCATCTTCATTCATGATAATCATGTCCTATTATTTTGACTCTTCATTCCTCCTTGAATTTGATAATATGAAATATTTTGGGTTGAAGAAATACTATATTGTATATGAAGTAGATTATTGTTTTTCTTGGAGCAGTTGGCTGTTTAGTATTAGTTCAAACTTGTATGCGTTCTCATTTAGATCTTAATTAGGAATACTATCTATCACATGGGCTTTGTATTACAAACTTTTGTAAGAATTTATATAGATGCAATAGATTGCTCTCTTTCCATGCATGATACTGGCTTATGTCCACTAAATGGTGAAGGTTGGGTATCGATGGCACAAATAACTAAAGTGCCTGAATAGTCACCTATGAAAACTTCACTTCCCACCCAGTTTCCACAAGCAACAAATTTAATACAACATCCTATTTGGCTGTTCGCATCCTATAGTATTATTTTTCACCATTCTGTGATCTACTTTATAGCTTTGATGATTCCCTTGACTCAATAAAGGGCAAACTTTACTGCAATAACATCAATGTTATGATTTTTTTTTTCCGTCTTCTTATTTTGGAAGGGTTAAAGAGAAAAGGTTAGTGCAACATCATAGATTGTTTGATAAGATTCTCACGAGCCGAATACTTAATTGTTAATTCTAGCAGATGAGAGTTAGTTGAACTGGTAGGATCAAGTTGGGGTGACAAAAAAACATGTGTTTGATTTGTTGTGTTGCTTTGGTAGCCCATCTGTAAATACCACTGCAGTCCTTGACCGAGACTTTTAGCATGCTCTCACCTTGAAATAGGGCAATCTTCTCTCCTATCCTGAGCTTACGGGAAAAAATTTACATTCTAAATCTTTTTACTTTGAAAGGCATCTTTAATTAAAGCTGTTGTCAATTTAATGTCTGGACCTGTTTTTTCTTCTTAAATTCACCCTCAAGTTTTTTTTTTTTTTATAGAATATACCTTGTATGGTTTAATCTATTTCTGGCAAAAGCCTGATATCTAATAATATTTATGACTTTGCCATTAATTTCTTGCATTTGACATGTATTTAATTTATGTTACTCTGGTAATCCATAGTTTCCGGTTATCCATTTCATATGTTAATTTGCTATAAAGATAAAGAAACTAAGTAATGCAAAATATCTGGACCCTGTTGAACTTACTGGCTATTATTGCAGGGGAATTTTGATTCGTACATTGGCTGATGCTTCAAATGAAAGGCAATCTCTATCAGCCCCGCAGATCATTCTCAATGCCTTAGGCTTCTGTATAACTGTGGCAACGACCGTCATTATAACAGTTTATGCCAAGAGACGGCTCAAAGAGTTGCAGGAGGAGGACGAGGTGTTGTTGCAATAGTCCAGTAGTTTTAGTCAGTCTGGGCTTTGATTGAATCCAGTATGACGCCACTATGACATTATACTATATATATATATATATATATCATACTGGCAACTGGTGCTCATTGCACTACTAGGAGAAGTTTTACTTACCTAGTAACTTGATCCATGTGAATGGTTGATCGTCAAATGTAATTTAAAAATGGTGGTAAGGGTTGACCAAGGAAGGATATCAAAGGAACAATCTAACTTGAATTGTACATGAATTTATAGGATTTCATTTGTGAACTTAGCAGGATTCGTTTGTGTAAATCAGATGCAACAATATTTGTTGAATTGCCAACTTGTACTACAGGAAAAATGTTCTATGGTCTATTTGCATTGTTCAAATCTTCGTCAACTTTGAATTCTAGGATCCTTTATGACCAGCAAGTTATTCGTCTTTTTTTTTTTTTTCACAGAACAATAACATTTTATTAATAGAAAAACAAGAAACCAGTTTGCTGGATCTATTGCAATCCAGTGTTTTCTTCGTATGCGATAATTGTACTTGTACTATGGCATTCCTTGTGCCTCATAATTAACTGAATAATTTTCCTTTTGATTTTTCAAAAAAAATAAAATAAAATTATAAGAAAGTAAAGAGATTAAAACTAAGATTTAAATCCTGTAATCCAATAATAGATATTTTTTCACATATGGTTAAAGACAATTTTTTTATCTTCAAATTCAAATAGCCTATATGTAGTATCTGATTTAAAACAATTAATCATAAGGCCAATAATTTTTTATGAGTAAAGATTATCTTAATATACGGCGACGATTATTTTTGACTTTGAGACACTATATCAAGATGAAAAAATAAAAGATGAAAAAATAAAAGATGAAAAAATAAATAATGTCACACCAATATTACCATCTTGCTCCAATGATTAAAATCATATATAAAACACAAGAAAATTAAATGTGTGAAAAATCGCATATATTCAAATAAAAATAAAAATAATACAAAAGTTATATAGTTCATGACTAATATACGTGAATGTAATAGAAAACGGATAGACGGACATAATAGTATTTGCCTGGATGTTATTTTAAATAAAAGAAGATAAAATAATTTAAAGTGATTCTTAAAAAACAATCTTAAACCATAAGTGAGGGAGCTAATTTTATTAATGGCGGCTACACACTCGTGGAAGTAAAGAGTAATTCATCCATTTCTTCAATAGTGCTGCTATTTGAGTTCAAAACATGGGCACGCATAAGTAAATGCCTTCGCGTGTAACTTAACATTCAATTAAAAAATGGCATTTAGTAAAAAATAAAATAAAAAATTTGCACAAATATAGAGTGCTACTTTTAACCTACCTTCTGACCAAAATCTTAATTTTCTTTTTATAAGAGCCACAATCCTATATTCCTATTAGACTCTATAAGTAAAAATTAACTCTCATTGATTATAATTGATATTTATTGAATTAATTGATAGTTTATACTTAAAAAAATAACTATATTAAAATTTAGTTAATAAAAATTGATGTCTATAATACATATATATTATTTTCGAGATTTTGGATATTACTAATACCACATATAATAAAATCACAAACAAAATATATCTCTAAACAAATTCATTGTGGTGTTTAAGAATATTCAATTAAAAAATGTGTTTCGGAAATAAAATTAAAATATCTTAATCCCGATTTTATTTATAAAATTCCATAAAAACGTTTACAAATATCAACAATAAATGTGTTGAAACAATAAATAAAAATGTCTACATCCGTTATCATCAACTTAGTAATCACATGTGCTATATGAAGTGTTTACACAATCGTTAACACAAAATATAAACGAAAATGGTGAATACATTGATAACGCAAAACACAAACGAGAATGATGAATATATTGATATAACGTTAAAGTACATATAAAATATAATAAACACAAACACATCATAATATAGCACATGAAACAATTGAAATCAACACAATATCAATATTCATAAATGCATAGTAGATGAAATCCAATCGAATGTTCGTTTGTTATAACACTTCATATGTTAAGATTCTACTACGCATACTATATATAAGAGCTTCAAAGTACTTGTTAAAACATAGGTGAAGGCTAAGAACTTCATTCCAGCCCTTAACACATAATATGCCTAAAGTATATGGTGCTTTTGTTTGTTTTTGCTCTTAATAAGGTGGGTTAGTTTAACTGTTTAAACGAAAATAACCAATATGAATTAATAGAGTAAAGTTATATGATGAAAATGACAAATTTTAAAATTAAAGAACTAAGTTGAATTTCAAAAATAAATTTAATGACAAAAAAAGATTATTGAATCTCTACTAACCTACTCTTATTCATCGTTATTATAAATAAAAATGTAAGATATTAACTTGAAAGAGTTAGAAATAATATTAATTAAATAATACAATTAAAAATAAGAATTAATATTACATTAAAAATAGAAATATTCACTTCTTTGAAACAATTTTTTTTACAACTATGCTCTATAAAAAAATTGATTGATGCGTCCTTGATTCATACATATCAATCATTGTGGGAAACAGAGGGAGTAAAATCACAATCCTAATGCCACTTAACAAGCTATTTTGCCCTATGTGAGTTTCTAATGCAGTCAAAGTATATTGTTATGTGTGAAACAACCTTCATTGGTTACAAGGTGAGTAGGAGTTGATTGTTCTCTATCACTGTGAGGTTGTTTCTTTACACCTTACCAAGTAAGAGTGGATTTTTCTTTGCTTTTCTTGTTTGCCTCTTTTCTTCTATACACGTGGGCATGTTTTTTTTTTAGAATGTTAAAAGATTGAAAATAAAATAGGTTAATTAGTACCCACGATTTCTTAATTTGATTTTAATTTTTTATTATTAATTTTTTATTTTAATTTTAGATGATAATTTAAACTTTTTTATTTTAAAATGTTAGTAATGTTATTATTTTTTTATGAAAATTTATTTAAATTTTCAAACAAAATTCACAGGATTAATAATCATCTTTAACATAATGCAAATTTCATCAAATGTATAACTCAAATATTCAAATAAAAATATGAGATTTTATTATTTTTGATGAAATTTGCACTATATTAAAGATGATAATTATTTTAAATGAAATTTTTTATAATAATCATCTTTAACATAATAATCATTTTTGATAAAATTTGTACTATACTAAAGATGATAATTAATGTTACGAGATTTGATCGAAAATTTGGATGAATTTTTTTAAATTTTTTTTAAAAAAAAGATTACATTATTGATATTTTAAAACATAAAAGATCAATTTATCACTTAAAATTAAAATAAAAAATTAAATAAAAAAATAAATGACTAAAATATTAATTAAAAATAAGTTAAGGGATATGAGTACTGTTTAATCAATAAAATTAAGTTAAACTTTTTTTAAATTTAGTAGTCTATTTATTATATTTTACTCTATACACTTCGTCCAAATATATCCTTATTTTAATCATAAATACTGTACTATTGTAACGAAATGTTATTCCAACAATAAAAAATACAGATCCAATGGCAGAGAGATTTTTTACACAAACAGATGTAAGAAAGAGTGGACCGAATTTGAACCAAGGTATTCTTTTGCAGGTGTCTTCTTCAAATGAGCTTCTATCATCTTAAAACAAAATTATAAATTTAATACAATATACGCATTATTCATCCAAATTCATGGGTAACGAAAAAAAAAATAGTTGGAAGAAGTTGTATAGCAATATGATAAGTATCGAAGTGAATCCAAATCAAGCAAACAATTTTTTTTTGCACTCATGAATATCTAAACAACATTTTTTTTTTAATTATAAATTATAAATAATTAAAAATGTTTAACATAATTCAATATTATTCTAAAATATTAAAAGAGTCAAAAATATATTTCAGAACAGTTTACGAAATCATAAATCAATAATTAATTTACTTTATTTTTAATCTATATATATATTTAGATTAAGAATTTAATTATTATATACTAAAATATATAAAAAATATTTACACAGTCAATACATCACAACTATTTATAGTTATAATTTTAAACATAATTATTATAAAAATAAAAAGATTATAATAATTGGACAAGTGAGATTAATTATCAGTGTAAAAAACATTTACACCATACCTACCTGTTCATGTATATAGATTAAATCTTGAGATTAATCCAACGGCTAAAAATAGATACGAAAAGATTAGCATTACAGGATTTTAAAGTTTGAAGAAGGAAACATGAGATAAGACAAAAGAAACGGAATTATCCACCTTCCATTCCACCCTCACGGGTACCTATAACAGCCAAAGTACTCAAAATGACGCCAATTCCCCCCTTTTCAAATTTCAACCACTCGTAATCATAAAACGGTCCTTTTAACTATTTTCAAAATTTGGATCCTTTCCTTTCCCGTTTCTAAACCCAAACATCGTGTCTGTGTAATTATGTTCCTACAAACAATTACAAATTAGAGACACCGGCGCAATAACAATAATAAAAAATGCCTCGGCTCTCCCCTTCACTACGCACAAAAAATATTTCCTTTTAAAAAACTATTTCGTATAACTTAAAATAAAAAATCGAAATTTGCCGTTTAATTGAAAAAAATAAAAAAATAAAAAAACCGTTCTGAGCAAAACCCAACTCAGTAACGAGTCACTAGACTGAGAGGTCAGAGTAGTCAGCAGCAGCTGTCTCATTCATCGTTGGGTTCAGATTCGGGGCTCCACAACCCGAATTATAACTCACCCCACCCACCCACTGACATAGATACTCCTATAGATATAATAGATTGGAAGAACAGATACTTCATTTTACGACCATGACCATGGACGAAGACGAAGACGCCGAAATAGAGCACGTCTTTATCGCTCATGAAATTGATCTCGATTACGAGTTCGACGCAGCTCGTTTCTTTGATTTCACTCGTCCAGAAACTCCTGATGAATCTTGTCAAGCTCAACTTTGGTTTCGAAATGCCCCAAACTACCCTCCTTCTCGTTAGTCTTCAAATCTTTTTTCCTTTTCTTCCTCATCTTGGATGTTATTTTTTATTTATTTGTTCAAATGTTGTTTTTCTCTTTCAGCTTTTGTGGCCAAGTTAGCGGCAAGAGAGGGATTTCTCTTTGACGACGTTGACGACTCGTTAAAACCGGATAATGTTGATTGTAAGAGTAATGTGGATGATTATGATAAAGAACTTGTTCACGGTGTTCCTTCCGCTATGGAAATTTCCGACACTATTAATGGTATGATGTTCCCTTGTTCTGTTTGATTTATTCTATTATACTGTAATGTGACTAACATTATCACTTAAGGCATAGAAATTGGATTTTTTTTTTTTTTGGGGGTCTGGTAGGGTCCCTTTGTTGGTGATGTAATAATGTGATTAACTATGTGGGACTTGTGTTGAAGTAATGAGATGTTTTTACTAATAAAATGTATACATGTCTTGGATCTGCACAAGTCTGTGTTTGGTTCCATGGTGGTGAATATTGATTTTAGTTAAACGCGAATTTTAGGTAAAATGATTTTATGTTTGGATAATTTAAGTGAAGGTGAGTTGAAGAATAAATTTGAGTGTGAAAATCATGTTTGGAATCCAAATTCTGATTTAGAACCCCCAAGCATACCAAAATTAATTTGAAGTCTTCAGAATCACTTTTAGCTCTTCCAGAAGTGAATACAAACATGCACCTAACATAATGTTTTAATTATCCAACTCAAAGGTTTCACTCAGCCCCTTCCTCTTAGTTTGCCATGTGATGCTTTTGCAATCTTTTTGTTTTAAGAAAAAAAAGCTCCTTCCTGAATAACTGCAACAGTGATTTTGTTTTTAGTATAAATGTCAAATCCTCTGGAGAAATGACTTTGGTTGTAATTGGTCCAAATGAACTAAACTACTGAGTCGGTAAATTGGGTAAATTTGTTGTGTAATGGGCTTATATCCTAATACAGTTGTGTTAAACTTTGATGATTTCAGAAACACTTTCAGTATTGTTTGAGATTTAGTTAGAAAGGCCATGACTCTTGGCTTGTTGGTGGTGGTTCCTTCTACTTTATAATTGTTAGATTTGAAAGCATTTGGTTGAAAGATCTCTGGCTTGATAGTTAAGAAATAATGTTATGACGCCACTGCAAGTATCTAAGTGTTATAAGTCTGACAGACAATATTCTAATTAGAGGATGATAGATTTGTTTAGTGGCTTCACATCTGACAATTGTTCTGTGAACCCAACCAGTAATTTGTTAGTTTCACAACTATGACAACTTTGGCATCAACAATATCTCTCTTTAAACTCAATTTACATTTGGAGGTGCTCATATTGCAATTGTTTCTTGTACCATGGTAATTTTTTATATGGACCGTTGTTTCATGACACCAAGGATTGAATCTCCCAAAAGTTTAAGTTAGGTTAAATGTATTAGTCCACTTTACTTTGTGCTGAAATTTAATTTGGTTATGAATTATGTTGAGGGTGAAGATCAAATTCAAATCTATGTCGATAACTAATTTTTTCCAAAAGCTTAAGCAGTTAAAGTAGACGCACCTGAATGAGTTTATATCTATAACTCAATCACAATGTTTTTCTCACAATATTTGTTTGTGATTCTCGCTCTCTCTCTATCTTTATCCTTTTTCCTATACCTCAACTTGTATATTCTCCCTTTTGCATGACATTATTTATGTTTTTTCTAGGACTTACCTCTGGCAGTAAAGCAATCAGTGGCAGTTTGAATTCTAATTTTAAACCTGCTGTGCCAAAGAGTTCAGCATCAATGAAACCTACAGCTACTCAGTTGGCTAGGAAAAACCGCCCTGCTAAAAATGTTGGTTCAAGGTGATTATTGGAACAACTTATCCTTTTTCAGAGTAAAGTAGAAATGGTTCTTTTGCAGTACATGGGGGTGGGGTGGGACAGAGCAGTAGAGCTCACTGAAAATTCTGTTCATTTTGAAATGTACCATGTTGTTTGCCCAACCGGGTGTATAAATTTAAGTGCTTGGTAACTTTAGTGTGCATTTGTTCTTTATTCTTTACGAAATCATATTTTTTTAGTATTACTACATTTGCTCCTTTAGTTTTTTCCCGGTGCTGATAAAACCTATATAACGTTGTATCAACTACTCTTCAATTCTCAGATTTCGGAAGCCACTAACTCAAAATGAAAGGAATATATCTATCTCTTCTGGAGTAGAAAATCAAGCTGCCAAACGGCAAAAATTAGAGGGTGGTCATTTGTGCAAGGTCTGCAAATTCTTTTATTCTTCCTCCTCTGAATTTATAATACTTGAAGAAACTGCTTTATATTTGTCTGCTTGAGGTATATAGATTGATCATAAAGTTGACTATTAGTTCCAAAGAATGAATCTTAGAATTTTCCGAACATTGTGTACCATTTTGGGGTGTTAGTGGGACAAGTTATAATGGGTTTTGTTTGTTCCTTGCCATTCCCTAATTTTTTAGCGAACTAATTCTTTAGGCCTAAACCTCACCTTAGACTCGAAGAAAATGGATGGTGTCGATATGTAATTAAGATTGAATTTGGGAAAGATGGATCTGAGTTGAACTGAAGTATATACCAAATTCAGTGGTCCAAACAATCTAGTTCATGCAATTGGTAAATATATCATATATATTTCCATTTCCCTCAATAAAACAATGATCATTTTCTTCACTTTAGTATTAGGACATTACTAAGAGAAATGTGTCAGCTTATCAATATAAAAAAGTGTGCTTTTGGAAGTTGAGGATCAAACTCAAAAACTTAAGTTGAAAGGATAAGTTGATGTTGAAACATTAAGTAATAAAAATTTGAATAATGCTGGCAACACACTCTTTGACACACTTTTTAATACTCTTTTATTGGTCAAAATTCATAAGGGTCCCACCAAATTTATATGGGACCCACATGATTTGGTTGGATCTATTTAAATTTTATCCAATAAAAGAGGATGCCTGGAACTCATCCCTTAAGCAAATATCACACACATATATATGGGTTAGGCAAGGTCATATGGGAGGATGCCTGGAACTCATCCCTTACCGACAATTGGCTCATTGAACGCGACCCGGCTCAATTTAATTATTTCTTGTCAGTCCTTGTCAGAATAGACCAGGTCAGATTGGGTTGGCAAGATAGGTTGGGTTGTTTTTATCCCTAAATACACAAGTGGCAAGATAGGAAGCACTTTGACCATAAACCAGGAATTTAAATGGGGCTTAGGTAATATTGCATCATATTTATTTTAGACAGGCATTTGAATGCTTACTTTATCTTCTCTGTGACAGGTTACTGATGTGAAGCAGCAAACTAATTTTGTGCACAAGACACCTATGAGGGTAATGGATTCTAATGCAGATTTCTTATTTCTTGCCTTGGCAAAAGTAAATTGGAGAAAATTGTCAATTACTTCATTCATATAATTTCTTTTATGATTTTACAAAATGAAGTAAAAATACATATTACTTTTTCTTTCTTGATACAAGATTATTGTTGAGTGAAATTTTTTCATTGATTAAGGGAATTCTCTATTGAGTACCTAAACTTTTAGTCAGAAGAGCAAGAGTGATTCCTATCTTTTAGGTAAAGGGACTTGTTTTTTAAGGGGTGTAAAAGAGGTTTGCCTGATCCACTCTAGTCTATACATTCACTTGTTCTTGCAGGCTGTCACTGTTGAGCAGAACTCTGCATGTTCCAAGCTGAAGCTTACTATTCCCCGAGAGCCTGACCTAAAAACAGCACACAGAGCACAAAGGATAAGGTTTGTATTTTTGGATGTGTAGTGTTTCACTTAAATTTTGATGATAAATTTTCGTCTTGAGATAATAGACATTAGACATTGAGAAATATTTGTGCTCAACAGACCCAAAATTGTTGGAGAGGCAGAGCACATGACAGTGGCTGCCCCCAGGTTCAAAGCTCGTCCATTAAATCGGAGGGTTAGTACATGCTGTAGATATAATTGCTATTGTTTAGTTAATTTTGGTGCATAATTGCCATCATCTTCTCTAACTATGTTCATAATCTAGATTCTTGATGCTCCTTCGTTGCCACTTCCCAAAAGGAGCACTCCGCGATTGCCAGAATTTCGAGTAAGAATCGAGCTTTTTTATTCTTGCTATCCGGTCATCTATGTTTATCACAATTTCATTTTTATAAAAAGGATAAGAACCCAGCTAACAAATTGATGAGGAAAATGAAGTTTTTTCAGCATGAGTAATATCGAAGCTCAGTTTTTCTGTCAACTTATCAGGAATTTCACTTGAAGACTTTGGAAAGGGCCATGCAACACACATCTGCTACCTCCTCTTCACTTCACGGCAATGATTCCGTTAAGGTCAATTTAGTTCATACAATTTTAAGCAGTAACACGTCATTCCTGTTCTTATATCTAGTTTAAGTTTATATAGGAGGAACATTATTACTCTTTCTATGATTGATTTGCATTTTATGTTTATTTTAATGCTTCATGATAGATATGAATAGTCTTTCAGAATCCAAAGTTCTCTGGTTGCAGGGTTGGGACAAGCATACTTCTGCTCTAGAAAACAGAATCAATTATGTCAGAAGGTAACCTGTGCCATCACGAAAGCTCTTTCTAACATTGACAATTCATGAAAAAAAAGGTACTAATTGCAGAGTTCTATCTTTCTGTAGGCCTACTGCCATGGGGGACCCAAAGCATGATGGATTGATTTTTAAAGCTCAGCCTCTTATTAAGAAGGTAACGAGACATTGTTAACAAATTTTAGATAAATGGACAGCACTTGTTACCATGGAATGAAATAAACTATGCACTTGAAACATAACTTCCGATGATGGATGCGTTATAATATGACATTTCTTATTTCAGCCATGTTTTCTCCATTTAAAATTGTTATACAATCTTAGACTTCAATTACATTTGCAACAAAACTTGCATTAATAATGCAATGTCTTCATCATCAAACATTGATTATTATCTCATTCATACTAGTATAGCATTCAATCTTAGACCTATTATTATTGTCAAACAGTTCTATTCTAATCTATAAAGGCATTCTGATAGGGACTTGGGTATTATGGATTGTCCAAGTCCCACGTGGAGTAGAATGGGATATTCAATAGAGTACTTAAGTGGCTTGGTTCTCCCCCTGATAGCTAGCTTTCAAGTATGGTCTCCCAAGTGCTTGGATACTTATCAATCAATATCAAAGTCAGATTGTTGGTGGCTTAGAAAGGGCTACCTATGAAGGGGGTGACCAAAAAGGCTTACGAAAGCGTCGCAGCGTGCAGCCACCCGGACATCGACTCTCAGGTCCTTGCTATGAGAGATTTGGGTTTCACAGAGTGCCCAAGTCCCACATCAAGTATTATGGGATGCTCAGTGGAGTGTTTAAGTGGCTTGGTTCTTCTCTCTTAATAGCTAGCTTTTCCCCAAGTGCTTGAATACATACCATACTCATTTATATTCAAGACAAATCAACTTATATATCACATAGAAAGAAAAACTTCACCACAATATAACATTTTGGTTTTAAATATAGAATTACTAATACAAACATGCTTGCTCAAACTGTGTCTATGCCTCAGTGTTTGTGAGGATATAAAAATGTAATTGACGATGGAATTTAGTAATTTATGAAGCAAACGTCCAATTTAAAATGAAGTCACGTGTAGAAAGCACTTTGTTTTACGTATTTTTTTTTATTTTGTTGCTTCAAATTTTGTTTCATAAACATTACCTCACAAAATAGTAGTAAAGCCACATGACATCTAAGTTGTATGATGGGGTGGCATTAGGGTTACTTGGGACAATTCAAGGATCGCAAACAAACAAGAAATTTTGTATCAACTAAAAAGCAAAAACTGATAAACATGCACGGGGTGAAAAGATGCTTAAGTCTTAGTTTTATCTTTCATTCAGCTGCTGTTTATTTGATCTGCTATATTTAACTCGGAAATGTTTGAATGCAGATCCAATCTAGTAAAGAGCGTGTTGGTGTTTTCCAGACAAACACGAAGGAAACAACAGTGTCAATGGTGAGGCATACTATTTCATAAGTTTTATTGTCCTATTTATTTCTTCGGATAGAAAATTTTATTGATCACCTTGCTTCAATTTATACAGGAATATGATTCCCACACTGAAAAGGGGATTCAGCATAACCCTCCTATTGAACTATTTAGCAAGGTGAGTTTATTCTTTCATTTAGCTACCTTTTTTACATGATGCAATTTCGTGAATAAATTGCAGTGTCCTGCAGGGCAGTTTTTATGTTTTTTCATCTTAAAGATACTCAATTTCCACTATTCTCAATCATTCTACTTTCTTGTAATGTTAGTTGTCTCTGACATCTGAAGGCCAGACAGATAATGGTTCTCATTTCAAACTGCCTCAGCAATCCAGGATGTGCAGAAAGGTTTATCCTCTATAATTTTGAATTACATGTAATACTCTTTGGATTATTTTCCATTTCTTTTAGCATTGTATTGAGTCATTTGTTTCTTAGGGCAAGGATTCAAAAGAAAATATATTAAATTCTTTTCGTCCAGACCAAGAGGTAATATTTTAAGTATAGCAGTGTCTAAACTCTGAAGGGCATGAATTTTGTTGAGCCCTAGTCTTCAGCCTATTCATTTCATGTCTTTATTCTTCTTGTTGTTTGCAAAATATATTTCTATTCTTCAGTGATACACCATATAAGAAAAATTTCATCAACTCGCTGGCACAAATGATGTAGGAGAAGGCTTTTACTTTTGAGGCAAAGCAAAATCACCATGGAAATGGTGGATGTCTCAGTCTGGTAAATGCTAGGAGGTATGCATCACTGACGCTATTCTTCGTGTTAAATTAATACATTTGATTGTTAAATGAATCTCCCCCTGCCAAAAAAAAAAGGATTGCTTTTATATTTGGCTTTATACCTGAAATGATCCAGGAGCTTGGGAATTCGGTGAGAATAGAGGAAAATGTGCAACCAGCTTTATCATGGGCATTGGGCTTAAATTTTGCAGCTGATATGCGTGAAGATTGACAGTACATAGTTGAATCTGACAGACACCTAACTCTTTTCTGATGAGAGATGGTTCTTACTGTAAAAAGAATCTTAGGAAGTTTTAGAAATTAACATGTCCAGGTGCATAGCTTGTATTTAACTGATTCTGACCATAGATTCATAATCATTAATTGAAAAAGTAAATCATTAAAGGCAAGAGCTGCATTGTCCTTAAGCTTATCTTTTGTTTTTTGAAGTGATTTATTCACTCCTGTTTGGTTTAACCATATATTTTAGAATTTTCTTATTAAAGAATAGATTATAAAATCATGATGTAATTTAATGACTGAATTGATAAACTCTTGAAGGATCATTAACCGTTAAGAGCAGTAGTGACTGTACATGTTTAAACTCTTGAATAAGAGCATTTTAAGTATATTAGCATTTCTAGAGCTGATTAAAAGAAAATGATAAGGTAGCTGTAGTCTAACAAATAAAATAGCAAAAAATTAGGCAATTAACTAATCTATATATGAAGCATTTTAATTCTTTTGGAACACAATACCATTGAAATATAGCCACTCGTATTGATCCCAAATTAGAATTATAAGGGCAATGTTGGAGTATCCTGCTACCCATCCTAAGCCATGGCATTACTAGTGTCACATGGGCTGTTGTAGCCATTATTCTTACTAGTATCCTTGTTCTCTGAGTTCTTGGTCAGAGCTTTCTTTGTCCAACGCTTTATGTCATAGGCCTTCTTCAAGGGTTTTTTCTCCCTGCCTTGCTTCCTCTTCGTTATGGCAATAGCAAGATCATTTGGGAACAAAGTGTGCCAAACGAAAGCATGCAGAAGTGTGGACACAAGCAAAACAGAGACCATTGTCGATGACATAAATGCAAGCCCAAGAGCAAGGCCCTTACTTATGAAGGAAGGAACCTGCTCTGCATACTTGATGGTTGCCACCGATATGGTTGTCATGGGAAAGGTGTAAGCCCACCACGCCACTGAAAACCTGTCATTAAAAGGATACCCAATATTCTTTAGCACTCCTTCAAATGAGAGGGGCATAGTATTATATTATAATGTAGAAAATATTGTACCCAAAACCAGTGAAGAATTTGATCCGGACGACAAGTGAAATGTAGAGAAACAAGGCAATGAAGTAGCAAGTTCTAGATAACCCATCAAACTCTCCATAGATACTCTCCCAAGCAAGACAAGCTGCAGACGGAGCAGCAATAAACATGGAGTATACAGGATGTAGCTCTTTAGGTAATGCCTCACTTGTTGGCAATCTCTGATACAATGTAACAAAAACAACTAGGTAATGTGCAAATCCAACAGCCCAAAAGAATTTGGCAGGTTCATTCCAACCAACTTTTGATGCTAAAATTGCTCCAACAAAGTTACCTGATACAGAAAGATGGTTAGAGGGATTTGCAACCTTAGACAGACGTCTTTTGCCTCCAGAAAGCCACTGGCCATAGATTTTGAGTTCAAGTAGAAAATAAGGTGCCATGCAAGTGCACCAAATAGCAGGGTGAAGGGTAGTTTGAGGAGCAAATTGAGAGGGTACAGAGATGGCCAAAAACATGCAGACAATCCAAGGGGCAAAGAAGAAGTTGATACGAACCGGATGAAAATACTCTCTTCTAACAGCTTCAAAGTAGAATATGCATTTGAGAATGTAGGTGATGGAAACAGCTATTAGCACTGCTAAAGCCAACAGCCATATTGCAAAACTGATAGCTGGTGTAATATGGAGAAAACTGGTGGCAGGGCTTGTTGCCATTGTACGCCACAGAACAGCTTGGCTGCCTAGGCCAAGACAGATACCAAAGCATCCTATAGGAAACCGAAGGAGAAAGGGCCATTTCTCATCTGTGGGGAGAAGGATGTCCTCATAGTCCTGTGCCAAATATATTAAACATTAATCGATCATATATGACATATTTAGTGGTGGCATCTGAAATGCAAATTTTAATATTTCAATTACAACCACTACATATGGAATCCTTTTAGCTTGGTGGGGCCGTTCCTTTTGGGTGTGGCATCAATAAAGCAGACTAAGCATAGTTAGGATTATGTCACAGTGGTGTATTCTTTAATACTAAGCTCATACTTTGAATTGTTAAAAAGTTAGTTAATAGTAGTTAATTGATTGAGATTCGTATAGGGATAGTTAGTTGTTTGTTAGGGATCTTTTGTACCTCTTATCCTAAGTGGACTTAAAATCTATAAATAATGGTTTCTTTCCTTATGAAAATATCTTAAATTAGAAATCGGGTAACATAAATCATTGTACGAATTATCTGCCCTTATGTATCATTTTCTTCAGTATGATTTTCTCATATTATTTCTTTTTTTTTTCTTCTAAATATCAGTATTCTTCCTCTAAATATTTAAAATCTAATTATTGGGATTGGTATGACTTTTGTCCACAAATAAATTGGTCAATTATTTCTGATAAGAGAGACAAAGAATTCATGTACACTTAGGATAAGGATCAAAGGATCCCTAACTACCCTTCTAACAAACATAACATGCTAACTAACATCTAATTAAACCTATAACAACCTTAACCAATTAACAACGTCTACTAAGTTCTAACAGGTTTATCATCATGCTACTATAGTTTAGAGCAATGCTATTTGTCGGGAAAGAAAGAAATCACGGACATTGTAAATTGTTGCTATGTGTTAGGCGTTCATAAAAAGAGGAAATATGTTGATGCCTAAATTTGATGAAAAATAAGGATATGTGGAACAATCATCACCACGCTTCCTGATGTATCGTAATGTATGTTTTTCATGATGACCATTATTATTCTGTAACTAATTCCGTTGATTACAACTTTAACATGGTTGGTTATAGATTTGCAATCCCGAACTTTAAGTGTTACAAATAAGAAATACGAATTACTCACAAGTTTAGTTTCTAAAATTATAGATATTTGAAAATTTCATATACAAAATTATTGAAATTTTAAAATGATTTTTTAAATAAATAAAAATCCAATCATATTAGTCTCTTAGAAAAAAACTCAAGACTAGATTGAGTGGCCAAAAAGACTGATGTTGTTAAATTTTTTTAATTACGAACATCATTTTAGAACCATTAATTTCAAACACGGTGGTGGAGTTCATAGTAAAAATCTTATTTGAACACAAAATTGAGACTCCACACATATAGACATCTTATATAATATACACACTTGAGCAACTGTCTTCTTGACCGAGGAGAGAGAAAATAGTGACTTGAAGAGAGAGAAAGTCAAAATTGTTTATAGGAAGTCTTCAATGCGATGTAACTGTCATGCATATTCTAAGGCATGCATGCATGCAAGTTGAAGTAAAACATAGATAGCAGAATCTCACATTAACTTCATCTAACTCAGGTCCTCTAAGAGCAGCAAAGTATCTACCAGCAGGAACAACTTCATTAATAGAATCATCATCCACACCCTTAATCTCCTGTGAAGATTTTGTCTTAAAGATACTAAAATCACTTTTCTGTCCTTCGAAATCAAAACCTCCTAAGCTGGTTCCACTTCTTGTCCGAACCTTCCTTTGATCATCTCTACCTTTTCTTTCTCTGTTCAGAGCAGAGAGTCCTGTCTCAAGTGAAACTTGTCTGTTAATACTTGTATGGTTTCTCTTCCTTTCTCGAGCTTCGCTTGATGATTTACTCATATGCTTCTCAACGTTTTTAATTATTCCCTCGTCATCAACTTCTGATAAAATTTCATCATGTATGTCCATCCAATGAGTTTGAAAAGGTTTCTTGTGATTGTGGCTATAATATTATTGTATGCTAATTGGTGTAGTTTTTTTTATATATACGTGTGTAGTGGGAGGGGCACATGCATGCATGCATGCACCACATGAGAAATGAAAAGAGAAAGGTGAGTTCTTGTGTTGATGAAATGGAAGCCATTGTTTTATTATTGAGTGAAAAATTTGTGTTAAGGGGCGAACATTCTCATGACTATAATTCTTTTAAGATTTGTTTTGACTTTTTTGTTTGTTGCGTGTTTGTTATGGTTAGGGTCAGATTTAGAACATGGTCCACCCCAAACTTCACTAATTTTTCTTCTAAGGAAAACCTTGTACATCTTAATTGAGTGAGATAGAAATAGATTGGCCACATGATATAAAAAAAGATAGAGAGGAGTAAATGAAAATTAAAATGGTTTAAATATAAGAGTTATTTATATTCGATACTGGCATGTATATGAGATATATTTTTAAAAAATTATACGGATACTTAGATGAAAAACATTATTTTATTTATATAATTTAATTATTAAATTTATTATACAAAATTACAATAAAAATTTAAAAATTCACAACTTATGTCCTGCAACAATACAAATAAACTAAGATATACAAAAATTATTATATTCAATACATAAAACATAATCAATTTCAATCACAATTAAATAACAAAGAATATCATAGTACTAAAAGTACAAATAGTAAGTATTACGTGTGGATAAGAGCTTGTTCTCTATATATAAGTCTTGTACTTTGATATAGTACGATATTATAATTTCTTAACAAAATGCGATATTGATAAATTGAACGTTATATTATGAATTTAAATTTAAAATTTTATGGTTATATAAATTAATTATAATAATATTTATTATTTCTGTAAATTAATAAAAAAATATTATAAAAAAAAGATAATTATATTTTTTTAAATTACCTTTTTGTACATTTAATATAAAAAACGTGAACAAATGAATGTATTTGTTCACGTTGAAAATCAAAATAGGACCAATATAGCTTTTTGTCTTCTCCTTGAAGTAAATAACATATTGAATAAAGCCAAGTTGAATTGTTTCACATGATGTAGTTTCATCCACGATCCAGTTTCTTATTGGATCTAAACAATTTCCTAGGAATTAATTTAATCAATTGATGGAAAACGTAAATTCAATAATTACATCCTCATTTAGAACATCATAACTAAATAAGGTTTAAGTGAATGTTTTTTCTTATAATTTAGGTTCGATGGAGTATTTTATTATAAGTTCTTTACTCAATATAATATATCAGGTCATAAACATTTTCTTTTGAGAAATTTTACCTTTCAAAATTCTCTATCTAAGAAAATACTCTACTGAAATATGAATTGCACCACTATGAATTTGATATTTTTAAATATGTTAATTTTTAGATATTGTCTACTCACCCTTAATAAAATATGTCAAAAATTAGTTGAGATTATAAATTAAATTCTTATTCATTGATTGACATAATATTATAGCTTGTGTTGACTTTTCGAGCGTCAACAATAATATATTTTTTCATGAAAATTATAATTGATGTTTTCAAATTTTAAATGTTAAAAATAAGAAATACAGATTACTCACAATATATAAATTATCAAAATGTTAAAATAATTTTTTAGTAAAAAATATCCAATCATATTGGTCTCTTAAAAAAAATTAACATTAAATTGAGTAACTCAAAAAAACTAATGTTATTGAATTTTTCTAATTTTAAATATTATTTTAGAACTCCATTAATTTGAGAAAATAAATTATCCTTACTTTTACAATTTTAAGACTAAATAGTGATTGAGCCTATAGAAAGATATATAACAATATAACATATAGCTAGGTATAGCATGCATGCAAGTTTGAAAAGGTAGCAAAATCTAACCTTAACTTCATCTAACTCAGGACCTCTAAGAGCAGCAAAGTATCTACCAGCAGGAACACTTGCATTAACAGAATCATCATCCACACCATTAATCTTCTGTGACTCCAACTCTTTCTCTAATTTTCTTGGCAACAAAGAATTCTGCTTACTCAAAGTAGATTTTGTCTTAAAGATACTAAAATCACTTTTCTGTCCTTCCAAACCAAAACCTCCTAAGCTGGTTCCACTTCTTGTCAAAACCTTCCTCTGATCATCTCTACCTTTTGTTTCTCTGTTCAGAACAGAGAATCCTGTTTCGAGTGAAACTTGTCTGTTAATACTTCTATGGTTTCTCTTTATTTCTCGAGCTTTAGTTGATTTGTTCAAATGTTTCTCCACTTTTTCTTCATTTTTAATTACATCCTCTTCGTCTCCTTCTGATAAAACTTCATCATGTATGTCCATTAAATGAGTTTGGAATGGTTTCTTGTGATCCATTTTTGTGGCTATAATAATGTTGTATGCTCAACTCAATTGAAATTTTTAGTTTAGTTATATTATATATAATATATAAGACACAAGAAACTCATGATAAGTGAAAAGGGTAGATGAGTTATTGTGTTGAAAAGGAAGTCACTGCTTTGAGTGACAAGTTGGTGTTGAAGGACGAACATCTCGTGAGTGTATAAGCTTTTTTTTTTTTTTTTTTACTTTGTTGTTTGTGAAGTCAATGGTTTATAAGACTTAAGAGCAAGTTGTTGAAACCAATAGTTGCATGAGAAACATAGCACGGGGATCATACTCAATTTTATGAGGAGTGAAGGTTGTCTTTCAATTCAATCCCTTTGTTTATCACAAATGATAAGTTGTCTTGTTGTTTAAGACATGTTTGGTTAGAAAATACTAATGGTTGAGGAGCTAAGTCTAACATAAATTATATATTAAAATATATAAAAAGAAGTAACTCATATAATTAAAATTTTGGAGGATATCTCGTGTCAACGTTTGTTGTATTTCTTTTGGATGGATATAATTAAAAATTGAAAAAAAATTCAAGAAAATCATAAGAAAAAAACAATAAAAAACCACTATAAACCATACAGAAAAAACCAAAACAAATACTAGAAAAATGTGAAAACGTTCCCGAAGATACATAACTAAAACGCTAGAAAATGTCAAATAATTTTATGCACCATTACATCATAATGTTAACTATATTCTAAGCAAATGTCATAATACTAAAAGTTTCAAAAAATGGCATAATGTTTTCGCTTTTTTTTTTGAATTTTTCTAATGTTTTTACTAGTGTTGTTTTATTAATTTTTATCGGTCTTTCTTGTTATTTTATTGAATTTTGCAAGTAAATTTTTTAGTTTTTACAAATGATAATTTAGTATTTTACCAATTTTTTTATTAAATATTTTTTAAACAATTTAAATTTTAAATTTTATTTATTTTATAAAAATAATTTATATATTGAAATTATATCTATAAGTATAAGTGAAAAATGATGAGTCTAATTTCAAAAGTTAGCAAAATTAAAAAAGATTAAAATTACTTATTTAAAAATAAGAAGACTAAAATTCAAAATTATTTAAATAGAGAACTAAAATTATAATGAAATTTATTTAATACTGTAGATATAATTGGATTAAATAAATATATTAGTCTCTGTATTTTTTTTTATATTAAGAATTAGAGGGAGTATTATTTGTTGCGATCATTATTATTATTACTCATCTCATTTTCTTCAATATTTTTTCCTTTTGGGTTTTCTTTCACCTATTTTACTTCATAGTGATTGTGAAATAATCTTTACTTTGAAAGATCAAATGCCACCCATTTAACATGTGTACAGCCTGTTCAAAGAAGAGAGGTAGAAATTAAATCGAAAAAAGAAAGTGAGTGGTTTTATTAATGCGAATGAAATTCAAAAATTGATTGACTGGTTAAATTAAGTGTTTTGTTTGATCATAAGTTAAAAATAGATGGTTAAAAATAGATCACTATTTAGATGCACATTGTGTGTGATCATTATGAATTTTACAGTATTAATGAAATTAATTTTTTTTTTCTTTTAAAATATCTAACAACAAAATTCACACAAATTGAATATAAAAAAAGAAAAATATATTAAATTCAAATTAAATCCTTTTTTGACTTTATTGAATTTTAGGAATTTAGTATAAATTCCATGCATAGTGAGATAGATAGATATCACTATTATATTTATTTTTTATTAGTTATTACTATAAAATTATTTTTTATTTAAAATAATAAAAGTCTACTTTTAGACAATTTTTCAAGAGATTTATATCAGACACACCCTTAAAATCAATTGTTAGTTATAGTTAAACACTAATGTTTATCTATTTGATCAACAAAGAACTATATATGTTTGATATGTATGTGTGAGGATTTGTTGACCATATGAGTAATTAAATATTTTTTAATAATTTAATATAAGCGATGAAATTATTAATTTATTAAATAGATCAACTTTATAAATTTTTATAAAATTTTAAAATTATTTTATATTTATTAAATAATTTTAAATTAATGTATAATAAGTTTTTAAAAAACATAAATAAACATTAATGGTTAGATTACATAACTACGAATTTAATATTTATACAAATTTTGTGTGTTTGATTATTAATAACTTATGTTAATAATCAACTATTGAAGTAATAAAATTCATCATTTACATTGAATTATTAAATAAAATAGTTTATTTCAAACTTACTAATAAAGTCTAAAGGCAAGAGTAAATTAATAACTCATAATATTTTTACTTGAATAATATTGGTATATATTATTGAAAAATTAACTGAGATGATCAAAATTATACATATAAATATATGACTTTGTAATGTTTAATCAACAAGAAATGTATACCTATCTTGGCATTGTTGTGATTCACTGTCACTCTGTCATTGATAATAGATAGAGTGTGAGAGACTTTCCCTCTTACTAATAAATGTGTCAATTAGAGTTAAAATGACATAATCAGATAGTAATTATTATATTCATCAGATAAGCATAGAGACCTCTCAAGAGACTAACCAAATGAAGAATTCAACCCATCACGAGCCATCCATATAATACAATTTAAACTATTATTATTCATTTATTTGTAAGTGCATTATTATAAATTAGATTTTAATAATTGATTTAGCGATTTATTATTTTAATTATTGGTTAAGGTTAATCCATAAAATAAAATCAAACAACTTTTCCACTTGGAAAACCTTACTCAATCATTAAAATATAAAAACCATAAAAAATATAATATCAATAATTAATAAAAACATGAGTTTATATAATATCAATAATTAATAAAAACATAAATTTATATAATATTAATAATTAATAAAAACATGAGTTTATTTTTAAGTCTTAGTTTAACTAATAAATATCAATATTATTAAATTAAACGTTTTTTTTTTCGGAATTTGAACGTAATTATATAAATTAAATAATTCATAAAATAAAATCTAACATATAATAGCATTAGATTGTATCTATGGTGCCTTAAAACATATGGATCTGTCTTTACTGTTTAGCTTACACATGTGGATAAGTTGATTGTATTCTTTTTTTCGAATTGCCTAATTTCTTTTTGAAGTGCTACAACATTACATCGATCAAATTAAAGAGATATTGTTGGTTACTTTTCATGAGTGACCAGATGGTTTTTTCGCTTCAATTCTAATTCCATCTTTAAAAAAAAAAAACAAATTCCATTCATCTACTTATTCATCTTAACTGTATGTTAGTAATACGGTGACTTGATATTCATCCATTAATAATTCAAATTTTTGTTTTTAGGCTCTTGTTAGTGATTAATTTATTAATGAAAAAGAAAAAATGTTAATAACAGATACAGAATTCCAAACCGCATTCTAATACTCATTCAAAATGCCTTACCAATTGAACTACTTACACTGAACTCATAATTCAAAAATTGATAACTTTTAATTTAAAGTTACTATTTCAAGCAACACACTATTCAAGAAAAGCTGGGAAATTAATTTACACCAAAAAAATCATTTTAACGTACATGTAGTTCTATAATTTATAATATAAGCAAATCACATCACATACATATAATTTTTCAGTGATTTAGAAGTTTAATACATATTTATAATAGTATGATAGGCAAGTGCAATAATAATAGGATGTGCATCATTTTTAATTTATCTCTTTATATCATATTACCAATTAAATATTATTTAAAAATCTCAATTTATTATTTTCTTACTTTAAATTAATAATAATTAGAATACACTATTAATGTTAATAAAAATAAAGATAATTTGATAAAATCATTATTGCCTCTCTTACATATATTGGTTTATCTTTATTGGTGTTAAATTGTCAAATTCAACAGTTATTTTAGATCGAAAAAATTTATTATTTTTCCATTAATATATAT
>JBBPBS010000007.1:5102516-5129021 GCA_037974835.1 Cicer judaicum | reverse complement strand
ATATATATATATATATATATATATATATATATTGTATCTCAATCCATTTAATTATTTAAAAATATATTCAATAAACAAAACCCGTTTTATCATGACTAGTATTGTTTTTATTTAAATACCACAATTGGATACCATTGTTAGATTTAATTGTCCATAATTAAATTATTTCTTATTGCATAGCTAACAGAAATTTGAGAACCATATGCATAATATTAACATGTATGAATGATATTAATGACATTAATGTAAAATGTTTTTAAATATTTTTTTTGTCATATAATTTTGGTCCTGAAAAAATATTGGTTTATACCTCTGAAATTCAAAAAAAAACTTTTAAAATGTAATTAGTGAATGTTTTTAAATAAAAAAATAATAATGAAGTGGCCAATTTTGACTACATGGCACATATTTATGGTATCATTGATGTTGACTAAGCATTTTTTTTAATATTAAAAATTAAAAATTATTTTATTAATTCCTTTAAAAACTTAATTATTTAAATTAATATTCAAATCGCTAAATTTCCAGAAAAAATAAAAAGAAACCATGATAATCATTTCCTCGCCCATCTAATCTTAATCCTAAATTCTAAAACTCGTGAAAATCATAAGAGATCAAGAGACTGAAAGGGATTTCAATTCAAACAAGTTATGGACATTTGTGTCGTCGTTGAAACATACATAGACAAAACATACTCACCAAAATGTATGAACTATGAGATGAAATCAAAGAATCAGGAACCAAATTAACGTGATTGAGATTTGGGAACCTATGAATCAACCTACCAGATAAGAAAAGGTTGATTAATTACCCGTGAAATGCCACGTGTACTATTGTGTTCTCTTGAGTGCAACCCAATTGTTTAGATCAGCTGAAGGGTGTGATAAAGTTGATTGAAAACAGGTGCAATTAATTCAATTAGCTACCTATTTAAATTTATAGTAACCGATTCAGAATTAATTAGGGTGTATATCATATGGACCGAAATAATGTACGATGAGATGATCGATTGAGGGCCAAGTATGTTGTTGATTGGGTCGTGATCATGATAAGTTGAACAAATTGGTCTAGCAAATTAGATGTGTTTGAGGATGTGCATTTATGTTTATAACAAATATAAATAAGACACGTGCGGTAACTTGTCATTTGATAACAATGTAGATGTAGATATAACATTGTAAGAAATTTAAAAGAATTAATTGATATTAATTTTTTTCCCTTTAATGGTGTTTGCATATTTTAGAAAATTTTATAATATTTTATAGACTATTTATATTTCCCCAATCAACAAAAGAATTGCAAGATCCACCACTTAATATAGCCTTAGCTGCCATCAAGTAAGATTGGTAACGTGAGGTCTACAAAATCCTATTTTTGGGTAAATGAAGCTTGCTATAAGTGTGCTAATCCCATTTGGATTTGAAGCAGCTTCACCATGTCTTGGCCTAAGCCTAATTACAGCTGCAAGAGAAACTCACATGTTTATTCTTCAAGAACAAAGAATAGTGCTCATGTAATAAATGTGTTAAATTTTATTTTAAGCGCATGAAGAGTTTCCACTATTCATTTATTTATTTCATGAGTAACCTTCACCAAAAATAATTCTTTTTAAAATGAATCAGAACCTAATTCTCATATAATTATAATTATGAGACCATAGTTTGAACTCATAACGTAATAGCTAAATTAATAATATCAATATTTGTTAGATCTTATAATGTAATTTAAGGCCCAAAAAAATATTTAGAACATTAAAATCACATACACTAAAACAATATTTTTTTTGGAAAAAACAGTCTTTAATTCATTCGAAAGGTATGTAAAATCTAGCCACAAATTATTCTATTACAAGCTATTGAACCCTGAGTACTAGTCAAATTCGTCCTCATAGATGTAGTACATTAACCACCAGAGTACAATGCTAAGTGCATGTTTGATTCCACTATTAGAGTAGCCAAAATCAATTTTGAAGTGTAAAATTGATTCTAATATATTTGAACGCTATCGAATATAATTGATTTTACCTCCAGAATTGATTATATCTTGAAAGCTATAATTTGTAACTTCTGAATTCAAATATGATTTTTACCTTAAAAATTAATAGTAATTTTATCTGAAAATATACAAACATATATCACTTTCCATTCGACTAAAATCAATTAATTAAAAATTAATTAATCAAACAATCAAGTTGAATTAATTGGTCATATACTTCTTAATTTATTTATTTTTGGCGATAAGTCACGTGTAGCAGTCAAAACTGTAATTTGATATATCACCACATACCTAACATTAGCCAAGCACACTAGTGTACTAGTCCATAGTACTATTAGTCCTAAAACAGCTAACAAGTGACAGTGCAAACGCGCCGAATGTCTGGCTTAGAAACAAGGGCGAATCTCTCTAGACTAGCCCTTAGACAAGCATGGAAATTCAACATGCCATTATTTTAACTTTTAAATAAATAAATAGCTATATACTATTGATTAAGAATTAAGATACAATACAATCCAACCATCAACCGTCAACCATTTTGACAATGATAGCGTACCAGCAGCCAATTGTCAAGAGATTATTAGGCCAAATGTATGGACGTAATGTCATTTTTCAATGCTTTGAATAGTGGATTGTTGTTGAAGTATGAACTACCTTGAGAGTGAAACTACATAGCATTGTCAACACATTGCCATTGCAGTCTTTGCAACTGTTATACTAAGTTGGCAGCTACCTACTGATGTATCGAAGCAAACAAACTAGAAAGTTGCACAATCGGTTAATATTTTGGCAGGGAAGAACACGAGTGTTATTCTAAAATTGTGCATTAGATGGCATGTGAAAGCATAGGAAACTATATTTAGCTGCTGGTGTTATATTAAACGAATATAGAGGTGAACTAGCCTCGAACAGAATGTATATTGGAATGATACTGTCAGGTTGGGTGTTGCTACTATAGCTGAACGAACTAAACAGTAATATACATTTATATTCAACACAAGAGCCAACAATTATACTTTCTGATAGAAACTAAATCGATACCAATTCAAATTGTTCAGAACTGAACAATATTTGACTGTTAAAAATGAATCCTACTTGGAAGTGTTTGTTCTGAAAGCATGAAATCAGTGTAATCTGTGATGGACGGCTGACTGTGATGGCGTGGCGGTCAATCCAAAATCCGCCATGTAAATACAGCATAGTAGACTATGGAGGCTGGCACAGATTCCGCTACATGGCACAGTCATCTCACCATTTTGACAACACTGAATGAAATAATTTTGACTAAACTTGGCTATGGCAATTAAGTTTCTGTCAAATCAAATACATTCACAAGTCTCCTTGAAATGCAGCATTCCTAGAGTTTCTTTGAATGATCATATGTGAATTGCAAAATTTTGATGAAGTCTCAACACTAACCAAACAATTTACCAGGACTGTTTTCAGGGTACTATCTATTCTGCTTCAAAACTATCATTTTAAAAATAATATATTTGAAACTGAATATGTGAAAGAAAAGAAATCACAAAAAAAAAAAAGTTGGAAGCTTGAGTTTAGTGATCATTTCACTAACTGCAATGAAATCCAAAACAATACAAAAAGAAAATACAATTCAATATAAACAAGTAAAAGCAAACAAATAAATCTCGTGTTTCAATTCTTAATATGACTGCATGAGTGGGTAATTATGAAGCAGGGTGCTTGGAGAGTGCCTAAGATTGTGATTTTAAAGAACTGTCTGCGTGATTGTAACGGCAATATCATAGTTTTTAAAGTTTCCCCGACCGCAACACGACATCGATTGAGAATGCATTAAATGTATTTGGATGCAATTTTTCAGTTTCAAAGCTTGCGACTTGACCTTAATTGAAAACCTTACCCTAGATGACTATCAACTGAAGAAACAAACCATATAAGGATTAATTCTGAACCCCCAAATGAATCAAATTAAAGCTAAAAACCTTCACAATGGCATATGATAAAGGACACAAGTGAAACAATGGACTATATAATTAACAAAATGATGCGAAGGAGAATTTTCCTCCCTCACCAAATACACAAATGTAAATTCTTTCCTATGAATCCTTAATGTATATCGCCAAGGGTGGCGACCATTTTATAAGGTTACACAACATTCAATAGAAAAACAAATATAACTAAGTAACCCTTTCCCTTTTTGCATCTTCCTATACAGTCCAATTGCTGTAATAGATCCAATTCCACAGAAATACAATTTAATCAAAAATTAAAATGGCCCAACGATTATAAAAAGAGGAAGCAAGAAAGCAATACCTGTTTATGCCTTTATGAAAATCCAAAAAAAAATGTTGAGAATTGAGAAACATATACGAAATTGTGGAGCTGAATCCATCATCAGCATCAATGAGATGTAACTTTGGATCTCTTCTTTGCTTCACTGTAAAGCACAACACCCATGATTGTAATTCCAAACCCAGTCATCCCCATGACAGTAACAGGATTTCTGAATATCAAAACAGAAACAACAGCTGCAACAGCAGCTTTTGCATTGCCCAAAACTTGAAGAGTCAAAGCACTAGTATGTTTAGTAACAAGAAAATTAGTCAAATTAACCAAATAAGCAACAGTAGCATTCCCAATCAACAAGAAAAGTATAAAAGGATCACTCTTTGCTTTTTCAGTCGTTATATCAAACACGTTGCCTTCAATATAAAGAGTGAAAGGAAGCAAAATCAAAGCAGCCAAAGGAGCCATATAAAGAAGCAAATTCATGGAATGAAGTTTCTCTCCCTCAGAAGTTAAAATAATCCCTTGAACAACGCTCTTCAAAGCACGTCCTGCGGTTGAACCGACACAAACCAAAAAACCAAACAAATGAAACAAAGGTTCGCTATTACTCGAAACAACAATCCCTAAAACAACGGGCAACAAAGCTAAGTAAACCTCTGCGGTTTCTTTTTTGCAGGTAATTAGAAAAGCAAAAATGGCGGTGAAAAACGGCGTCGTTGCGCCGATTGCTTGGTTGAACGAAACGGGAAGGTATCTAAGAGAGGTGTTACCGCAAACGACGGAGAAGCAGAAAATAATACTAAGAGCGAAGATCTTGAGGAACTGTTTTTTGGAGTGGATTTGTTGGAATGGAACGATATGGAGGATATTAATGGCGGCGTAACTGTAAGCAGCGCATGATAGCATGTGGAGCATTGTGAGGAAGATAGGGTAGCGGTAACCATAGAAACTTAGGAGGTATTTGTTGAGAAGAAGAACACCGATGTTGGAAAAGTACCATGATGCGATTATGAGTGATGTTGTTAATAGGTTACTGTTGTTGGATCCGATGATGTTGTTGTTGTTGTTTCTTTGATCACTTGGCGGTGTTGCTGGAATGTCTAATAGTTGGTCATTTGTGTCTAGTGTTAATAATCTTGGATTGCTCATTCTTCTCGTTGTCCATGTTTGTGCTTCCACCATTGCCAATGTTGAATGAAAAAATTGAAAGATGTTTTTGTTGGTGTTATGAGTGGAATAAGAACGTGTGAATTTGCCTTGGTTTGGGTTAGCTGGTGTGCTAGATCTGAAACTTAACTGAAAAAGAGTTTTGAGAATTGGTGAAGTCGTTGAAGTTTGTTTTTAAATTAAATTTATTTTTTATTTTAGGGGGGTGGTGAGAGTGATGAGTGGTTTTGGTACTGTTTGGGGTGTATCTTGAAAGGAAAGGGTGATGGGGGTTTATCTTATTATGTGATCGGACGGTTAGAATTTGGATTTGGGGTTATGGAAGATTTGTCGGCGTTGGATGACAATGGAACGATTGGAGGAATATAAAAACAGGGGCTAGGTATAATTGGTGGACCATGTTTGTTTGTTTGTTTGTTTTGGGTTAGGAAAATATAGGAGTAGCTTAATGTATTTATTATATTTGCACATGGTTAGGGTTCAGTGTCGGTGATGAGTGGAATACCTTATTAATGCTGGATTGATTGGATTAGATCTTCCCTATTGTTCGTAGCTCGTAAATATTTTTTTTTCTCTATTTACCTTTGTGTTGTGTCTATCAGTTTTGAAGTCTGATTAATTGTTCATTTGATATTGTATTTATTTTCAAATTTGCTTCCCACACTCCTCATATTTCTTTCCACACCCCTAAATTTTTTTTCAAACTCTAAATACCAAAAATACCCCTCTTCACTCTTTATTCAAACCACTATTCATCTTCCCCTAACCTTCTTCATCTTCACTAAACCTAACATTCAACCTTCACTAAAACCTTCTTCAACCATCAACACATCTTCAAGACATTCAACATCATCTTCAACCATCAACACATTCGAGTAAGGCATTGCATTGTTGTTTTTGGTTTTTGGGTTAACCTTCTTCAAGAAATTCTGTTTTGTGGGTTTAATGGGGGATGATTGTTTTCTATTTTCTGGGTTTAATGGGTCACGTAGGAAGGGCCTGGAGTTCACGTACGTGAACTGAATTCACGTAGGAAGGGAAGGCCTGGAGTTCACGTATTTGAACTGAATTCACGTAGGCAGGGCCTGGAGTTCACGTACGTGAACTCAATTCACGTAGGCAGGACTTGACTGGTTTTCAAGTTCACGTATGTACAATTTGGCAACATTTTTATTGGCTAGGTAAACTGAGTTCATGTATGCTTACGTGAATTCAGTTCACTTGTGTGCTACGTGAATTCAATTCACGTATTCTATAAAATCAACCAGCCTCCATAACCATACGCAATCCTAGTTCACGTATGCCTACGTGAACCTAATTCACGTAAATTGTAAAAAAAATTCATCTTGTGAGCTACGTGAACTCAGTTCACGTACGATACCCAGATCTGGAAAAAAAATACAGTGCAGAACTCCTTACCTGCTTGTTTAGATTCACGTTAATGATGATGATGATGAAGATGATGAAGATGTTCAAAGTGATTGAACTATATTGAACATGAAATGTATCAAAATGATGAAGGTTGAAGTTGGTAGTTAGTGAGAAGATGAAGGTTGATGAAGGTTGAAGAAAATTAATGAAGGTTGAAGAAGGTTAATAAAAAGTGTTTTAATTAAAAAAAGAAGGAAGGGCATTTTTGATATTATGGATTTCAAAAAAAATTTAGGGGTGTGGGAAGCAAATTTATTTATTTTGTTTATTTTTGTCTTATTTTTTCTTCTTGTAAATATATTTTTCCTTTATGGGTTTGCTTTATTAACTTCTAATAGCCTTTACTTTTGGTTATAATACTGTGATGATTCATTAACCTGTAACCTACAACTTTTATGTTTTATAAATATGATTCTAATGTATTGTAAGTGACATTTTGATGAGTGTAATGCAATTATGCATATACTATATCTTCTACCTTTTCTCTTTCCATCCTTCAGTTTCATTCTTCTATATTTGATAATATTTTAGTATAATTTTGAGAGCAATTAAAAATTTGTGAAAAATAATAATATATCCGTACAAAAATAAATAATTTTTATATTTATTCATTTATTTTAATTATGCATGTATTGAATTATAAAAAGATGAACAATAAATAAAGTTCAACACCAACAACAATCAACTATCAACTGTAATTATTAAAAAATTCCATATAATTTTCATGAATATGTAAATACAATATATCTTTTCTGGAGACTTATTTTGTAAATATTTTTGTGGCATATATGGTAGGAGGTAGATGGAAGGAATGAGAAAGGAAAATTTTAAATTTTTGTGTTTTTATTTTTTATTTTTAAAAGCATGAGAGATGACGGGAGGGAGGCAAAATATTTTCTAGAACTCATTTTAGTATACCTCTATTTTAAGGATTTTAGAGCACAGGGGATAAGAGAAAACCAAAACAACAACAAAAAATTATTTTAAAATGCTTTTTTCTTTTAATCAAACACATAAAACTTTTAAAAAAATCATTTTACATCTCTATTCCTGTTTCATTCCCTTTCTTCTATTAAAATTCCTCCGCTCACTCTGTTGAACCAAACTCAGTTTTAGTAAATCACTGATAATATTAGTTGATTGTCATTTTTACATCTAAGTCATTGAATTTAAATTTATAAATCAATAATAAAAATAGTATTAGGGTATGAGTGCATACATTTAACCACTTGTGCATCTTAATACACGTGTTTTGTTATTTAATTCAAAATTTTAGAGGAAAAACAGTATTTTGATTTGGATGTGTTGAATTTTGTTCACCAGGCCGAAGACTATTGACCACTACTCTAAAATTTTAAGTTTGTCTCACGAGGTGATTTTTGTAATATTTTTTAGAATCATCAAAGTGTGTGTGAGTGGGAGAGACAAATAACTCTATTAATAACAATTTAATTAAAGTTAATAGTCTCTTATTTAATTGTTTACGATCGAGTCAAAATATAATAAATAAAATTAACCATGATAATGTAATGTTGAGTAACAAAATAACTTTTATCTTTTAAACCTTAGCTCAATTGAAAAATGTGGATATTACTAAATTGAACCTCGTAACTTAGATTTAAATTATATATTTCATAATTGTATGAGAATTTATGGTACTATTTATCATTTTCTCTACATACCAAAAATTCGTAAAAATATTTTTAATATGAAAAAAATCTTTTATGTTCAACCAAAATTTCGATTAAGGTATATTGTATTTGTATTATAATAGATTTTTTTTATTTTAACATTTATCATTAGAAACTTTACATCAACGTTTTTTAATTTTCTTTACAAGTATTTAAATACACATATAATCATAAAATTTGGTAATAAATGTTTATTCACATAATTAACTCACACAACTAGAAAGTCTCAATTCGAACCGGAGACAATACGTACAACAAAAAAATATCGATATTTGTTATTTGAACTAAAATTTTATGACAGTGACTCAAGAAACATGTCAAACTTAAAAACTGCATGCATATTTTAATATATAATAAAAAATAGTAGTATAAATTAAAAATAACTTAAACAACCAAATAAGAAAAATTAAGACATTCGCAAAAAGTGAGTTAAACTTAAAGGACTAAAAATTATAATTTTGTCCAAATTATTTTTAGATTTTAATTTGTTTCAAAAGCTATAATACACGGATGAAAAACTATTAAAAGTGATTATTTTTAAAATTACGTTGTAGAAACAATCTTTAAATCTAGATCATTTCACATTATAATTTTTAATTTTTTTCTTCCAACTTATAATACTTGTTACATTAGATCACTTCACACAAATTAAAAAAATATTTAATATGAAAATGAGAATAACAATTTTAGCAATTTAATCTTAATTTATTCTTATTACCATAATTACAAACTAAAAAATAATAATTTAGAAGAATTTGAGGATATAAATTAGAAAAGAAATTCAAAATTATTAGAGTTTCTTTTATCATCTATGTATCTTAAAAATCATAGTGTTGTTTGAAAGTACCCATCTGAACAGGTTAAAACAGTGCTTTGAAAAATATATACAAAAAAGTAAAATAGTTATAGGTTCGAAGCAGATAGAAGGGTGGAAGATTAATCTCTCAAAACATTATTTTTGTTTTTAAAGCCCAATTATAGCCCATTTTTAATAATTGGAGGCCCAATAGCAGCAACTATGAACACGTGTAACGAAAGAAATGAAGTGTTCTTCTTCTTCTTCATGTTTTTACTTAAGCTTCGATGGCTGTGAATGTTCGCACTATATTTTCTGCATTGAAAACCTTAAAGCCACTTAACGCTCCGAATTTGATTCCTAAGAAGAAAAAGGTTTTCTTCTTGTGCAAAATGTCGAGCGAGTCATCGTCATTAACTCACTGTATCACGCTACCGAGTAAACAGTCCGAACCCGTTCATATTCTCGCTGCTCCCGGCGTCTCTTCTTCTGAATTCTGGTCAATCATATTACATTTTCTATTTTCTAATTTTATAAATTTCAAAGTTAAATTAATTTAGTACGATTGAAGCATAATTACTCGTTGAATAAAGCATTTAGTAATTTATATGTGGTCAAATATGTACTCGTGCTCCTAGTTATATTTAAAATAAAAAATTACCAGTACAATATTTTTTAAGTTGACTGAAATTAGAAAGTAGAAAATTTCAATTTTTTTTGTTTTGTTTTAACCCTAAGTTCTCGTGAGAATGATATTCTAGTTATTCAGAATTGTTCTAGTTGGGATTCTATCAAAGACAAAGATATTATGAAATATGATAGGATCATATGACCCTCTTCAAATATTTTTATTTATTTAAAAATTTGAATCAAATTAAACTTTGTAAACTCAGATTCATTCAATTTGATGCTAGAATTTTGCAGAATACTATAGCAAAAGCAGATTGACATGCATATAATTGCTGCTGTTTTTGTTTGTGTTGAAACATGTTTCATTTAGTATATCCGATGTTTGGTTTCCGTGTTATACAAATTGGGTAGCTTTGGTCCTTTTGGTTTGGTTTTTGATGTTTCCTATTGCAGGAGTGCTATTGATTCCTCTTTATTCAAGCAGTGGTTGCATAACTTGCAAAGTGAGAATGGAATTCTAGCCAATGGTAGGATGACTTTGAAAGAAGTTCTAATTCAGGTAATTTGGCTATTGAGCAAAAAATAAGGTAAATGATACTATAATCTCTATCTTTAAGAAAAAGTTTTGACATACAAATCTGTTGCAAATTATAGAGGGGTAAAGCTTAGTTTCATATATGAAGCTGCGGGGGGGAGTTATTAAGTAGAGATTAAGACAAGGCTGACATCACATAGAATCAATTTGGTTTCATGTCCATGAAAGCTAAATATGTCTTACAATAATTGATGGCAAATTCTTCGAAGAACTGAAAATATTTAAACATGGTTTTGAGGTTTTCATTTGTATGGAAAAAACACATACTAGTAAGCAATAGTCCATAGAAAGGTTTCGTGAAAGGCTCTCAAGACAAAAGGAGTTTGTAGTGTTTACATTCTAGTGATCAAAGATACGGGGTCATGAACTAGCGTAAAGGTGTGACCACGGAGGATTTCCCTGATGTTATATGTTTAACAGCAAGAGTCAACTTTGAACTCTTATCTTTTATCTTTTTCTAGATGTGTTTGCTAATTCTTTCCAAAAGATGGTGTCTTAGTGCATGTCATTTAATGGATGATAAGTTGAAGACTTGTGAAATGAAATAAATGGAATGCGGCGGCAAGACTTGGAAGCACATTGTTTTTGTTTACTTAGAGTACAATCGTATATGAAATGCAAGTTAGTGGTAGGAACATCAAAACTAACTTACTGGTGAAAATTGGAGAATATATCATACTGTAAGTCTCACGGTGTAAATGTCTTTGGTCTATCTTACAAAATGATAAGGAAATGGAAGAGAATATAACCTGAGGATCAAAGCCTGCTGGATGAAAAGGAAGAATGCAATGCTTCTTCTAGTTTAATCTATGATAAGAAATATCACTCGAATTTTATTAATTTTTGTATCGCAAACTATAAAATTGGCTATGCTGTATGGAGCTGAACATCGGGCAATAATAAGTCAACAATAAAATAAGATCACTGTTGCAGAGATTAAAATACTTCAATGGACGAGTAAGGATTAAAAAAAGGATAAAATACTATTGTAGAAAAGATGAAAGACTCTCCTCTTAGGTGTTTTGAATATGTGTGGAGAAGACTCGTAAAAGTATTGGGTAAGATTCATAAGAAGGGTAGAAAGGATGAAGGGTAGCCCATTTGTTTGATGTAAAGGAAAACCAGGGAAACTATAAAGTGAAAGATTTTGGAACTAAATGGACAAACATTCAATATGATTGGCAACTCAATATTATGGCATTTAATGATCATGTGGCCAATCCAACCCAGTAGGATTTTTTTTTTATTGTTGTGTTAATTTGTCGAGTAAAGAGTTTTTCACTGCATTTTATTACCCAAAGTATCAAACACATGGAAAAAACTTATTTGATGTTGTCAAGGTAGATATTTTCTTTTGATTTTTTTTTTCTGAGAGCTTAACTAAGACTGTAATTCAAAGAAGTTACTCAACTCAGAAAATATAGTTTTAAGAGATTTACAAACTATCAACAAGCCTGCTGTTTTTGATAATTTAGGCTTTGGGAGCTGTTGATGTGGCAATTTAATTAAATGGATATTCAATTAATATCCCTGGTCTGTTCATCCATGCATCACAAAATCATATTAACAAAAATTGGTTGATTTTCTTGGCACAAACAGGGAGTTGACATGTTTGGAAAGCGCATTGGATTTCTCAAGTTCAAAGCTGAGATTATTGACAAAGAAACAGGGAACAAGGTTTCGTATTTTTTTGCATAACACATTTTCATTATTAGTCTGTTGAGGAGTTTTCATGTCTTTATTACATCACGGAGCTAAGAACTGTTTCTCCAAATATTATCTGAACAATGACTTGTGTTGTTATTATTTAAATAAAGGTGCTGGATGGTGGAATCGGTTCTTGTTCTTGCCGTTGAACCAGAATATAATCCTGCTTAGTTCTTTGGTTATTTCTGTATTACAATATTTAAAGAGGGGATTCCTCACTTTGGAAATCAAAATTTCAGGCAAAATTGGATTCGTTTATATTTTACATTTCAAAGCATCTTGGATACAAGTTGATGCTTAAGTATTTTGGATTTTCATGGTTGGTGCCTTATCGTTGCACTAAGAAATTGTAATTGTCCAGCAAAGAGGGTATAATCTGCTGGGCTACCTTGATTTCTATATGCTTGAAAGGGCATCACATACCCATACACGTTTTTCTGTTTATAGGTCATGAGATGAGGGATTTGGGATTCCTATTGAATTTATATCAAACTTGCAAACATATGTCTTAGGATCCAAAATCCTTGGAACCCAGGATGTGCCAGACATTGGATCTTTATTATATCTAGTCTCTATTAGTTTATTTATCTACATTCAGTACACCTAATACTGATTTCTTTCTTTTTATAGTAAAAGTAAATCGTGATCAGGTTCCAGGTATTGTATTCGCTAGAGGACCAGCTGTGGCTGTGCTGATACTTCTGGAATCGGAGGGTGAGACTTATGCTGTTCTTACTGAACAGGTAGATGTTGGATTCTTGCAATGTTCTTTCTATGCTTGTTGAGAAAGATAAAATTGAATAAGCATGTGACTGAATCTGTGTATTACACAGCAGAGCTTTATTGAGGCGAGAAATTATAGATGAGACACTGTATAGGCCAACAAGATATCTTCAATGGACAGTGGTCCACCGAGTTTCACAAATTAGAGTTGCCTCTCATTAGATGTCATGTTGAGAAAGAAAAAATCAAGATGATGTATTAATGCATCGATGTGTATTACACACACACAAACACTCCGAATTACAATAAATACAAAGGATTGACGTTATCCTGTTCACTATATTTACATGATACTGTACAATCATAACAATATTTTTGTGATTTTTCAACAAGCGTTTTATATCTTGAATTTCGTTTTATGCCTATTCTTATGCTTAATATTCTTATTTATAAGGCAAGAGTTCCTATGGGAAGAATTATTTTGGAATTGCCTGCTGGAATGTTGGACGATGACCGGGGTGATCTTGTAGGAACGGCAGTTCGGGAGGTCCATTTCTTTCTTACTCGCTCTTTGTAGCTGTATTTGAACGTGCATATTTTATTTACATCATTAATGGCCGTTTTAGTTGCATGACAAACAGATTTATTTGCCTTTCCTAATGTAATGACAATCTTCACAATACTATTTCATGACTCCTTGAAGTTCTGACCCTGACAGGTTGAAGAAGAGACAGGCATCAATTTAAACGTAGAAGATATGATTGACCTCACTGCTTTCCTCGACTTTTCAACTGGATGCACAGTTTTCCCCTCTCCTGTATGTACTGAGCTTTTTGCATGAGAACCTCGTTGCACTCTTTGCTTTTGCGTATTTCATGATCTCTGCTTTCCAAATAATTGTATTCTTCTTATTTTTAATAACAAAGATAATAATATCATGTCTTATGCGTACAAAGTTTTGCAATACTTCTTCATGGTAATATGAGTATAGTTAGAGTGGGGTGTGGGAAAAGAAGCTCCATTGAACGTTGCATTTAACATTCAATGAGCATGCAGTTCAATGAGCCATCCTTTTCTTTTTGTGTTAGGGAGGATGTGACGAAGAGATCAGTATCTTTCTGTACAGAGGGCATGTTGATAAAGAGATTATCACACATCTACAGGGTAAAGAGACTGGCCTTCGTGAACACGGGGAACTGATTAAGCTGCGTGTAATACCGTACAAGAATCTTTGGCGCACCACAGCAGATTGCAAGGTTCTGGTGGCTGTTGCATTGTTAGAAATGGCAAAGAAAGAAGGTTTATTGCCCTCTTTGACAACCTAGTTGTAATGCAACATAGAGCAAAGACTAAAAATAGGAGAAATTATAAATTATTGGAGAGATTTTGCTCTGGATGATGTATTGTAATATTCATTTTTAATGAGGTCTAGTTCCTTATCCCGTGAGTGTTGCGAGTCACTATTGCCTTTCACTTGATACATTTTTGGCGTTAAATTGTTATAACAATGTTGATTTTTGATTTCAACATTGTTATAAAATTCCACGTTGTTTTTGTCATTCTGCTTGTTGTCTAAAAATATATTTTTTTTCCATGAACCTATTTTAGCATAAATTCAAAAACATCTGGATCAATATAAAGTACACCTACAATGCAACAATCTCGTATAAGGGTGAGTATATCGTGTACGACCCTGAAACCTAAAAAGAACTGTCAGCAAAAAAATAAAAAAATCTATGAAGACCTCGTGAAAAGCTTTGACTGCAAGAAATGGGAAGTATAATCAACAACGGAAGCATTAGAGTTTTTGAAGCTAAATAGTTATATTAAACAATAAAGATTGTAACAAACCTATTTGGAGTAAAGTCAAGGAATGTGGGTGAGGCTATTCTTAAGCCCTTGAGAAGAACTAAAGATCAGTTTCTCATTTACAGAGATACTGAATTAAAACTAAAGAGTTATATTTATGCAAGTTCATATCAATTATCAAATAAAGATTGTAACAAACCTTTTTGGGGTTATGTTTCCACTTTAAGTGACGATGCCGTGAGTTGTAAAAGTTTCATGTAAGCTATAGTAGGCTGGTAGCATAATCAACGTCTGAAGCATTAGAAGATCTTAAAATAGAACTAATGACAACAGAGTTGGCTTTGCATGACTTGGTAAAAGAAATTCAAATGCCAGGAAAGATAATTTGTCTATCGATAGAGTTTAAACTTTTGATTGAAAGACTGTCACACTATTTTCAATTGCCTTAAAATAGGATAATGACAACTAGGAAGTTTACAGATGCTATGATATTGTAGATAATTAAATAACATTGAAGCAGATTCTATAAGTGTAGTGTACTTTGTGATTGCTATTCTGAAAGTAACAACTATCTTATAAGCGTTTTTTGGAACACATTGCAATAAATATGTATCCTTACTACCAAATAATTTTGAAACAACAACTAAATGCTAAATCATCAATCATAATAAGGGAATGTTGGGAGTAAAATAAACTATCCTTAATACCATGTTGTCCACAAAAGTAACTTAATAATTTATTTTAGTATTTATTGTGAACGACAAATAGATACATTGTTTTCGTTCTGATACATGGTATACAACCTCCAAATTTGAAGTGTTGAAGAGCCTCAAGACAACTAAGTTACAATGTTTTATTTTCCGTAAATTAATTTATCAGAACTTGCTAGGAACAAAGTCATTGTCACTTGCCTCCCATATGGTGGTGCCATCACACGAACAAAGTTTTTTATAATTCTCACCCACTCCTGCACTTCTAGCAACCACTGCAGCAGCTATACCATGCTGTGATTTATCTTCAGTTGCATATACGACAATAGATCGTCCAATAAGATCAGCCACCCTCAGCTTTTCTTTGATGCCAGTGAAGAAGGCGTCACCCTTTTCGCTAACATCTAGTGTTCCCAGGTCACCAAGTGGCTGAAAATATCAAGAAACCTTCTTAAGTTGTATTTGACGTCATTAATGATAACTTAGAAACTAACTCTCAGTTTCTAAACTCATTTTAGAAAATAGAATTTGAATTGATTTTGTATTACTAACTTAATCACTCTTACTTAGAAAAGTTAATTAACCAGTAATAAATCCATTAAAATACATAATGAATTAATTTAATCACTCTAACTGCCAAATATAAAACTTTAAACCATTATAACTAAAATCAAATCCATCCAAACTCAACAAAGCTTGAAGAAGTTTTAATAAGAAAGAAACATAAATAATTCAAATCAAATGAATTCCTATTTTTTAACATTCCCAACAAAGATTTTTTTTATATAAATCCAATCAATTGCTGAATTATTTAATTCAAAACATAATCAGGAATGTTGAAGGCCTGCCATGCATCAAATACATTATGCTTTTTTTTCATTCTCCTAAATATTTTTCAAAAGTTTCATAAATACTATGCAAATACTCGCTAATATTTATAAAGGCATGTCATGCATCAACTATGCTTTTGTTTGATCCATGCAAATGACCTAATTTAGTTTGAATAAGCCTTCTATAATTGATGTTTTGTAGCTTGAGGAGGGAAATCTTCCTGCCTATCGTATTTAACTAAATTGTTAGCAAGTGAAATTTTGGTAATAGCGTGTCAAAATAAGAATTTAAGAATTCCGAATATAGTCAGCCTCAATAACAGAAATCTTCAAAGAAATTTATTAGACATCAAGATGCATCCATATACTTTCTGATTCCAAAAAAATGATTCAACATCCTATCCATTTTAGTGTTGATATATAACATTTGCACCAGTCATCAATCCTTAAAAGCAAAGTTTTTAGGGTAGAACATAAGTTGTCTAGAAGGTATAGGAAGAGCAAACCTCTTTAGTGTTTTCCTTGTTTAATGGATTGAACACCTTGCCGGTGCTTGCTGCACCTCTTGTCAGATCACCAAACTCATTAATAGACCAAAAATGCTTCCCTGGTGACAGCCCGCTGAAGTTTGCTTCAATTCTAGCTAGTTCCATATTAACTTGAGCCAGGCGAACAACACCAAAAATATCCGGACCTTTGAATTCGGAAACAGCAGCAGATATTAAAAAGTCTGCAGAGCAAAAAAGAAAGATTTAATGAAATCAGAACTGGGAAGGGTATAAGATACCTGACACCATGAAAACAATGAATTGAATTTGAGTTGCTTATTGTGTAATGAGTGCTACAACAAGATTAACAAATACAACGAAATCGAGAGACACCACACAACTAAAATCATATTTGTTTCCACAAGGAAAAAAATTGATAAATCATCAAGAGAGCACAATCCCAGATAAGATTATTACCAATCTCAAAACTATCATATTATGCATATACCAATAGAAATAGGGTCAATGAATCTCTATAATAGTACAGGCTAGAGCAAACATATAAAAAATAAGTCTTAGTGGAAAGGGATAGAAACTGGCACCAAACATAGAGATTTAATGGTAATAATCGACTTTTATTGTTGATAGAATAGGATTACACAATGGGTTCCCAAGAAATTCGAGAGTCTTGGGTCTCTCCCTTCCAAGAATTCGAGAGCTTGGTCTCTCCCTACCAAAGACCACTTTCTGTAAATAAACAACTAACTTAATAACTGCTACTAATAATTATAATTATTAATTATAAAATCAGTAACTGCTAATAAAATAAATAATTGCTCCATCTTTAAACTAAAACAAAACATGTCTGACTGATGATGGGGATTACTAAAAGAATATTGTGCCAAAATATTTTGTTCATATGCCTAAAGGAGCGTACAAACTCCGAGTTACTGTTTAAAGGAGCGTATAAAAACAGTAACTGCTAAGAAAATGAATATTGTGCAGAGAAGCTGTTTAAAGGAGCGTACAAACTCGAGTTTAAAAATAAGATAAGCAGCAGTGAGACTGTCACCATAGTGAACACACTAATATACTCATACCTGTCAACATTATACTCTAACTGAAAACCAAATAAATCATATTTAAGAATTAACCTAGGTCATACTCATGCCCTAACAAAACAAATAACACAAAAGGACATACTCAAAATTCAGCTATGAAAGCAAGAGATCATAAATTTGCAGCCAGAAATCACGATAAAGCAAAGAAAATGACTGGTTAACCTTCTGGCACTCCTTGTCCGATCAATCGAGCTCTTCTACAAGTCTGCTCCAAAGCTTCAGTCATGATTTTTACTGGCGTTGAACCAAGAATCCTAACAACCTGATTGCTCAAGTCCACCTCCACGTTCTTGATTCCTGTAAAAAAAGTGAGAAAACAAGAATGACACAACACAAAGATGGGAATATCAGGAACCTTAAAAACCAGTCTTATACTCTTACTGTGTTTGGTAAGTTTTTTTTTAAGAAATTGTGTTTGGTACTAGTTATAAATAGGAAATTTTCTTTTGGTAACAAATTATGAATAGGAATTAATATGATAATAAAAATAAAATCACATGTTAAATGATTAAATAGATATGATTTGCAGATCAAATCAAATAAATCCAATTCAATTTCTTTTAATGATTCCAAGCACGTTGAAAATTGTAGAAATCAATAACTAGAGCATATCGCATAACCATGTAAGTAAGCACTTAAACTAAAGCAAAACAAAAAATCACGTACCATTAATCGTTTGCAGCTTATTTTTAACCGCATTAACACAACCTTCGCATTTCATATCCACCATAAACTCCGTCTAATAACATCAAATTAACAAATAATAATCTAGCATATGGCTAAGGAAGCTAAAAAACATTGAAATTAGAAATTGAAATAATAAAAATAAAACTGACCAGTAACTCAGGTAAGACATCGTCGGTGTGTGACTGAGAGAAATAAAATTAGAAAAATATAAGATAAGATTAGAGGGTAATTAAGTAATAATAAAGAGTAAAGTGAAAAAGGGATTAAACCTGAGAAGAGAGGTTGTGGTTCATTATGAGAGGTGAGGGGGAGGTAGCAAATGTTTTGATGAGGCGAAATGATGTGTTTGATTTGGGGTTGGAAGATATGGCAGTGTTTGGGGGATTTAGGGATTGGTGAGATTGAGAGAATGAAGAAAAGGTTAAGGCTGCAATAGCAGTTGCTGTTGTTGCTACTGCTGACTTAAGAAAATGCATTTTGTGTCTCCCCTGCATTTGTTTCCACGGCTTTCTTCTAGATTCATCCACGGCTTCCTATTTCTTTTTCTTCCATTCCAATTTAGCTTCGTAAATTAAATGTGTGAACAATGATGCCTCATGCCATCGATTTCGGATTATTATTATTTTTTATTTATTTATTTATTATTATTATTGCCACTATCGTGACTTAAATTTTTTTAAATGGTTCTCAAATTCAAATGAAATTACATCAAATTTTATTTTAAAACAAAAAAAAATATTGAAAATTTTTTACAAACACAAAAAAATTATATATAATTAATTATATAAAATTTATGTTAATTTAAATATAATTTTTTATTATTAAAATGTGAATGTAAAAGTAAAAAATAAATTTTAATTATTGTATTTAACAAAAGTGCAATATTGTTCTTATATATTGCATTGGAGAAATCAAATCTAAGTAGCTTTTAACAAAAAATGTTGATGTATTAATGACTTTTAAAGAAATGTGTTTTGTTACGAAAATTTGATGTACTAAAAAAAGATATTACCTTGATGAATGAAAAAATTGAGTAAGAAATTGTTTACAACTAGTGACTTAGATTGATCATTTGAATTTGGTTGAAAATATTTATGATCATAAAGTTGTTGCAATTCATGTTTAAGCTACCACCGACAAGGTCACATAAGATCTAATTTTTTCTAAAAGATTATTATTATTTTTTAGTTTAAAGTCGTTAAATTGTTAGAACTCATACATCTAAAATTAGGATCAACATGATGTTTCATCTCAATCTATCTTATTTTATTGTTAAGATTTTTGTTTTATTTTTAGAGTTTAAAATTATCCATTTGTCACAAATTATACGTCTTAAATTAAAATTGATAAAATAATATATCTCAGTCAATTAATTTTATTAAAAAATTATTGTTTTGGAATTTATGATGACTAAGTTGTTATAACTCATATATCTTAAATTAATATAATATATGTGTTCAAACTCAATTAACATTAATTGAGGTATAAAACAAACTCTAAAGTAAGATATTGATTAAAAAAGAATAGATATCTTTTTAATATTATCAACAATATTTTATTAAAATTTTATTTAAAATCTACTTTTTTTTGTTTTTGTTTTTTGAAATACAAAGTATTTTAATTAAATATGTTAATGGTTGTTTGTTTTTATAATTTGGACAAAATATTTTTTCATATGCCTAAACACTTGCTCAACGATTAGAGATGGACTGAGAATTTGGTTTTCATCAAGTTTCCTATTATCAATTTTATATGCGTCTGTTAACTCATTTTGAAAATTTCAAATAAGTATATATTGTTTCCATAGTCTATTAGTCCTGAAAGAAAATTCAAGAAGAAATCGAGGTAATAAATTCTTAATAAGATCAACAAGATCAAGAAACCACATCATATATATATAAATGCATGGTGCAATCAAAAGCACCACAAATAGTTCTATCAATTGAATTCGACAAAAATAACTCGCTTTCACTGAATAAGCTTTTTACCCAAATTGAATCAGAATATGCTAAAAATAATAGAAAAAGGAAAGGTAAACGCAATCAAACAGTTCTCTCTATTGTATGGAGTTACATTACATAAATAAATTCAATACAGACAAGATAGGTTTCCGAAGGGTAAATGAAACCTTTCTAATTGAAGAGCATGGATACCAGTAAAAGTAGGGAGGAAAATCCAGTCAATGAGACTCTGCCCGCAGCTCCCTTATCACCTCCATCTTTAGCTGCAAGATTTTGTGTAAATTTATGATGTGAGAAATTGCAACAATTAGCAAATTGCAAAGTTTTCAGTTTAAACTAAAACATATTGTTAAATTTAATAATATTAATATTTACCGGTTGAACGAATAGCTTAAGAATTTGTGGGTCAATTTGTTATTAAATTATTGGTAGGAAGTCAAGACTGGCGTGAACATTATAAAACAAGAAATTTGATGACTCAAGGTGTGAAAGTTGACCACAACATGGAATAAATTGAACATAAGAGTCGTGGCAAATGTGTCATTTGCCCATTTCAAACTCTCACCGTTTGGAAAATTTGTCACTATACAGAAAGAGGCAAAGCCCCCCATAATTCAATATGAATTACATAACCAATAGAAATATATATTGCAAATAGTGGTTAGAAAGTGTTAACTCTTCCTCTAAACTTTTCTTTTCTTTTCATTTTATCAAAGATTAAAACACAGAACCATAATTATTTTCACCCAATGAATTTAGCTAAAAGAATTTTTCCATTTTTTATAAATCAAAATTCAAAAGTCGAATCAGTATTGAATGTCGAGATACTATTCACGTTATTATATTCATGAATGACATGATAGGCCGAGTTGATTGCAAGTGGGAATGCATCTACCTATAAAATAAAAGATGGAAGTGTGGATGCAGTTTTTTTTGGGTACAAAATGTGAATGGCTTTCTAATTGTGGAATTAAAGTTCAAAGTTAACAAAGCGAAAATAAATTTGGAGATGTCAAGAAGCTTCTTACCCGGTGGGGCCCCGGCAGTCGGAGGTGGAGCTGACCCGCCTGAAAATATTAAAAGAATTAAGACAAAATTAATAAATGTTTTTATGAATAAAAATTAATACATTAACGTCTTATTTTACAAAACCAATATTGCATTTATTACTTTTTCCACTAAAACATAATTTCTCAATAATGAAATAATGTTTTAATTAATATCTAAATTTTTAAACTGTCATCAATCACAATCATCAAGACATCAAAATTTAACTCATAAAATAAATATAAATAATATGTAAAAATTTAATATTATCAACTTTTTATGCATTATTTATGCTTTTATATATATATATAACATCTATCATAATATAAATTATTTTATTATATATATTGAGCAAATGAATCAAATCTATTTAATGTCACAATAATTTTATCAGAATTTCCATAAATCATTGTAATTTTATAAAATGTACTTCATACATACACTTAAATAAAATAGAACTAAACGCAAGTTTAATTCTATACTCAAATAACTTAATATGTCTTATACCATTAATAAGTCACATCATAATTGTAAAACGGGTCAATTTGACCACCTCGTCATAAACTCGGATCAACTAATGAGTTGAAAATTTTACCACCCCTCTTTTCAAAGTGGACCAAAGTTAAAGACCATTTAAGAAAATTCAAATATAAAACTAACGAGTCAAATAAAAAATTATCAGTTAAACATACATCACTCATCATTCTATAAAGAGTAAAATATGCCATAAAAAATTAATGATTTCACCTTACCAATTCACAAGTTATTAGAAACTTCGCGAAACAATAAAATGAAAATTTTAATATAGTTCTCTAATATTTTGTGAATTGGTATGTAGTTATTCGTCCAATAATGTAGAAGATATTATTCATATTAACTCTAAAATTAATTATTGATTAAATTAATTAAATTGAAAAAAAAATCAAAATGGATTAAGACTTCTAATTTAAAAGAATTTATTTTTATTTAAACGTTGACTAACCCGCGCCACTGTGTTTTTTGGCATTTTTGTAATAACTAGCTATATAAATTAAATCGTTTAGTTAAATACTTTTTTGTTCACAATAAACGTTATTTTGAGTTATTTTACACATACAAAATTGTTATTATAAATAAAAAAAAATATAATAATAGTTGTATCGAATTATTTTTATAAACCGAAAACATTTTCAATTTTTATAAATACAAAATATATTACAATATTTTAAAACTAAAATACATAATATAAATTAAATAATAAAATTAAAAAATAATAAGTATTTAATATTAAATAAAATTTATTTTAAGACAATTTTTTGTATGAACAAGATAAAATTTATATTTAATCAAACAAAAGTGGTAACGTAAGTAATAATGAGACAATTCGGTTCAAGACTCAAATCGCATGTCTTAATTCTCATCTTAATCCGTGCATTTTCTTTTTCCCCTTATCTCCCTAGATCCAGAAAAACGACACAATTTTTTTGTCACAAAACTATCTTTAAAAAAATCTGATACAAAAAAGTTAATAAGACAATTTGTTTATAACAATCACAAATTTAGCAATTATCATAAAAAAAAAATAAAAAAATCTTGTAGTTAGGGAATGATGTTGTACCTTGTTTGCAGGTAGTGAGATCGGTGGTGACACCACAGTTGTGACTGAGTTGAAGAGCCGTAGTAGTATTAATGTTAAAGCTTTGAAGAAAACCAGGAGAATAGAAGAGGTCGCAGAGACACTTGAGTTGGGTTTCAACGGTTTTTTTTAGTGGGTCACAGCAAGAAGATGGTGGTTTTTTAGAATTAAGAAAACCAGCGCAAGGAACCAGTTGAGCAGCGCAAGAAGGGGGGTCACTTGTTTGCCCCTCTGTTGTGTTCATCATCATCATCATCATCAACACTATCAATGACGACAAACATGTGCTTCTTCTTCGCACATCCATTTTCTTAAAGGATCTGTCTGAAATTTGATTTTTGAGCTTCTGCTTCTGGATCTCCTTTTTCTTTCTCTTTTTTTTCTTTTGGTTTCCTCTTTTTAAGGTTTGAGAAATGTGTGAAGTAGTGCGGTTTAAGTAGCAGTAGTAGTTGTCAAGTTGTCATTGCCTCGTCTTCAAGTCAATCACCGCGTTCATCTGTTGACATTTTGACTAGTTATTATTTCTCATTTTTATTTTTCAAACATTGTTTTTGGTTTTAACTCTTCGGGAAATTAAATTATTTTAATAATTTATATTTCCTTTAAATGTGCTTTTGATTTTCATAATTTGGAGTCAATTTTTATATTAGTATTGTAATATTATTATTTAATGATTTTATATTTATACTAAATATTATGTGTATGTGAACAATATTTCGTTAAGACTTCATATCGATCGCATATTATGTGTTGAACAAATTCTTCAATTGATTTTTATACGGGAAAACAAAATATCATTGAATAATTAAATCATCAATAACAAAGACAAAAATATAAAGAGAACATTCTTCAATTCAAATAATATTAGTATAAAATAGAACAAATTTGGTTAAGTTATAAAAAAAAACTTAATTAAATGACGAGCAACAACGTTAACAGACCAAATATCATCGTGTAAAGGAAAAGCAGAAAGATAACTACTAAACTTGTGACAATTAACATGCAAAAATAAGAGAAATTGAGATGATGAATAACGAGTCCAAAACCATATCTAAGATAAATTTGTTTTAAAATTTGGAGTGTGCAAAATATTTTTGAGTCATAATCCAAAATAAATATTTTGAAGATAATCTAACAAAATTAATTAATTGCGTTGTTATTTAACTTGTGCTTTTGAGGTGTACTATTCGAAAATAAGTAATAATATATATCAACACATGATCATTCTAATATATACAATATCATTTTGGTTCATAAAAGCAACACTTTGGACAAACCAGTATCTTTATGGTTTTTGACAATATTAAGTATAGTCAAACAAAGATCATTTTGATTTGCGAAAGTACCAGTCTTTTAATACAAGATCATTCTAAATAATTTGTTTTAAAAATAAAATAAATCAATCATGTATTTTAAGTGAATTAAACAGCAAGACAACTCAGAAGCATGATGAAACACAAAATTTTAAAAGAAGCAAAAAAACGTCAAGAACTACAACAAGATTAATATCCAAATTGATGGCCTATGAAACAAGTATGGTTAGGACAACAAGGATATAGAGAACACTGATACTACACTTCTACGAAAAAGACAATTTGCGTATAAAGCAAAAACACTAACACTAAACAACTGTCAAATGATCTCGGTCCAATACTCACTCAAAATAGAAACAAAAATGTTATGGTTATAAAGCAAGAACGTTCTTGATAAAATAGAATACATGTCTATTAAAAGATCAATATGAACGGTTGAGTTATTAGCACTACATGAGTTATATTCAACCTTCTTCACTCCTATAAAAGGGACCTCGAGGTTAAGAGATCAGCTAAAGTTTCGAGTGTAATCATTTTACCACTTATACAATCATACACAAGAAATCAAAGTTCTTCGATCAAACAAAAGCTCCAAATCTCTTTCACTAGATTCAAGAATTTTTTTTACTAAGTTTTTCAGCTAAAAATCAATCTCAAAGAGGTGTTGAGTAGATTATGATGCATCAACCTTCTTTTAATATTTCATTTGAAACAAAAGACTATATTCTTAAAGATAGTTTGAGTGGTTTGTAAAAATATTTTTTGTGATTAAAATTTGACTTGTAAAAAACCCTTTATGGGCTAAAAGGTAAATGTACGTGTCGCGTCCGGTTTAAAGGAAAAATTGGATAAAACCTAAAATAATATTTTTGAACTAAAAATTTGGATTCGGAGTCGATTACGAGTAGGGAAGTATTATCACCCTACAAAGTTCGTTAAAACGGTTATCCTATAATTAATTATATACAAACTATTTATTTATTTATTTTTATCCAAAAAGAAAAATAAAAAAATAAATTATCTACATTAATGAAAGAAGAAAAAAAATATTTTTTTATTAATTTGGTTTGACAAGGGGATGACCTTACTCCTATGTATCCTTAAGTGCAATAGGGAAATTAAAACACACGTAGTTATTGGGTAGAAAATATTTATATGTTGATCGATTTTATTATTATTTTTATTTATATACGTATCAAAAAATAATAATAATAATATTTGTCTGTTTTAAAGTAAAGAAAAAAAAATTAATTTTTCTTTAAAAAAAAAAAAACAATGTAACGTGGCGGTATGTGAACGAGACAAATGGACACGACGGTGAAATAATCTGTTAAATGATTTGCTCGTACATTGTCGGATCTGTCGCGACACAAAGGTCACTAACGATTGAAAGTGAATAATATAGTGCGGCGAGCGAGTATCCGACGACGACAACCATTAATTTTAATCTTAAGGGTAAAAACATTTATATGTTGTTATAATTTTTTATTTATTTGATGACGTATTATGAATTTTCTATTATGTTTCAAGATCAAATTCTCTTCTTCTCTTTTGCTAATTAATCTCTCTCTCAGTTTGTATTTCGAATTGTAACCCTCCTTTTTGTCATCTTGTGGCGGCAGACTATTTATAGAGTTTTGGGTGTAGATTGTAAAATACAAGAGAATAATTGTCAATTGATTACCATTAATCTATTTTTTTTTCCAGTTTCTATTCTTTTAATTGGTCAAAATTATACTGATTCTTATTATCATTGATTCATTTCTTCGGTTTCTTTTCTATTCAATTGATCACCGTTATTATGATTTTTATGACAATCAATTAATTTCTTTTCTGTTTTTTTTTTCATTTATTTTGATTACCATTGCATCGATTTTTATAATCATTAATTCGTTTCTTTTCAATTTTATTTATTTTATAT
>JBBPBS010000007.1:5044031-5094329 GCA_037974835.1 Cicer judaicum | reverse complement strand
TTCTACTTTTATGTAAATTATATTGAAATCACTTTTAACTTATAAAATCAAATTATTAAAAAATTTAGTTTACATGTATTTAATTGTAAAAAATTTGTAGTGTCAATATATCACAACTATTCATGTTTGTTATTTTAAAAATCACTACCATCTAAATCAAATATTTTTGAACATCACATAATTATAATTTATTATTAGCAATTTTTTTAAACTAATAGTATATATATAATTAAATATCTCAATAAGTTTAATTTTTGTCACCATATAATATTATTCTTAATAGAGATATTTTTTCAAAACAACAATAACACGAACACCTACAATTTTTTATAGACTTATTTAATACTTTATTTTTTTTCATCCATATCACATCAATCAATTTATCTCTAACTATTTAAAACTCAAAATATATACCTATGCAACGCAAGCATTTTTCTTTCCAAAAATTATTGTTTAAGCGCTAATATAATCAATTAATTTCTATGTTGCAAGGTGCAAGTCATGATTACAGCTAGCAATTGGGCCTACAATTGCTAAATCAACCACATAAGCAATTAATTTAAACCACACGCCTACAAAAGAATCTAAACCACGGATATGCTCCCTCTATTCTTTCTTTTTTCGGTAAGACACTCTCTCTCAAAAACAACTTTTGTTTTTATTTTAAAAATTGAGTCATTACTGCTCTTTAAAAAAAACTTTTAACTATTTTAGAGACTTGATACAAGTCAATTTGAACCTTAATACTTTTTGAAAAAGTTAAAAATTTGAATATTGTGCTGTTGATTTTGTTGCCCTCCCTCTATTCCTACATGTATGATTTTTAAAATTTTGTATACATTATAAATATAACTTTCACTGGTAAGTAAATTTCTCTCTCTCTCTCTCTCTCACATATATTTGATACAATTTCAAATATATTCGCTTCTCATAATTCGTTTTCGTTTTCTATTTATTGATGTAAGTATAAAATATAAACACTTAATAAAGTATAATTAAGAGTGCAATGATTATGAATTCACGATATAAAATAATTTTTTACAATTATTAACTGGTACTATTCACCTTTTGTCATGTATGTAAATATTGTAATTTTTTTTAGATTATCGTTATTGATTGGTGATAAATAGTTAATGGATTAGCACTATTTAAAATTGACAAATAAATAAAAAATTCTTAAAAATCGACAATTAAAAAAGTGCTAGTATAACAAAAAATATTTGGAACAAATTGACAAATAATTTCCTCAACTAATGTTGTGATGCGTTTAAACTTTATTTAAAACTTCAAAGAAAAATCCCCGTATTTTTAATTCAGATACGAAAATGCCTGAGGCTAATATTGTTTGTTAGCATGATTACTCAAAATTATATTATTGCCTTTAAAAGAGAAGACTTTGCATTGTGGTTCTAATAATTGTTGTTATTATTTTATTTATGGTGCTGTTGTTGTCATTCTTTAAGAAAACACAATCAACGTTGACAGGCCGCAAAAACAATTGTTATGGGTAAAGGTTTTAATTAACTACTAATATAATTAAATGTCATGCCAATAAATGTGCATGGATACAAAAATAAAAAATTTATATTAAATTTAAAAAAATTAAATACATAATTTTTAATAAACTTTTCAATGTGATATTTTTATATTCAAATATTTAACAAGTGGATACTCATTAGTATTGCTATCTAATTAATATTACGGGAACGAAATCTTCTATCTCTTATCCTCTCGCTAATTGATTCGGAACTAGAAGCATCTAACGTTTTTCAATATGCTACATGTATACTATTAGTACTACAATATATGTATGAGTTTCCATGTGAACAGGGGGAACAATATCTTCTGGCATTTCTTAATAAAAGATGGCATAAGACATTTAAGATTGTATTTTGGAATCAAAAATACAATAGGGGTTTTTAAGTTTTAGTCTAGGTTTTGTTTAAGGCTTTTTTTTTCATTCCAATTTCATCTTTTAAGTCATATTTAATCTGGACCATAAATTTTTAAGTTGTATTAAATTATACACACGGCTCTTTAAATTTATTTTTTTTTTAAAATCATTTCATTAAATATTAAAATTCAATTCAACCAACGCTCTGTTTAATATACTTTGCAAGCAGAAAAAATTAATAACATTGATTATGCATATAAATTATTACTACTAAGTTTTTAAAATTATACACGTTTATAAATAGTTGTAAAGAAAATCAAGAAATATAGACTATTTATAATATTTGAATTTCTTTTAAAGGATTAACAGAAAAATACATTATTGCGGTATTTAATAAAATTTATAATAATTAAATATTTTCAATTGCATTAATCGTTGTTGAAAATAAAATAAATGACTAAGATAAATTGTGAATAATAGATATATTTTGGTGGATTGGTCATATAGACCAAATGTTGAGGACCTAAATCCATGATCAAATAAAGATTATATTTTAATTGCTTTTAATTGACTATCTCCACGTGATTGTGTTTGAGAGTATGGTTGTGCTTACTTGAACTAAGATCATGGTTGTACTTATTTGAACTAAAATACTCACATTAACACGACTCAAATTATTGTGGAGTACATTATTTTTTCTTACCTAAGATAAATACTTCCACTTCCCTGTCATCCAATATTCTCTACCAAAATAAAAAATTGGTTGCAATAGATCAAATTACCCATCTAAAATTGGTTGCAAAATCAAATAATAGTTGGAGTAATTGGACAAGATTCAATTTCTTCGCTCTAAGTTAACTCTTACTTGCTCCATAATTGTTTCAAGTGTTTCTAATTCATCTAATATTATGCTCAGCTCACCTACCATATTTTACTACAATTCAAAATATATTTAGGAGTCAACAACCTAAAAACATCTAATAATTTTTATTAAGCGCCATATAAAATAGTTGTTACTTTTTATAGACATTTTAAAAAAAAATTAAACGTAACAAGTTATAGGACAATGAATTGTATACCAATTTTATTATTTTAATTTTCACCACTCCTTTTAACACTAAAGATTTACAATGATGCAAAATACATCATATTTTGAAACGAAAATATCATTCTACAAATTTAAGAGATAATTTAAAGAATTTTAGAGTAGGAATCAAACTCAACAACCCACTATTTAAAACATTCATACATGTTGGAAGTATCAGCAACAATTGACATTGCGGTACTATTTTGAGGGTTTAGTTTATAAAAATATGTATTCTTGTTAGTTTAAAATGTTAGTCCTTTTTTATCCACACTACAAAAAAGTTTTTAAATCCGCCGCCACCGAAGATCATTTTAAAAATGGGTAGTTTTTCTTTCATTTGTAGTAATAGCTTCAATATAAAGAGAACTCTGAATTAGATAAAAAAAAAGTACTATAGTGGTCCATAGACCCTGTTGGTTGTTATATACCTCTATACTTTCTTTATGCACACGGGAACAAAAATATGTGAAGGTCCTCAACATTGTTATCACAATGAACACAAGTTATGGGACATTGTATTTCTTTAAACTGCAACTGCCACCGCGTAGGAAAGCTGGCACCTTCAGTCACCAAATACTGTTCCAGTCACCTGACACATGAAAACAACTAGACTCAGCAAAATCTTCCATAGATAAATGGATAGCCAAAGCGGACAGAACACACACATGGCAACAATGGGGAATCAATAATATCTTTTGCCTTGTGAAAATCACCGCTAGAGAAATATTTAGCTATATTATTAGTACACATTTGATAATGGATAGTTACAAAATAGTAAATTTGAATGTGACTTGTAAATATTTTTTTTAGTGAGTATTTACTATTTTTAACCAACCGAGAGAAAACCAACATTTTACCAATAGAATAGACAGTTAAAAGTTAATTGATTTTTATCTAAACTTTTACTTCATGTTAGTTAAAAATAAAATTTTAAATACTTATATGAACAGTGAAATCATATGTTTTATTTTATATAGAGATATGTATGTGTATAAAATCGAAAATAATATTGTATGCACAGTACTATTTTGTATTTGTTGGGTGAATCTGTCCCATACAATTTAGGAAGCTTCTTTACCAATCCCTTAAGGCATTTTAAAAGTACATATTCAAAAACAAAAGTATAGTTTTCTTTTATACTACTTTCTTATGCATATACTTTTCTAGAAACGTGACGCAAGAAGGAAACTCTCAATTTAATTTGTGTCACTTCTTACGGAACCAAAACAAAACAATGTTTAGCCCAAATAGTCCTCTCGAATTTTAAACTATTAAAGGAACGAATAACTGTTCATAAAAAAACACATATACTCCCTTAAAATTAATAAAAGCAAAAATATTTTTTTAAAAAAAATCTATATATTTAATTAAAATTTTAATTTAAATATATTAATTTTATAATTATAATTTCTGACCAGATTCAAATCCTAAGACAGCAGTCATTAGACGTTAGTTTAATTTAACAAATACCATATTTTTATTAATCTCCAACAAGGAGGTCGAATTAAAAATAAATTATATTAAAATTTTTTACCTCTCATTTCTCTCATTTTCAATGACTCGGAAATGAGAGTAATTGCAGATAATATTATATAATAATGAAACATTAAAAATATGAATTTGGTCTCATTGATAGTGGAAATATAAACACACGCGTAGACACAATCGTTCGTTGCACTCTTTACTCTTAAAAAACCCACCACTACTTTCAACGTGTCACCCTCTTGTTTTGCATGGCAATTTGTTTTCAACGAACCGAATCAATTCTTTAACAAGCCCCTTAGCTGCTCTTATTTTTATTTATAGAATCACTGCTTCCAATATTTCTCTAGTCTCGCTATGGCGATTGATAGCAAAAAGATGTGTTCCAACAGCGTTGTGTCATCATGGCCGTTGATTTTATTGTTGCTGAGTTTTCACGGTACAGCAGCAAGGCTTAACCGTTTTGAGTGGGATTCGGTGATAAGATTACCGACTGAGCCGGTCGATGCTGACTCGGATGAAGGGGGAACACGATGGGCGGTTCTTGTGGCTGGTTCAAGCGGTTACGGCAATTACAGACACCAAGTGAGTTTATGTTTCTAATTTAATTATGTTTTCCCCCTTTCCTTAATAATCTCAATTACTTTCTAAAATTAACATTTAATCGGTTAATTTAATTGCAGGCAGATGTGTGTCATGCATACCAGTTGCTGGTGGAAGGAGGGGTAAAAGAAGAAAACATAGTGGTGTTCATGTACGATGATATAGCTCAAAATGAGTTGAATCCTAGGCCTGGAGTCATCATCAACCATCCACAGGGACCCGATGTTTATGCCGGCGTACCTAAGGTACCTTTTTTATTTCTTTCTTTCTTATTTTCTATTGATTAATAATATAAAAATTGTTAATTACGATACAAATAATTAATATGGTCCGTTAAAAGTTGTGTATGTGTAAACTATCATACCACTTGTCCAATTGTGCATTTGGTCAAGCTTTTGCTTTTTCTATCCTTTTTACTCCCTGCTTGCTTTTTTTAATTGCTATTTTATGACTTTCCACACATCTTAAGACCTGCTTAACAAAAGTTTGTGCTTAAATATAATTTCTTTTTCAAGTTTTTAAATACATTTATTGAATTTTCTTTTCAAATAAATTCTTAATTAATACAACTAAGTATTTTAGAATGTGAAAATGCAAAATTAATTATATACAGAAGATTTAATTCAAATATAACAGTGTAATTTTTTTTATACTGTCAGTCATCATAATTATATGTAAAAGCATTTATACGGACAAATCCATATTTATACATAAAATTGAGAACTTAAGTACACAATCCATTTTTTTAATAAGATTGAAATATGCACTAGGTCCTTCTATTTATATTTATGGACGAAATAAGTATTATTTTTCTTTTTCATATAATACCTACCCTCAATTATTTGTTATTTCATTTTATATATTTCTTTCTATGTAATAATTAAGAGTATTATTGATAAATTAATAATTAGTGTTGCATTAAGTTTTGAAAACGATAACTAAATAAAAACATAATTTTCTTACAAATGTGATAATTAAAAAGAAACCGAGGGACTAACAGTTTTCTCTTGCTGTCTAAAATCTTTTTTGTAAGAAATATACGAGGTATGATAAAAATATACCATATTTAGATTTGAAAGGTTAACTATTTTTGCTTTATGCTTTAAAAATGAAGTGAGATTTTTTAACCAAACAATCTATATAATGACCGATTCGCTCACTTTTAAGTGTGAAAAAGTGGAGAATTTGAGTTTTGAACTCATATTCTTTATATATGGATATCTTTGCAGTACTAATTGAGCTTTTAAAACATAAAATAAAAATGATTTGGGCACTCAGATATGTTATATCTTTTATAGGATTATTTTTTTCTTGTTTTAATGGTGGGGTCCGTGTCTAATATATGAGAGATATACTAGCGGTGTCTATAAGACACTCATTTTTGAAATGACTAATAATTTAATATTTTCGAGACAAAATTTATATTTGTTAATTCTTTAAGTTATTATTGGGCGGTGCTTTGGAGCATTTGATAAGTAGTAGAATTTATCTTTGCTTGAAAGGTACGTTGATATTTGTACTCCCCTAGCCAATTACTACCTTTTGTTTAATTAAAAAATAATAATAGCCCTATGTAGCTTAATCCTATATGAGCGGTGGTGCTCTTCCACTATAACTTTTAGAACTACCGGTGTGTAGCTTCTAGTCCAATTGTGATGTTTGTGGTTTGAAACACATAAAATTGGATTTGATGAGCCAATTATTGGGTTGTTCAATATTTTCTTACTAAATATTTCTTTTGAAATAATTATTTCACATTTATTAAAGATGGTAGTTAAATACATTTAATTTTCTCGAATCTATGTAAAAAGATAAATACATTTAATTTTTTACTTGGTAAAAAAGGTAAATACAATTACAAACCTATCCTAATTATAATGATCATCTTCTCACAGAACCAATAAATTAATGTACTGGTATTTTTGGAATAATAATATTTACTATGAAAAGATTAACTGACATTTGTTTATATTTAAACTCTATGAATATAGACACTTATTTTGTTCCATGTAGTGTTTTTTAATTTGCAAGCTAGCTAGTTTCACGGGGGTATAAACAGATTGGTCATTGTAGAAAAAAGGGACTGTAACTTGTTACAAGAGAATCCCTTTCTGTGCACAATTTCACTCCATGTGATACTTTATTCTCTAACTGCAGGATTACACTGGTGACAGCGTGACGGCTGAGAACTTATATGCTGTTATTCTTGGGGACAAGAGTAAAGTAAAGGGTGGAAGTGGCAAGGTGATTAATAGCAAAGCTGAGGATAGGATATTTATCTATTACTCCGATCATGGAGGCCCGGGAGTTCTTGGTAAGTTAAGCACTTAGCAAGGATTTTAATCTTGCTTTATTGTTACCAATTTGTTAATGTCATGGAAAAATTGCATGTTTTACAATTTCTGGACTAATACACTCTTTGCACTTAAAAAATTTCCAAATATACATTTGATCATGTGATATAGTAATGGACTATAGATAGTAAGTTTTACTTATGAGAATGATGAGTTTATCTTAGTGTATGTTTGGATTAACTGTAAGATTGACAAAATTGCCGTAAGTCACTACAATGAGCTTCAACAAAATCACAGTGTTACTGGGATTTTTCCAAATATAGACAGAAATTACAGCTCTATGATTCCCTTTTATATTGTAGGAATGCCAAATATGCCGTATCTATATGCCATGGATTTTATAAATGTTTTGAAGAAGAAACATGCATCTAGAGGTTACAAAAAGATGGTAAGATTTCATTTCTCAGGTAGATGATGATTGGAAATGATGTGAATTTATGTTATATAAGTCATGGAGGGGTTACTTTGTTGTTGTATAGGTAATATATGTGGAAGCTTGTGAAAGTGGTAGCATTTTTGAGGGTATAATGCCAAATGATTTGAATATTTATGTGACAACTGCATCCAATGCACAAGAGAATAGTTGGGGAACTTACTGTCCTGGGTTGGATCCTGCTCCACCTCCTGAGTTCATCACTTGCCTTGGGGATTTGTATAGTGTTGCTTGGATGGAAGACAGGTATTTTTTTTGGCTTTGCTATTTGATATTAAAGTAATGTTTTATGTTAGTATATTAGTTGTTATATTAGTTTTTTTTCGGGTCTTTTAACTCATCCAAGTTTTTCAACTCTTATAGTTCAAACTAGTTGAGCTGAGTGAACTTGTTTGATCTATTTATGAGTCAAAATAGGTTGATTGATCATTCATTTAAAACATTACCTCTGTTTTGAATGATGCAGTGAGACACACAATCTAAAAAGGGAAACAGTGAAAGAACAATACAAGTCGGTAAGATTTTATTTATTTTTAAATGTTATAGCAATGTTGCCTTTGAGTATTAGCATTAAGTGAATGAAACAATTTATGTTTTTCATCTTGTGTAGGTGAAGGAAAGGACTTCAAATTCCAACAACTATGCATTAGGTTCTCATGTGATGCAATATGGCGATACCAACATTACAGATGAAAAGCTTTATTTATACCATGGTTTTAATCCTGCCACTGTGAATTTTCCTCCACACAATGGCAGATTAGAAACTAAAATGGAAGTTGTAAACCAAAGAGATGCAGAGCTTTTCTTCATGTGGCAATTGGTATGTATTTTCTATTGTCCTCAACCTCAAATTATCATCAAACAAATATCTGTTCAAATAATTGTGTTGTAACTAAGATCTATGAATTGTTGGTTTTTGTAACAGTACAAGAGATTAGACCATGAAGCAGAAAAGAAGAGAGACATCCTTGAGAAGATTGCGGAGACAGTGAAACATAGGAATCATTTAGATGGTAGTGTGGGATTGGTTGGAGTTTTATTGTTTGGTCCAGAAAAAGGTTCTTCAGTTCTACAATCTGTGAGACCACCTGGTCTACCTCTTGTTGATGATTGGGAATGCTTAAAATCAAGGGTAAACATAAATAACTGATTTAATATTTATTATTAAAACAACATTGTAAACTACAAAGCACAGACAAAAACACAAACACACAAAACACTGACACCTTGAAACCAATTATAATTTGATGTGGGATACTAAATAAATCTTCAAGCTACACATATTGTAAATGTTTTAATTGATGTTGAACTTGGTTTGTAGGTTCGGGTGTTTGAAACTCATTGTGGGTCACTGACCCAATATGGCATGAAACATATGCGGTCATTTGCCAACATTTGCAATAATGACATTTCTGAGACTTCCTTTGAGGAGGCATGTATGAAAGCTTGCGGTGGGTATGATGTAGGGCTATTACATCCATCAAATGGAGGTTATAGTGCTTGATTTTGGGTGGTTTACACTACCTAGAGTCTTGGTTTATGTTTCTTGTGTAAAACATGTTCTCTCAACATAATGTGTACTGTTTGTTTTGGATTATGAAAGAGTAAGCAGGGAACAAAATGGGTCAGCTCAGCCCAAGATGTATATGTGGATAATGTTATTTTCTTTTCAGAGAGTACTGGTTAGGAGAGGATGAGTGTTGTAGTATTGGTAGTGCATATGTGTCATACTTTATCTAATAAAATAAGACAAATTAGTTTAGGATATTAGCCTATTCTGGTCCCTTCTTTCTATAATTATTTTATTTTATTGGAGGTTCTCTCTTCCCTCTTAAGCTAAAGGGAGACTGTTCTTAGTTTCATAATGTCATTTACTTTGATGAATTTGATAATTACTATCTTTGTCTATATATAATTTTTTTTTTTGCATTTATTGAAACTATATGAATAGTTAGTTTTCTTCGGAACATCAAATTATCTTTATGACTCTAGCTATATTTCCTATACTTCTTATACTACTGATTAGGCTTGGCAATGAACCAAAGCCCAATTCGTTTATGACATGTTGTTAATCAAACCATGATTGTTGCCTTTTGTACTCCTATTTAAACTCCTACTCCCAATTTAACGTTTTTTTAGTGAAATATTCAAAATATTTTTAAAAAATTCAGAAAAAAAAAACAAAAAAAAAAAAACAAATAAAACATTCGCACTCTAAATTTTCGGCAGTTAAAAATACGTAACGAAAATTTCGTTTTTGAAATTTTTGGGAAGGTCACCGAAAAATTGAAAAATTCGATAGTTCAAAATCAATATCGGAAATTTGAAATTTCCGGTACACTGTCTTGTTTTTTTTTTTTTTAATTTTGTTAATTTTTTTTTATTGAATTTTGTCAGTGAGGACCAGAGGAGCAAAAACTGATGGTGATCATTCTCGAGTTCGGCCTCCTACACAATCAAATAGGAGAACTGTTGTTGGAAAAAGGAATAAGGAAAGGCAGACACCCCGGATGAGCAGCCCACGCAAATCGATACAGAATAGGATGACCAACCGCAGTATGAGCAGTCCCAACATGATCATGTGTTTGATGTTGAGCATGATCAACAACAACAACAGATTGATGATGAAGATGTTCAACAGCACCAGCCTGAAGAGCCCATGTTTCTTGGAGGTCCTTATGAGAAGATATAGTTTGCATATGATTGATGGTAATATGATATCTGCTTTTGTCAATCATATAATTTAAAACAACATACAACTCAAAAGTGTCAATCATCTGCCAAAGATATATAATTTAAATTATTTTCTAAATCTAAAGAACTCCAATGTTGTAGACGTCCTACATAAGAGATATCCCATGATGTAGACTCATCGCTACGATGCTTCTTCCAATGTCATGCAAGTGGAGGTAACGGACATGCAAATTTCAATTTAACTTGAACCCAATAATTTTCGTTAACAAAATCAATCATGATAACACAATCACGTGACAAATCTCCATTATGTGCACCCCTCAATGGGAAAAAAGTCAAACAAAAAGTTTTTGCTAATGTAATAAGAACAAGATTATATTTTGTTGTTATCACGTAACCCATATCAGGAATGGTCATCCACTTCTCGTGACCTTTGTTTTCCAACTCAGTTACAAGTAAAGACTCTGTCACTTCTTGCAAACGTTCCTTGAATAATGCAGCATATAAATCTGGTTTGGATTTAATTTTTGTATACAACTGTCGACGTATAATGCTCCAGGATTCTTCACCATGACCAAGTAAAGCAGCAATAGCATGATATCCACAGTTTCCATCTGCTTTAACATTAACTATGTCTTCAATATATGGATGAGTTAAAGAAGGAAACTCGTGGAAATGTTTTTTAACCTGATGGGAGACTTGTTTGGATATTTGATGAGAAAATTGTTTGGATGCTTGTTGGGAGACTTGAGTATATACATGCTTAAAGTATGATGGGTCACGATATACGTCATATCCCTTCGGCTTATTGCCTTTTTTCTTAACACCACCTTTTGTTTTGATTTTATCCACTGATGCACACATTGATGTTGTCTTGGGATATGCTATTTCACGCAACTTGCTCTTTAATGCCCTTCTTCTAGCAACATTAAGTGTTTTCCATGTTTTCCAAATTATATTCATCTCCGATGTAATGTCCAACTCTAAATCATTTGTCAACTGTTCATTCTCTTGATCATTATTCAAGGTTAATTTCCTCCAATGTATATGAACAACATCTAATGGAATTGGAACACCTTCCATCTTGTATCGTGCTAACTCACACGCACAAGGTAATCCATGAGTCTTTCTAAGTATACAACAACACACATCTTTATCATTACCGACATGACTGACTCTCTTGTATTCTTCAACAATATCACCTAAGGCTTTCTTGGATACAACTCAAGTCAATTTCTTAAAGAATGGATTGTTGTGTATATGCTCTTTGCGACCCTTACTTATCTCAAATGAACCTTTGATTTTAATAATTTGATACTTCAACATGTCATTCATACCATTCCACGCCTTACAAAAATCTCATTTACTGTGTTCCAAAAATCTCTTCAATGACCAATGAGCAGACTCAACTCTAATATTTAAACAAAAAAATATTCGATTAATCATATATCATGTATAAAATAAAATACAAAATGTGAAGTTTTAATGACATACCTATTAGTCGTAGTATTTCCTAGATGCAATACTTGATTGATTCATGCTTCAACAAATCTTTCCTTATGAGGATTCAACCATGTGTCTCGGACGTAGTCAAAAAAAAATAATATTATCGACACATGCTTGCTCAAATATTTGCAAAAGTATCTCGTACTCATTCTCTTCAGAACAATAAACAATTTTACTCCACAACTCAAGAATGGGTTCTTGCATGTCTTTATTTAATATATATTGTTGCATTTGGCTCTAATATTTTTGTTAATATGAAGTTGGCAAAGTAAATTTGTTGAAGATGGAAATACAACTTTAATTGCATTCATTAAAGCAAGTTCTCTGTCAGTGACAATCACCTGAGGAAATGACGTGTTTGAAACAACTCTTTAAACTTCTCCAATGCCCACCAAAAGTTGTCTTGACGTTTAGAATCCATATAAGCAAATACAACATTAAATGTCAACCCAATTGAAGTTACATCAACAATTTCAAACAACGGTAACCTATACTTGTTGGTTTTGTATGTGTTATCCATGATCAATACAAGAGGGAACATGTTCAGCAAAGTTATGGAATCTGGGTGCGTCCAAAATATATCGCTCACAATGTTGGAGTCCTCATGAGTCCTACTCCAACAAGTATATTTCTCAGCTTCAAGTAACTTCAACAAATGTTGCATATCAGTTCTAGGTCCCATCAAATTCTTCCTGTATGTACTTCGTTGCTTGTAAATTTGATAGATACTAGTCACATTCTCCATATCTCGATTTCTCAAATATGACAAGATGTGTCTCGGTGCAACGTGATATTTTGTCAACTCGTCAACATGTTTCTTATCTTCTTCTGTTAAGTGTTCCATAAATGCATTATTCTCAAAAGTAGCTACTAACTCATGGTTGTGAAGTCCACATATTAAACTTATAATCCATCCTTCATCATTTTTCAGTGGTCTCGATCTAAGTTTAAACGGACATCCACACCTTTTAGTTGAAGTACCTGTGTCATTTTTATTTGACTTATATTGGCCACCACTATCACAACCAATAATTAATTTTGACTTTCTTCCTCTCTTTTCAGTCTCTACGTCTGATTGAGTAATGATAACTGCTACTCGATTTTGTCGACTTATCTCTCTTACCCATGATATGACAGCTTCTCGTAACTCAAAAATTTGATCAGTTGTAAATGCTTCAGTTAAATCTATAAATACTGATTGTGCGTTTTTCATCCCTATTTCAAAAAATAAATAAATAAGTAAAATAACAAACAAATTAAAAAAATATTCAGAAAAAAAAAACTACCGGATTTTTGAAATTTCCAGATTGACTATCGGAAATTTCAAACGACGAAATTTCAGGTGAACAAAAATAAACTACCGGATTTTTTGAAATTTTCGGTAGCTCCCGGAAATTTCAACTTTCAAATTTCCGGTAACTACCGAAAATTTCGTTTATAAATATAGCTTACCGAAAATTTCAAAAAGGGGTCAGATTTTGAGGTAGTTTTTTTTTACCGCTCGCGTTAATGAATTTATGAGGGATAAAATTGAATTTTTAACAAAATAGGGGGTACAAGTCTAGATGGAAAGTACAAAAGGCATAGTCTCGAACCATGCATCCCCCCAGATTTTGGGCCTAAACTTTTGCGTAAATTGCTTGTAATAACTATTTTATTCATTTTTTATAGTAATTAATTTTTTTACTTTATATTTTATTCATTTTAAAAAAAATTTAATCTATTTCAAAAAATTTATATATGTTTTGAAATAGATAAGAATTTTTTTAAATGTAAGTTTGTTATTGGGTTAAATAACTATTTTTTAAAACAATATTATACTAAATACATAGTAATAACTATTAGGAGTGATTTCAATAGCTATATGTTATAATTTTTATTGTGACTGAGAAAATGATCAAATTATACAATTTATAAAATAAAAAATAAAAAATGAATTAAAATAAAATATCAAAATAAATAATAAAAAAATTAAAATCATATTTATGTTAATCTTATTTTATTATTTATTATTTATTATTTTATATTAAAAAAACTTAACCATAAATGTTTTATTTTTTTACATAATTTTTCTGCAAATTTTCTTTTAGTGGAAGACAAAATTTAAATTTTTCAAAAATTTGTGTTTTGAAATTTAAAAGAAGTTTTCAAAAATATAAACTTTGAACTTTCAAAAAATATTTGTGCTTCAATTTTGTTTATTTTATTTATTTATTTTTTAGAATACAAATTTGAATTTGGTGAAATAGGAAAAAAAATTTAACAAAAAAATATAAATGAATAGTTTAAGTAAAATATGAGGCAAGGAGTACAATTTAATAAGTATATATTAAAATTTTATGTGTTTGATAATACAAATCCTTTAATTTTGAGTTTTTTTTCTTCTTTCGTTTAATTAGTAATTTTTTGAATGGACATCCGATGTCTTGAGGGTCGAGACGTAGTGGTTAGTTTTTTGTCATTTAATTTAGTAATCGATTAACAGACAAAGAAAATTTATCATAATTTGATTAGCCTTTATTGATTAATTTGGAGAATTGCAATGTGCTTTTACATAAATTTGTGAAAAAGAATATATAATCAACCAAATAAAAAGATTGTCGTGGATTTGATTCATATAAGAAAAAAATTATTATTTTTATTTGTGTAGTCTACTTTCGTATTTACATGATATTTGAATCGCAACTTTTGTGAAACTCGTATAACAAAGACTTTTTAAAAAAAATTTAAATACCCCATGTACTTAAGATTAATACAACTTTACTTATAAGAAAAAAATACAAATGTTTTTTTTAAGACATTTGTCTTTTAGTATTACTTTTGCAAACGACGTTTGGTATTACAACGTGCAAAGTTATTAAATATTAATTGATCAATGTATATAGGTGTGAAGTTGTTGACTATCAAACTTTTTGGGTACAATGTTGACTATCAAATTTATTGGGTACAATGTTGACTATCAATTCTATATACTATTTGTTCCTAATTATAAATATCTGTTAGGAAAACAATTTATTTATAATTATAAATATTATTCAAATTACTAGAGAGATTTAATATTATTTTTCCAAATATATTTTTATTAATTTTACAATTTTATCTCAAAAGATGAAAATGCAAGATTGATATATTTATGTACAGAGGATATTTTTAGAAATATCTAAATATAAAATAGGTATATTAAATTTACTTTTCATATTTCTTAATAAGAGTGAAAAATATAAAAGATATTTATAAACAAAAACAAAAATAATACTTTTTATTTTATTTTATAAATTTGCATGTATAATTATAAAGTTTTATATTCAAACTTAAAATATAATATTGAATCTAATTATATAAATATTTTTATTAATTAAACTATTACTCAAATAATTAGGAATGGACGTAGCACTTCTAATTAGAGTATATTCAAATACATACGAAGCAACCGTCGTTGTACTTGGTTAGCTCTATTGGCCGCTGCAGGACCACAAAAATTAGTCTGATGGATACCCCATACTCATGTTACATTTTTGGAGATGCTGGTTGCCATGTGATTGTAAATTTTAATGTGTAAGGATAAAATAGAGTGAGAGGGTAATCATTCCTAATTGCACTCTTCCAATTTCTGTTTGTTCACATTTCTTATAATCATTCATTTAATTGAAAATACTATTTTGAAGGGGGCATATAAAACAAATATCATCATGCATCTATGATCTATATATATAAACTCCATTATATATAGATTTATAGTTCCTCTTACCAAATTTTTTTCTTGCAAAAAGACTCTTACCAAATTATTTTCTTGCAAAAAGAAAACGAGATTTATATATTTAAATTATTAAAATATATTAGATAAAATATAAATTCAACATTACTAAAATTAAAAATAATGAATTTAGAAATATACTCATATAATCTAAGTTAATAGTATAAAATTATTCAATATCTACAAATAATTTAATAAAATTAAAGTAACTGTAATATCCATGCATACAAATTTGTAACGTTCATAACATTATTATTAGTTGTATTAGTGATTGATCGAAGTTTAATCTATCAATCTAAATCAAATGAACACTACAACAAGACGAGAAATCAAATAAATATTTTACCAAAACGAAAAATCAAACAACTTCGATTTGCAACGACGAACTCACGAAACAAAAACTTAATTTGTGTAAAAACCACTTATTTATATTAAATTCAAAGAAAAAAATAGATGAGTGATTCTGGGTTGAAAAATAATCCAATACCACCCTTTTCAGGAATTTTCTCTTGCCAACTATATTTTTTTTTTTTGGTCGATTGAAATTCATATAATTTTTAATTCTCATCATTTTTCAACTAATATTTAGGATTTAAAAAAACAACCAACGAGAATATCAGGACGCACTATATGTGAGAGTACACATTTCTTACTAGTTTGATATTAAAAATATAGTGTTCCCTGTATCTCATAATGAATCTTTCATTTGAAAAAATTAATAATTCTAAAATGAATTATTTATTCAAAATTTAAAATATTATTATTTTATTAATATTTTTTGTATCATTTTAAGTTAATATAATACTATCTAGTTTGCATTAATAATAATAATAATGGTGGTATGTTCATTCTCCCGTCTATTAAAAAAAAAAGGGAAGTAAAACTTTTAGCATATGAAAATTAATAACATATTTATTTTGATAGAGTAGTCTTTTGAGGAATGAGGAGTTGCCCATCCTCAATTGAACGTGGGGAACCGAAACAATAATGTGTCTATATCAGCAATCATTATCTATGATCTTCCACTCTTCACCTCTGGTGGCTTTCAACTTTGCTCTTCCCATTACTTTCGGGTAAATCTCATTTGATTTACGGCAAAATTATATATAATACAATAATTTTGTTTATCTTAATCTAATTGCTCCAAAATAACTTGTAGTCGTAAACAATAATATAACTGTTTAACTTTGAATGATTAACGTGATTTCTTAAACCTAGTAGCTACTCTACACTCGACGTATTCCGAAATTTTCTACCACAACAAATGTAGAATACTTTTTAATATTTTGGGATTAACGAAGGAACCTTATAGAGCCATGGTGGGGATAAGATGACACTTGGATAACGTATGAGACTTTTGCTTCACTACTTGTTTGCTTGCTTGTTTCAACTTTCAATCAAACCATTTTGAACTGTAAACTCATTTACTTTTTAGCTTTTATCATAACCTTTTCTTTTCTCCTCTATATATATTTCCGTGTTTTCTCTCGACCTTAGTAGCCGTAGAACAATGGCTTGGCGTACGGGCATGAACAATCACCAAATCTTTGTTACACGTGTCTTTTTCTCTATGGTTTAACTTTTCCAACACAGAATTGCTACGATCCACATAACATTACTAGGGTTATGAATATAACACCATTCTAATATCTGAAAATTTAACTAATTGATGTTATTTTAGTTTTAATTCAGTTAAAAATTTAAATTAATTATTGATTTATCAAAATATTTGTTAGTTTAATTTTTTACGTTAAGTGAATTATTATCTCTATTAATTTGTTGACATAGATGTTTATTTGATATATGATTTGTTGTTCTCTTACTATTATATGTAACTGATTTGATAGAGATGAAGATTAAAATGACATTAATTTTAATTATTTATTTTAATAAATCACAAAATCTAAAATAAGTGCTCCTTCTTACTACCCGTTTTCTTATCATCTTCATTCTTAAATCTAACCTAAATTTTTTTTTACTCCAATTTCTTCTTCATCTTCTTTCTATAATTCATTTGACATCAAGAGCACAACATGATTGATTTTATAGCGGATAATAGTACAAAATTTGGATGAACTATAATACTATATTAAAATTTTAGTTAAACTCCATATTAAAATTTTAGTTAAATCTAATTCAATCCTTGGAAAATGCTCCCCTAATAAACAAATTTTTCAAACCATATCTTATTCAATATAAAATTCTTAAGACACTAGGTCTCATATTAAAACAAGACAAGGTTGAAGAAGGATTATAAAGAGTAATATTTTCACCTTAGAAGTCGAATTTTTTTGAGTACATAACTTAGAAGTTGATTTGGTAACGATGTTTTAGACTCAATATAAAAAATGTAATATCTTGAAAGGTAGGTTAAGCCTAACTTGTTTTTAATAAAATCGACTTCTAAGATAAAATATCTCTCTTGTGTGTGCATGTGTGTATATGTTTGTGTCCTATATCATCTAATATGAATATCTCACTATACACTCTCCTCTCCGTGTTCAGGTCAAACATTTAGAATGTGATCCGAGTGTCGAAATAATAACTCTTTATATTTATAATGACCCTCTAGTTTGTTCATCTTTACACAAATGATCAATATGAATGAAATCTTTCATTAAACTTAGAGATTCTACAAGAATAACACTTTATACTCAGAGACATTCAAAAAAGTCTTAGGAACTAAGACCTTTAAACCGTATCAAAATGTCAGTGTAGTTTTTAAATTTCTTAATATTTGAAAATGTCAATTTACACCTATCCACCAAATCTCTTATGAGCGATAAAAATTGAGTTGCCACCAACAAAGCGATAAGAGAGTCGAATTAAACAAAAATGATTTGACTCAAATTTTGTAATAATATGCTGAAAAAACTCAACCAAATTAACTATATTTTTTATTTAAATTTATTTCCATAAAAAAAATAGAACCTAGACAATTCGTTACATATTCTTGATTCCACCTCTGTCTCAAATTTGTGCAAACTCTCCGTCTAATTGTCGTATAAAGTTTGAGTTGAAAAGTAAAAAATAAATCGAAGCTAAATCCCTGAGTATGAATTGAGAGTGAATAAACTAGTGAGGCTAATGACGAGGGGCTAGCCCACGCCGGACCATGAGTCGTCACGTGTATGAAGCTGGCGATGACATAATCACATAAAATTTGTTGGAGTAATAAACAAAAAGAACACTAAAATAATATTACAGAGAGAATGTCATATTTTATTTTATCTCGACATTCAGGAGTGTATTTGGAGAGGTGTCTCTATCGTATTGCTTCAGGTCGGTATGCTGGCCCACCTCGTGCAACCTTTTTCGGTGACTCGTGCACCCTTTAACACCATCTTTCATTTATTTTATTTAATAATCAAAATATGGAAGGGGTAAATAAATATATTGCGTCAGATATTAATATATTTCCTCACCTAAGATAATAAACAAAATTATATTGTTGGCCAAACAACCAGAGCTCGCGTGCCGTTACTGCAACTAAATAATAATAATAATTTATTATTATTATTATTATTTTTAAATTCTTTTAACTATTTAAAACCTTAAAATAACTAGTAAAAAAATATTAATATGTCTTTAAGTTTATTCTCAATTAATAAATATCGATTAGATTAAATATTATATCTCAAGTTCAAATTTATACAGTTTCATATATGTTTGTAGCAATATTTATCATCTACAAATCAAAAAGAATAAAAAAATCTCCATATAATCCTTAAATCTTAACTCAACTGACAAATATTGATATTGTTATATCGAATATTATGTTTGTGATTAAAATCAAAAATCTCGCAATTGTGTATAAATTTTTAATGGTAATTATACCTTCTTAGAGGAAAAAAAAACCTCTATATATGTGTACACTCCATCTACGAGGCACCCACTTGACACCACACCATTGGTGGTCAATCGACGACAAAACTTTGATAATTTACGACGGTTGACGGAAGAGCTAAGGCAATCATGCAATAGTGACAATAGAACTCTGGTGTGCAGTGGTCAACTCTATGAGACACTCCATCTATGAGACAACATCATTGATATTATTAATGTTGTGTAGCAAGTGTGATATAGAGATCCCACATTACTTAGAAAAATGAAAGTTGACCAATATATAAGTGAGATAATTCATAAACCTAATGTCTTAAAGGTCTTGGTGAAGATACATTGTTCAACTCACTTATGAGATTGCTTTTGACTCAACGTGATAAAAGAATTTGAACGAGTTCTGTCTCGTCAATTATGTGATTGTTGTTGGTCTAATAGGATGATCCCATATTTTCGTAATGACCCAACAATTAATTATAAATACGTAATTTTTTAAATAATAAATAAAATTATTTTAATAAATTAAATATTTTTTAAGATGTCAAATTGTTGTCTCCATATATATGAAATGTCCACCAAAGATTACTCTACTCTTTTATTTGCACTTTTTGGAACCCATGACACTTTTGCAAATGAATGTTTAATTTTTGTTTGAATGGCCCAAATGAATATTTAATTAACTAATAGTTTACACAAATTACACAATGAAACTCCTCCATTTGAGTATTTAAATGAGTTTCAAATATATACATTATTTATTTTATTATTTTCTTAATAATAATATTTAATAAATTTCAAATCTCTTCAATTTAGCACCTAGACTATATTTATTAAATAAATTCCACTCATAATTCCATATCATTAATGGATTATATATATTTCAACACTATTTTCTTTTAATACACTTTGAGTGCACGGTAAAAACATTCATCACTTTACACATGAGGTATTTATTTTTCATAAATGGTTTGAAACAATACTAATGACTAAACTAAAGAGGAATTTCATGTTTTCTTACTATAGATTGACTTCGCTAGTTCGTTTTTTTTTAATAGTGATTGTTAATGTAAACTTTTTTTTATCTACGATTGGATGTATTGTCATAAATTTAATGAGTTACAATACAAAATTATTTTTCACAATCACTAAATTGAATATTATCTGTGTACGAATATTGAAACTAATCACATAATCATATTATAATAGGTCGCAAATCTTAAATTTTCCTCAAGAATATTAACATTATTCCACTCCTAGCTTGGACTATATTCAAATCCAAGACTTAGAAGAGACCCAAGCTATCGATTAAATACATATGTAAAATATTTTTACACTCATATTATATATAAATTAGCAAAGTATATTTATAAAACTAATTGCAACTGTATAATTAACAAGAAGTATATGTTAATTAACTACTCAGATAAACAAACTTAAGTATTAAGCTTAAGTATGATTGTAGTCCTGATAAAACAAACTTCAATTTAGTCCTTGTTGAATTTTATTGTAATTTTAGTTTTTCAAATATTTGTTGTTTAACCATTAGTCTCAAACGTCCAATATTTTCTGATTTGGCTTATAGAAGTCTTTGTCAGCACTTCCATGTGAACATTTTAATTTACAAGACGTCTAAATAAGTCCCCATTTTATTATTATTTTTATTAATAATTAAAATATATATATTTTTTTTTAATTTTAAACTAATAATTTCTTAATTAATTTAAAACTCTTATCTTTTCAATCCAAAAAATGTGAAGGACGAATTATTTTAGAGAGTTCATGTTGAACTCTAACAAAAAGAATCATTCGTTATATTTTATTTATCTTCTGCCTGTCCTTAGATTACTAGATTCTTTTTTCTTAGAACCAAAAAATTAAGAAAAAGATATACATCACTAACAAATACATATTCTTGTTTTACAAATTACCAATAAATAGTTTATTGATTGTCTTACACATAATTATTAAGAAATGTCAATATTTGGCCCGTTAACTTATTTAAACTTATCATTTCATCAAAAAACAATTTAAATTTATGTAATGTATATTTAAGTTTATGATACAATCATAAATTTATTTCTATAAGATCTCTAAAATAATTTATAAAAACAATTTATAACTTAATTATATAAGCTATAAACATTTAATTATACCCGCTAACTTGTGATATATGAATCCAACAAAAATTATGTGATATTTACATGATGCATTTCTAAAATAGTTAGATATACGAGTGAATAAAAAGAATTTATAGAAATGGTGTATTGTGGCACTATACTATATAAGTGTAAGAAAAAAGTGAAAATAATGGGATTAAGTGGTGCAACTTTTGGCGGGAGGGGGATGTTATAATTTATAATAACTGCTATGGAAAAAGAATATCAAAAAGAAAAAAAAAATGAATCGATTACTATCATGATTGTCATTATTAAGTGTTTGTTGATTCATATATTTCACTATCCACATTCTTTTTATAAGAAACTCTGCTCCTTCTATCTCACGGTTTGATCATCTTTTGTTTCCATTCTCTCTTTCTTTGGCCCCAAACATCATTCTTTCTCAGTCTCCATCAGTTGCTGGTGGGTGGACTTAGAAGTTGACATCTCTTTCTCTCTCTCTCTCAACCCATTTTAGCGCCACCATTTGATGCCGTCGATCAGCTTTCCCTGAAATCTAGCTCCATCTCAACAACACAGATTTATTAGGGCTATATTTTCCATCCTTTCATTTCATCAACTTCATCTTCTCCTTTTTCTTCACTTTTGGTTTTGCTCTCTTCTCTTTTTCATTACTCCTCGGGATCTGATCTCTCTCTCTCTCTCTGCTTCGTTTGAGGAAAGAGAAGTTCAAGTTTTCAGTTCAATTCCCGAGGATAACAATTTAACTTTCCACTTTTCATTTCTTGTCTGTTCTGTCCCCCTTGTATCTTTTTTTGTCCGTTTCTGTTGGATTTGACCAACCTAGCTTTTCTACAACTACAAATTAACGATTGTGGATCAAAGACCTACAGCTTCATAATATCAACATCCATCCACACTTGTTTTTGAAGATCTTACATCCTCGCCTACTATATAATAAATCAAGGTTGTTCTTTTTCTTTTATAGCTAGCTACTTCTATTTTATTTATTTATATCATGCTTGATCTACTATATTTACACGGTGTTATAATATATTATCATTAATTCAATTTATAATCATATGAAGTGGTGGATCACCAATTAATTTATATTTCTATTTATATAATTTCAACAACCATAAGTAAGATAACTAAAGGACAAACAAATATGCCTTATAGTCAACAGATAATTAATTAAATGTCACTTCTTATGGGAGGCACAAAATCTTTGACATGACTTTCATCTATGTTCGGTTGGTGTTTTTTTAACCTTTCCACCATTTTCGATCAACATCATGTTTTAACCTTTCCACCGCTTTTTTTTTTTTTTTTTTTTTTTTTTTGTTGTCATTAAAATTTGGATATATAACCTGCACTTTTTTTTACACTTGATGATATTTTTCTTAAATCGTTAGCAGTTAGAACAAGTAGCTTCTAAGTCATGTTAATATGCCTTTCCATATTTAATATATTGAATTTTTTATTTTGATGTAAACGTGCTTTATCAACCTCTTTTATAGGCTTAAAAAGCTGAATGTTTGGTGCTATATGATCATGTAGCATCATTCACTACTCCTCCTTCCACATAATTATTACATTGTAAAAAGTGTACCACCTCTATTGTGTGTTAAAACCTAGTTTAGTTCTACTCCTTTAAGGAAATATGAGTCAATATTGTTTGACAAGGTAAAGTTATAGATATGTGAAGCAATATATAACTTGAACCGTCTCTCTTCCTATATTTTATTCAATGTGTGTGAATTAATTTAGAGAAAAGATATTAATTGTAAGTGCAGGTTTTAATCGTTGTGGGGCGGATATGAACACATTTTCACATGTACCTCCGGGGTTTCGTTTTCATCCAACTGATGAAGAACTTGTTGATTACTACCTGCGGAAAAAGGTTTCATCTAAAAAGATCGATTTAGATGTCATCAAAGACGTGGATCTCTATAAAATTGAACCATGGGATCTTCAAGGTATTTATTGATTCTACCGATATATATATTTATTAGATGTGAATTACAAAAGAGACTCCAACCCTAACAACACATGCATGCAATGTTGATGTAAAAACAGAATTATGCAAAATAGGAAGCAATGAACAAAGTGACTGGTATTTCTTTAGTCATAAAGATAAGAAGTATCCAACAGGAACACGAACAAATAGAGCAACAAAAGCAGGATTCTGGAAAGCAACAGGAAGAGATAAGGCAATATACTCAAAACATTTCCTAGTTGGAATGAGAAAGACTCTTGTATTTTACAAAGGACGTGCCCCAAATGGTCAAAAATCTGATTGGATCATGCATGAGTATCGCCTTGAAACTAATGAAAATGGAATTGCTCAGGTCATTTTTAACACCTCTTTCATTCTTCATATTCTTCTTTTATTTTCTTAGTTCCAAAAACAAACACAAATTATACCAATCCATGTCAAAACTAATAAACTAACTTCATTCATATGGATTTACAAATACTTAACTATAATCTCTAATTGTTTTACTACATTGATTTGAAAATTTTGATTAATCAACTCAAAATTCTTATTTTTGATTAACAACAATAGTAAATGAGTTTTGATATATGATTATTCGTTAATAATCTACTGAAATAATTAACTATATTTGATATGCATTACCATTTAGTTTGTTGTCGCAATAGGTGTTCAATTTTATTTGTTTAAATAAGACAACCGATAAATGATTTATAGTAATTAAATATCTTGTTTGGTTATGGTTTATATATATTTTATAAAAAGTTATTAAATTAGTTGCTTAATTTTCAATTTTTTAAATTCCGGTTTCTTTTTATTGATAAGGTGTTAATTACTTTCTAGTTTTTGTGGCATTTTAACCTATAACTTTTAGGATCCATCTGATATGGTGGACCTCTAAAAATAGTCCAAATATATACGTGTATTATTTATAATAAATTTTAGCGAACTATTGCACTTCCGTTATCATTTTTTACTATTACAAAAATTTATATTTTTCCTTAAAAATGGTATGGGTTCAAAATGTGGAAGTCTTGTAAAAAAAAAATTATAGAGACCAACATATAAATATAACATTGTCTAATATATTACACAGATCAAGTTCAAGAGTTGATCTCGCTATTTCTGTAGCTTTTAATTAAATATTATATCTATCTTTCATTTTTAATTATTATAAAATTTATTTTTTAATAAAAAATAGTAAAGATTTATATTTAGAACATGTTTGTAAATTATAGTGGACGAAAATCTCACATAAAGTTTTAATTATACAATTTTCAAACATTTTACTGTACGTGATTAGGTCTTATAATATGATTGATTTGATCTAATTTTACAAAAGATCGATAAAATATAAAAAAAAAATTAAAATAATCCATTTGGATAATTTTTTAATATAGATTTCATAAAATCTGAACTTAATCAATCCAGTTAAAAAACAATTGTTTCAATTAAATTCAAAGATAAACCATTTTTCAAAATTAGGAAACTTTAATGAATATGAAAATTTTAGAATTTTTATGAACACTTTGGATTCAATATTATATATACTATCAAAATAAACACCCAAAATATATAATAGAAAGAAGTAATGATACTCATAAATAAAGAAAACAAAGAAGAAATGATACAAATACATTTAAATAGTACAAGTTGGACTACAGCATGAAAAATAACTCAATCAATTTAACTGATTTGAATCGGGTTCTTTTTATAACGGAATCGATTTTTTTTTTTGTTAGGTTCGTAGAATTGTTTATAGGTTCATAGAAGAAATTAAAGATTACATGATTTCATATGTATTAATTAATTTGAGTTAAAGGAGATGTACCGCCATCTAATAATAATTTACTATTTGGTCACTCCATACAATATATTTTAAAATACACTTAATTATAATAATAGGATATAGAAAAAATAATAGGATATAATTTTTATAAGCAAATAATATTAAGGGAGTTACAAATGCTTCCCAAACCATTTACAAGAGGAGATTGTTAACCACTTCGAAGACAACTCAAAATATTATAATATCAAGGACCAAAGTTAACACAAGAATTGATTCTAAAAAGGAATTGATCCAAGAGAATTAATTGGTCTACAACCCCTTATGTAATATGTTATAATATTTTTTTAAAATATTATAATATTAATTTTATATAATTTTTATTAATAAAAAAATTAAACCCCTCGTTTCATTTAATTTTTGAATTCGTCTTTTATTCTAAGTCTAACTATAAACCAACACCAAAAATATATCTGTTAAATTTAAAGTTCTAACCACGTAATTTCAGAATTGCATTAGAATATTATAATCGATTTAAATCAGATTTATTGGTTTCATCAAATTGTTTATTTAATTTGAGTTAAATGGACATACACCACAATCCGATAAGAATTTATTATTTTATCACTTCATACAATTTATTTCGAAATATACTTATACAAATTGTATTTCAAAATACACTTATAAAAATAGGATGAGAAAAAAAAATAACAAGTTTTAATTTGAATGTCAATATATAATTAACTTTAAAGTTATCTATGTACATTTGTTAACTGAGTTATTTTGTATTTATAATAAATTTTAAGATTAAATAAGTTTTTTATTTTTTTATTTTTAGTCTTTATAAATATTTTGTCAATTTTTAACCTTCTAAAATTTTTTCGTTTTTATGTTTGGTCTTTGATTTTAAATCAATTTTTGTGGATCATTTAAATTTTTAAATAATTCAAAAATACATAAGAGTTGATAAAATAACAATGACCAAAAATAAAAATGAAAAAAATTAATAGACCAAAAGTTGATAATTTTTTTTTATAAAGACTAAAAAAAAATCCTAAGATTTTATAGAGTATAAAAATTTATTTATCTTTTATCCCCTTCCTCTCAAATTAATTGATCACTCATTTGAACATTTTACACATATTAAGTAAAGTGTATAAATGAATGGGAAATTAATGTTTTAAATGCATAGTAGAATATATTGTATTTAAAATTATCGAAATAATATAATTAGAAAAAGTGTATTAAAAATTAAAAGAATGATTTAATTATTTTGGGAAGGAGGAAGCATGTTTTATATATGTGGGATGGTATCTTAGTTGATATTTAATTTAGAAAAACTTGTAAAACAGGAAGAAGGATGGGTTGTATGCAGGGTATTCAAGAAAAGAATGACAACAGTACAAAAAATGAATGAGTATGATCAATCACCATCTTGTTGGTATGATGATCAAGTTTCTTTCATGCCATCTGATCTTGAATCTCCAACTCCAACTCCTAATTATCCATCATCATATTGCAAACCAGAGATAGATCAATTAATGCAATATAACAACAACATTCACCACTCCCAACAACAAAATCATAATAATGCTTTTCTCCAACTTCCACACCTAATTGAATCCCCCAAACTCACTACTCAATCACAACCCTCAACTTTGACTTACAACAACAATGCACAACACATGCAATATTTTCATCAATACCATCATCTTCATCAACACTCACACTCACTTTATGGTGGTGGAAGCAGCACTAGCAATGATGAACAAGTTACAGATTGGAGAGTTCTTGACAAATTTGTTGCTTCTCAGCTTAGTCAAGATCAAGATCATGTTTCTAAACAAACTATTCTTCATGTGGCTGAACAGATTACTCTTCTTGCAAACAAAAAGCCTGAAATCTCTGAGGAACATGCTTCAACTAATTCAACCTCAAGTTGTCACAATATGGAACTATGGAAGTGAACATTAAATTACATTACATATAGTTACTACTACTACTACCACTTCATCATGCATGATGCATACTAATATATAGTATTTGCAAGAAGAAGTAAAAATATTTGAGTATTGTTCTGAGTTGGTGTACATAATTAATAAACTCTATCACATATATTTTATATCCTTAGCACTGTTGATATGAATTAACTCCGGAGTGTGGAGTATCCTATAATATTAGGCAATCCATTATTAGTTGCCTACATATATGAATTACTATTACAATAAAATTAGTACTTCAATGTCAACATATATAGGATTTCTTCATTATTACTGTTTCATTTTTTAGATAAGTCGTATTGTTTTTTGTATATGAGTTTGATTAAGTCTTTCTATTTTTTATTTTTGTTTTCTTGTAAAAAGAGTGTTATTTGAATCTAACCGTTCATGCAAAAATTAAAGAATCTAAACAATTGCATTTGGTATATATATATTACTCAAATTATGCTAAACATATTGAACCCTAAACACATTTGTTTAGTCAAAGAGTGCAAACTTTTATCTACTTAAATCACAAAGAGTAATTCATTGTGGTCACAATCTTAATCCAAATTATGAGTTGACAGACACAAGGATTTCTCCTTAAATCATACTTTGTTGATAATGAGTTTTGTCCATTGAAAAAACTTAGCTTTAAAGACTAATTTATTAATTGGAAGAATTTCAGAACTTAAGTATTATATTGAACATTTTTATTTATTCAATGTCTACAAACGTTCATTGGTCGACTATACACCAGTACGAAATTCAAATTAAAATACTATCAGTTGAAATTAATTACTGGAAAAAAAAAGTTTTAAACATATATCTAAAGACATTTTTGCAGTTAAGTTTAAACCAGTTATTTATATGAACAATTTAAAAGGTGTTTCAAAGCTTTTTTTTCCTGTATTCCTGTGAACGAAACCCTGGCCATTGTCCACATTCATCTCTCTGGTTGTCTCCCGCATAAGGAGTGGAAATAACATGAATGGAAATATGCCATATTTGGTACCAAATACAAGGTGGATTAAAGAAGTATATAATCTACAAAGTCGAACATTAAATTTTCTACCAATAGTGTATAAATAAATAAATATGTGATATACGTATAAGATTTTGACATAATTGGACTTGAGTTCATAATTATATATTGCTATCTGCTTATGACCAAATGAACTTGTTATTGTAAATAAAAAAGAACATTTTGGTAGGTTGCAACAAAAACCAATTATAAAGATGACTCAAAATGTGTTTTACACAACTTTTTAAGGCGATTAATTATGAAACAATTGGTTTAAAAAAGTTTTTTTCAGATGCATCCCACACGCTAAGTTGAAAATTTAAGTCTCTTTAAAAACAGCTTAAATTTTCCTTAAAAATTATTTTCTGCAACTGTGATATTCCGGTTATGGTGAAAGACTATACTTGTATTTTTTATGAGAGGAGTGTGGACCAGGTGTATTGTATTATGTTGCTGAGGTGAGATAACTATTTTTAAAAATAACTAACAAGACCACAAGCAAATTGAATCATGATTCTAAGTACTATTTTTTACCCATAAAAAATCATGGTATAATATGAAGATACTTAAATGAGATTTTTTTATATGGACAACAATGAATTACAGGTGTATGGTCATATTTTAAAGTTAAAATGTGACTTTTTTTGTGTTAAATTAGGCCCAAAATAAATTGCTTAATCGACCTTGCAGCTATCAACACTTTTTATTTGGGCAACGCTCTCCATCATCAAAATTTGTCTTTTATCTATAGTGTAAAACTTTAATTTCATAGTAAAAAATAAGATTAATAATATTACTAGAAATTTTAATCTCATAGTATTTTTTTTTAATATATTTTGAATTACACGGGAGGTAGACGAACAACCACTATTTTTTTATTTTTTTTTAATTATCGATGAATCACAAGACTAAATAAATTTGGGATTCAAAATATCAAAACTTATGATCTTTATATTCACTTTTTTTTTTCTCTATGAGTAAAGTTAGACTCAATTGAATAGTTGTATTATAGTAAATCCTTTTGGTCCAACTATTTTATTCAAAGGTAAGACTTCTATTATTTCATTTTCAAGTTGGAGCTTTGAGGAAAAAGGAATAATGCGAAGGTGTGTTTTTTAAGATGATCTGTTGTGGAAATTTTAGTACTTGGTCTAAAGGGAATGCAATGGATAAGTTGTTCAGTCTTTCTATATGTGTACTAGCCAAAATAAAGATCCCAAACAATAGAGAATGCTTGCGCAACATCTTTAAGAACTGTATTTACCGCATAAATAGAGTAACATTAATACATAATATGTATAATTTTATATATCTATTTAACATATTACATTTATATATAATATCATATTTTCTATATATTTCTTTCTCTATTAAGTGGTTGACGGGGTTTATAAAATTATTTTCCTAAATAGAGATAGTACGAAACTTGTACGATATTATTAATTGGATAACATAATTTGACAGCATACCTGTGTAGTGTATGAAGATATATGGCTTCTCAGCTAGCTACACTCTGCTGTTCTAAAACATTCCTCTGTCTACCACATATAGATACCATTCAAAGTGTCAACGAGTGACGTGTGTTTTCACAATTTAGTTAATGTTGTTTATATACTAACAAATAAAATCTCGAGCGACCAATCATAGATGAGAAAAACTTATTCATTTATGTGGATGCATGTCAGTCATTTAAAAACATTGACGAGGAAACATGAAATTCTAGTGTCGGGCAGAGTCAACATTAAGAACTGAGTTGTTTTGTTTCTATCAAGTAATGACATGACACAATGATTAGGCGTGCAATTGCTCCAATAAACAATAATCATGATGGTTGTTTGTTTCAACTCATAGTTAGAGAGGCATGTTCATCACTTGCACACAAAGGGAGGAGTATACTGTTACATGTGAAAGAGATATAAATAAATATAGCATGCTTCAGAACAGAAGGATTTTCATATGGATGATGAAATGAAAAGGGAAAAATAATATGTTTCATTGAAATGCCACCTTTGACTTGTATAGCGCCACCAGTCTACTTTTCTTCTTTGCCGTGATGATGTTAAATGGATGTATGGGTGTTCACTAAAAAGAGTATAAGAGATAACATGGCATACACGTATGTTGTATCAGATGTAAGCTAGTACGTAGAAAGTACGAATACTCAAAATCTGAAAAACAATTTTATCTATGAAACTCATCATACCAAATGATAATACAGAGATAATACAACTTTCTGTGAGGTGACCACAGCAACCATCAAGTGGTAGGCAAATCATAGGACCAGGATTTTCTACACCGCAATTAGGTCTATTCAGGGATTAAGATTGTGCAAACTATATTTTAAATAGGTTTTAATTTTAAAAATAATTAAAATTAAAATTTAAAATTTGAATCAAATATAATTGTACTTTTGTTTATGTTTGTGACCGGAAGGGATATTTGACGGCAAATATAAAGTAAAATATATTAACTTAAAAATTATGCATCAAATACACATGCAATCGAAAATATATAACCAATATTGTCTTAAAAATGACATATTAATTAGAGGATACATACATTCAAAAAAATATAACCAGTATTATCTTAAAAATTAAAAATAACAATTATTTTAAAATAATTTTTTATTATAAATAAATCAAGTAATTTTTTATTATAAATAAATCAAGTATTATAGGCAAGAGTAGTACAACCTCTACTACTATATATAAGATAAACTTAAATGAATAAATATTAATATAAATAATTTAAATTTTAAATTCAATATAGTAATGTTTGTTAATTGAGTATCCCCTTTAAGCAAAATACATTATATATAAACACGAAAAGCATGAGCAAAAGGCATTGTAATGCAAAAGGGGCACATTCCATGTATGACATGTTTGGGGAAACGACCGCAAAAGGAGACAAGCAATTCTGTGGTTATATTATTGATGTCTGACCTTTTATGTTAGTTTGTAAATCGACATGTGAAAAGGGAAGAGAAAATGTAAATGTAAATGTAAATGTAAATGCCAAGCAACATGATTGATTCCTCAAGTTGTTCAGATTTCGGCTTGCAAGAGTAGGGTAGGCCCTTAGCTACTGATTGTGTCGTTGTGGACTTCCTTTAAATTTTGGCTCGATTCTATATGGGCTTTTCTATAAACGTTTTCACTTTTGCCACTGGACTTCCTCCAAAGCTGGGTTTAGCTTCTAAGCCCTTTTCTATCATCCCAAATTCATTTTGTCCTAAAACAGATTGACAAAAAACACACTATTTTTTATAACGAAAGATATCTAACCTAGAGAATTTATATTAAATTTATTAGTTCATAAATAGTTTGATATAATTTAAAATAAAATATTCGTATAACTTATATTGAGAAGTCAGAATAGTTTTTGAAAGAGAAAAAAAATGTTTTTTTTACACCCAACACACCTAAATAATATTTTGGGAGAGAAAAAAAAAACAGTATGATAAATTTGTTATATATCAAGTGATATGATCAATAGAGATAAAAATAAATAAAGTTTTACATAAGTGTTGAGTAATTATGAGTGTCTAAATATAATCTTGAGAAAAAAGAAATATAGAATTGTGATATATATATATATATATATATATATATATATATGAGTGGTTCTCAAGCATTATTCATTGTATTTTTTAAATCACTTATTTATATAAAAAAAAATTGTAAATGTGTTGTAACAATTTATAGTTAAATGAGATATTAGTTGATAGTTGGAACAAAATACAACTACTTGACAATTACTATTTGCGTTATTTTTTATAAAATATAATTGAGCTATAATTTTTTAAATATTTAATCTATAAATATGTATTAAATACATCAATTTTTGTTTACTTAATTATATATGATTTACAATGGTGCCACAATACTTTTTTAAGTCATTTAAAAATAACTTGTTACGTCATTTCACATCAAATTTGAAAAAATTATTTATCATTAAATCGATTAAAACTCAACCGACTTACAAAGTTTATATGTATGTTTTTCCTTCTTATATATATGGATAACTAAAACTAATACACACCAAAATTTCATACATAATCATAATTTTATACAAAACATATTTAGAATATAGTATAAAAACTCAAATATATGTATAGAAACTAGAGTAAACAAATGCAAAATACATCACTTAAATCATAGACATCACAAAAATCAGCATACACCACATTTCCGTTCAACGTTCAAGAAACGCCTACTCTTTTAAAAACTTCTCATCTCTTCTCTTTATGTCATCACACTTACGTAAAATCTATGACACGTTTGAAAATCACATAACTAAACAACCAAACACATAATATTACATAATTAATTAAAGACATTAAGACATGACCAACTTCATATTCTAAAAATGCTAAGATATAGAATTAGACTAAAATAGAGAAAAATATCATTGATTTTAGGTCAATTAAATTATTAAAGTAGCATGACAACATTGATTATTCTACGTTATCAACTATAAAATGCACCAAAAGTTAGATAAATTATTAGAAAAATATACATGTAATAAAATACCAAATAATTTAAATAAAAAAAAATGTATATATATAACCTCAAAACATAGTGAATGCTTACAATTGATCATGACAGTAACATTTTATTCATCATCCATTTTTAAAAATAAAATTCACAAATAAGTAATTTTACCAGTATGAAATTGTAAATATTTTTTAAAATTCTCTAAAATCCCAAAAATTGAAAAAATGAAACTAACTTACTTAATTATATCCAAAGAAAAATACCAATATTATTTTCTCTATTGAATTGGTCAATTGACTAATACAAATTTACTTTTTTTTTTCTCGTACACTTCTTTTGAAGGTAGACTGAAGCATTATAATTTACTATTTTTCTTTTGAAGGTAGACTAAAGCATTATAATTTACTATTTTTTGATTGTTCATGTATTAAATATAACTTTTAAAGTGATCAGAACATTAACATTATAATACTAGTTTTTTATATCAATTTTTCTTGTTTATTGTCTTTGCTATCTCCTATTGCACTCTATTATTTTCATATACATCCTCAATCATAAATTTTATATTACACATATTATTGTCTTTCTTATCTTCACTTATGATTCCGCTATTTTCATATACATTATCAACTATAAATTTCAACTATCTTTCACTTAGAATCCACTGTTTTTTCACAATAGAAATTATTTTGGAGTCTAAAGTAGATTCATTGTTTTTCTATTCTCAACCATATAGCTAACCTATAGATTTATTGTTTTTCATAGCTATGAACTACATATATAGCAGAATACTACCGTAACTTATAAGTAATGGATTGCAACCAGATACATATATCAACTCCAATAACCATATAAAACCTCTTGCGTAAATTTTATTTTTTCCTTTATTTGGTAAATGTAATCACTATAGCTGAAATATAATTAGAAAAATGAATTTATAAAGTAAATATGACCATGTTAAGATTAAATACTTTAGTTTTTATTTTATAGATATAATTGTTCTTGTAGTCCTTTAATTTAATTTCAAATAATATTTCAGTTATTTTTTTTTTACTGATTTGATTCTTTATTTATAAAATATATTTTTTATTTTTAAAAACACATTTTTTATTTTTAAAAACTCATTTTCTATTTTATTACATCATTTAATAAAAAATAAAAATAAAAAATCATATTCTTATTATAATCCATAATTCTATGTCATTTGACTCCTCCTAATCCCTAATTCCATTTCACTCCTCTTTCTTCTTTTTTTAAAAACCAGAAATCACATATATCACATATAATTATCTAAGAACAGTAAGTGTAAAATATCTTTTGAATTAGATATTAGTTTCAGAATTAAGTGTAAAACACATCATAGTAAGGATATTTTTTTAAATACCTTTGAAGTAGATGTTTTTTTATATATATGTTTTTGTAATTAAATGATATAATAAAATAGGAAACGTATTTTTTAAAAATAAAAAATATATTTTATAAATTAAGAATAATAATAATAAAATATATTTAATTTACATAAAATCTTCAACATCATCTTTTTTTTATATATTATTAGAAAAATAAAACTTGATCGAATTTTAAATTAAAATTATTAAAAATACAATAATTTTTATAATTCAGCTAAAATTAAAGAAATAAAACAACAATTAAGTCTAATTTAAATCTAAGACTATAAACATTATTGTTAAGAAATGAAACAACAATAAAAATCAATAAATGAATAAATCATTTGAAGAAAATAAAGTCATACGTGTAACTAGTAATAGTACTAGAAATAGAGTAATTAAGAAACTAAAGATAAAGTAAATAAGAAAAACTGGTTAGGTCGCTGGTAATGATAACCTTGACAAAGGTGCAATTTTAAGTTGAACTTATTTTTGTTACAAGTACAGTTTGTTCCTGTTGGCTTAGGAGTGAAGACTCGAGCACTATTAATTAACACAGCTATATATGTAGCTTCTATTGATCTAAATAATAAAAAACATAACCACAACTGGCATATATGGCCTGCAGTGCGTGCCTCTAAAACATCTGTACTTTTCCTCTATTCTTTCATTACTCACTCCCGTTTTAACGAGTTACACACTTCTACGCTACCCAACTACACATTACACCTTTTACCAATTGTGTAATTCGTATCCACCCGTCAATAACCCTATTTTTTATTTCATATAAGTTTAGTTTCATTTTTACAAAATTAAGATTCATTTTTTAAATGTAAAATTTATTTTTAACATATTAGATTTATTTTCAGATGACTAGCTAGGTTGAGAGACTGTAATGCCACCTACATTAATTGTTTTGCTTTTTCTCAATCTTATGCTAACTTGACATTCAGGTTGATATTTTCTTTTAATAGATTGTAGCATTCCTTATACTCTATATTTATACATTTTCTATTTTCTATTAAAAATCAATGGGAAAGTACTAACAAGTGCACTCGTTAATAAAGTAAATATATAAATTTCCAATTATAAATGAATTGAAAGTTAAATTTTCAACTAACTGAAAGTCCAAATTTTATTACTTTCCATTATAAAATACTTTTTAGCTTGAATTTCATCCTCACCATTAACATTTATAACAAGTTTATTCTATTATTACTTTATTTCTAATTTTATTATAGAATATAAAAACTCTCTGTCTTTAAAAAATACACAAACTAGCAAAGAAAGCCGTGTCCATAATATTAGTTGCACTTAATTTTAAAGTAAATGAAATAGTGGCATATTTTGGTCCTCTGATAGGGGTTTGACATGCTTTAGTAATGTGTTTGATGAAGAGGCAACAAGAATTAATGACTTATTCATTTATGCAAACATCCCGAATGTTGACAAAACATGCTAGTATATATAGTACTACAAATTTGACATAGACTAGCGGAGCTATTGCCAACAGTTATTAGTTATCACCGCGAGTACTAACAGTCACATTCATAGATTCCAAAGACTAGTAAACGCATAAATATTTCAATTATATATTATTTTTATTAATGCTTATCATAAAATATTTATTTGTAATAGGTTTTGACTACTTCCTATACACTATTTAATATATTTTAATTATAAAAGAAATGTTATAAATGATTTGTGTAAGATATTATATTAAAAATAATATTAATTAAAAAAATACTAAAATTAAAAGAATCATTTATTTAAATTTTTTATTGCAAATAAACCGTTTAATGTGGGACGACAGAGGGAGTATAATAAACTAATTCACCCCCATCAAACAAGAACACTAAAAAGATTTACCTGATCTCAACTAAATTATGAGCTTCGTTTGATGCTTACATATATATCTTAACAAGTAATTCGTATTTTTCAATTTTTTATAAGAAAAAAATTAATTAAAAGAAGGATGACATTTAGCATGAAAAGTATGAAGAGAATTCATATTTATTTCAAACTCAATTTCTGGCGCTAGTCATCTATACTATGCAACATATAACACTAACACAGTGGAACTGGAAGAGTTCTTCACTTCATCTCAAACACCACGAAATATGCCATACGGTTTATTCGAAGGTACAACATTTGTGAACATGCATGCACGCGGTTGTGTCCACTTGTTAATGTAGATTTTAGCCACACACATCTTTCATATTCATTTGGATGCTTTTCAATTTGGAGGTAGGACTTTTCTTTTTCTTTTTTATAGAACAGTGTCAATAATTAATAATATATGTACTGAGGAGAGGAAATATTGGTACCGTAGATTAAAGTCTAGATCTCCGGCATATAATTCGATATCCCTCATCAAACCACTAAAAGCATATTAAAATAAAAAATTGTAATTTTTTTAATTGTTATAATTTATTTACAAATAAACTTTTTATTATGATTACTAATAACTAAGAGAGACAAAATATAGATTGCGGTTGAAAAATTATGATTAATTTACTTACAATCAATTAAAATCAACTGGAAGTATTCCAATAATTTGTGGAATCTAAAATTTTAAAATCAATTTTTTTTTAGTATAAATGGCTGATTTGAATTGATTGTGAATAATTTACCCACAATTTTTCAAAGTAATATAAAATTTACTACTAAAATAGCTAACAATAATAAGTAATATGTTAATTTGGGCTTGGTTTATTAATTAGGAAGGTTGAAGGAATATTTAGTTTTACAGTACCTCTTATAATTTATTTAATAAATTTTTTATACTAATATGAAGTTTTCTGATTGATTTATCAATTTAATAGGTTGTTTGTGATCTTCGTAATCATGATCAATATACATCAGGTTTAATATTGGATAAGCATTTCATAAACACTAAAATAGTCCACACCGCTGAAAAAGACTAATTTACACAACTTTTATTAAAATAGTATTTTAGTCCTATTTTTAAATAATATAAAATTATTTTACTGTATGAGAATAATAGGGTTTCGATTATGGAAAAGATTATCTTGAGGGTATGCAATTGTAACTAAGGAATATTGAAAGCTTACAAGTTCCTCTCTATTAGGTACACAGTTAACAATGAATGGTATGATACATTGAAGAAAGTTGAGGCATAGTATGAAAAATGAAGAAAATGAATGATGAGAGAATGAATCTGAGAAGGTAGGTTGGTTAGATGAGCATAGAGAGATGGTGTTATTCGATGAACATGAAATGATAAAAAGAATTGAAGTAGTAAGTAGAAAGAGAGATGAATTAGCAAAGAAATATTAAAAGTGAAAAGAAAAATAGAAATATAGTAAAGGACAAAGGTGGTAAGCAGCAAGAGAGGAAAGTCTGCACACTGAGATGTTTTTTACTGACTTAAATGCGTATCAGAACTGTGTTAGGGCAGCGAGAGGGTGTTGTCAAATCACCAAAAGTAAACTTGCATGTTTATCTCTTTTTCATAAATAATATTATTATATTGTAATTATTATTATTATGGAGTTTCTCTAGTTGCACTGACTGTTGAATCATTCAGGGTTGAGGGAGGAGCCCTAAGGAGACGGAAGAGAGAGAGAGAGAGAGTATGGTAATTGTATTATTTAGGGTTTGTGTGTGTAGTGGGGTTTTGGTTTGTTCCTTTGTTCGGAAATATAGGAAAATAAAATTGAAAAAAGGTATTTGGAGAGCACACCAGAAGACAAGACCCTCTTTAACTATTGAAAACAACAGGTGAGTGTATGAAAGCTATCACCCCATGCACACGTCCCTTTCTAGTTCCTCTCCCCCACATCTGCCGCCTCTCTCTCTCTCTCACATTGGAATACCAACCACATATATACATATATATGTATATATATATGTTCCTATATATGTTTTTTATTTAATAATATGTACTACTATATGCTATCATCATCATGGATGTCAATACATATGCCATTCATTTTTATTATTTTCTAAATCAATATATTTCTTCTAACTCAACAACCTTATTTTAAATAAATAAGTATTATATTTTTTTCTTTTAAATAATAAGACTGAGTTTATTTCATTTTTTAAATTCAAAAATATTAATCCATTTTATTTTACTTTTAAATTTTTTACCACAATTTAAAATGTTAATTCTATGCTTGTTTTGATGCAAGATTATTCAATTAATTTTTTTTTTATATAAATGAATATAAGTGGTCAATTTATTAGTGGAGAGAGAAAATATTAATGGTAGATATTGAATTTTTTATTTCTTTCACAACATTCCTATTCAATACTGGATAAATATTTTGATAGAGACATTAAATTAATTAATTGATATCTCTTAATTTAAGGGTTTAATTTGCTAAATTAATTTCTTTTACACGCAAATATTAGTAAATTAGTAATTATATTAGTTTTTATAGTATTGAATTGATGAATTTTTTTGTTATAAGCTATTCGGTGTCCATTAACTTGCCAATTAAATTATCTACATGGAATTTATGAAACTAAATTGATTTGTAATTACAATTTCAAAGATCAAAATAATATATTTACTCAAGTATATTTTCTCACAATAAATGAGATTTATTCAAAGAATTAACATTTTGTAAAACATAATTTTGTATACAACACAGCACTCTCTAGAGATCAAGATTATGTAATAATTTTGTTAAGAAGCTAAGATAGATGAGCTAAAAGGACATGCATATAAGAATCCATGAGAATGAGTGTATCTATAAACAAAAAGAGAAAGAGAAGGGTTGTGTTCCGTGGCTTTGGTTCCTCTCTTTATTAGTATTTATATATATCCCACACACACACACAATTTGTTTGTATGATTTGTCTCTCTGCACCTACCTCTCATTCACAAGTGATAATCAAAAAAAGCATATATCCAAGGTGTGGTTGTTAACCTGTCCATCTATCTATCAATCAGTCAGTCAATCAAAAGACCAATCATCAAACCGAATATAATATATCATCATCATCATCATGTCTTCCTCTAACTCTTCCACAACATTATCACTGGACCACCTTCCTCCTTCCGAACAACTTTGTTATGTTCATTGCAATATTTGTGACACCATCCTTGCTGTATGCATCCCCATTCCAACTCTCTCTACCTAAATTACATTATTTTATTTTAATTAATTCTCTCCTTCAATAATGTATTTCAGGTGAGTGTTCCTTGCACAAGCTTGTTCAAGACCGTTACTGTACGATGTGGTCATTGCACTAACCTCCTTCCAGTCAACATGCGTGCATTGCTTCTCCCATCTCCAAATCAATTTCATTTGGGACACTCTCTCTTCTCCCCAACTCATAACCTTCTTGTACTTTTATTTTTCTTCTTTACTTATTTATTTCCTCTTTCAAATATTATTTGTGTATGTATTTTTATTTACTTCATTTTTTGTTTGAAGCAGGAGGAGATGTCAAATCCAACTCCAAATTTTCTGATGAACCACACAAATATTACACCAAATTTCAATGACTTCTCTATGCCTCCTAGGACTGTTGCTGATGAGCTTCCACGACCACCAATCATAAATAGACGTGAGATTTTTATTTTATTATCTATAATATTCTATTATTTGACATACACGGTTTAACCGTTGAAGACTTGGAGTAACTAATTAAATAGGTTTCCCTTGGTCAAAACAATGGTCCCCTTTTTTGTTCATCTTCAATATTATTTAGTTGAAAGCAACGTTAGTTTGGTAAAATATATATATATAAGCTACCAGGTACAAATTATAATAAAAGGTAATTAATTTGAATATATTTTAGTATTTTCAACAACAACAAAATTGCTTTATATGGTTGCAAATATTGACAGTATATTTGAGGTACCCTTTGGTATTGGTTCGGTTCTTTTTGGTAAAAGGAAGAAGGTCTTTTATGGCCTCATCTTGACATTACCTTAAACCCTTCCATATTTTTAAGTGTGCATGCCCTAAAAAATATTTTGTTTATAAACAAAAATATTACTAATGAGAATATAAAAGGTATTTAATCTAAATGAAAAGTACAAGATCTGAACTCAACATCATAGCTGAAAAAATCTACTCACCTTCTTGTTTGTATAATATAACTATAAAAATATAATATCTTCACCTTGATATATTAGCTTACAAAAGATTATATAGAGAATTATTTATAAAAGAACAGCTTGTAAAACAAAAACTTATTTCTTGAGTTTAGCTAGGGCCTAGGGCAGAGTCCTTTTTTCACAAGACTGTGTTTTTCTTTTTTAAATCATTTTAATTTTTAAAAATATTAGGCACTTTTGTTCTCCCCCGGAATTGTAGTTGTATAAAACTTAAAACACACAGTCTAAGTATGATGAAGCATAGATAGCAGACAGAGTTTAAAATAGACAACTTATTAAATTGAAAGGTGAAATTAATGTAAATATCAATGTAAGTGAAAGTCAATGGAAGTGATTTTGATGTATATGAATATGAGTATGTTGTGTCAATATCCAGCTCCTGAGAAAAGACAGAGAGTTCCCTCAGCATACAACCGCTTCATCAAGTGAGTACTTGAACTTCATATTCAATTTCAAATATATATATATATATATATATATATATATATATATATATATATATATATATATATATTTAAAGTAGTATTAAATATGTGTTATTAAATTGTGAAGTAAATCTGAATAGTCCTCCAATGTATAAATATATTTGTAGGGACGAGATCCAACGCATCAAGTCTGTCAATCCTGATATTACTCACAGGGAAGCCTTCAGTGCAGCTGCCAAGAATGTATGATTCTATCCTCCTTAACTTAATACAAATAAATTATTATATCACTTTATATTAAATAAATAACCATTGGGGGTTCTTACTTCTTACACAATCGTAGACAATAGCATTTATCAATAGAGGTTGGTGCAGATACTTGGATTTCCTCCCACATTATTTGTCACTTAAATTCAAATCCTGAGTTTTCTATTCTTCATAGATTAAATATAAATTAAATTCAATATAAAAAATAATAATCTATATTTTTACAAAAACAAAACAAATACATATATAATAGGATATTAAAGTAAGTAATCAATTTTTTATTTCTCTAAATTTTGGTTGCATGGAAACTAATTATTTAGAATAATGTTGAGTGTTGACATTTTTCACAAAGAAAAAGAATGTATTTTTTTGAAAAGTCCATTATGGTATTTCCCTGCCCTGTTTCCACAAATAAAAATGAATAATATGGTTTTGGAGTTTATTATCTTTTGATATGTGACATATGCTTTTTATGTAATGACAGTGGGCCCACTTCCCACACATTCACTTTGGTCTCATGCCTGATCAGACTATGAAGAAGACAAATGTGTGCCAGCAGGTAAATTGATCATGCACTCTATTCTCGCTAAATGTTTCAGACAAATAATGCATATATCCCCTCTGACTTTTTATTTTATTTTGCATTGTGTCATTCTTTTTTGTCTAGGAAGGAGATGAGGTTCTGATGAAAGATGGGTTTTTTGCTTCAGCTAATGTTGGTGTTTCACCCTACTAATTTAGCAGCATTATGTTTTTATGCATCAATCTCAATCTATATGGTTGGAGAATGTTATGTTGATAATAACTAATTAAGGACTACTACTTTATCAACTAGTTAGCTTTTTGCAATTTCGCATGCATCTAGTTTGCTTCTTATGAACTTTTCATGTTCTTCAATTTCCTCAGTACTCTGCATCTCATTACTTATCTCATCAATAATTAGCCTTGCTTTCTTCTCATAAAGTTTGCTCCTTTTTAATTCAACATATTTTATTAAATTTAATTTAAATACATTCTCAATTGTCAAGGAAAAAAATTTACACTGTGAATCAATTACAACTATAAAAAATATTTAAATTATATCAAAACTATGTGTTGATTTTTATTTTTATGAAGAAAGCAAAATTTTATAAAACACAACATAAGAAATGTTCCACTGAATTAATAAAGATTCTTGTAAGATTGCAAGGATGCGGAGAAAATGAAAGGAAATGGATAAGTGAAATTCTATTAGTGTTATTAAAGTGAAGACTTTTATTTGAATTAAGATAAAGATATGATAAGTTTTGAATAATTCCAATCCACTTATCATATCAATATATTCATCAAGTTCTTAATAAAATCACTAATAAGATGAAATAATGATGGAATTAAAGATTTAAAAAAAGGAAAATTTTGTTTATAGTTCTATCGTTAAGTGTTAGAGTTTGAAACCAAATTTGCTAAGCGATTTATATGTTCTCTAATCTTTGTCGCTGTCTCACTTTATTTTCTAATAGTGAGTATTGAAGATCATATATTATTAAATTTCAAGTGTGTTGTTCGGGAAATATGAATGGTAGGAAGTAGAGCTGTAAAAAAAATTCTCAATTCTAACGTCTCTTTAAAAAATTTATTATTAAGTTTCTAATATTAGACTCCCTACTAAAACAATCTTTTTAATATTTCGGTCTATTATTTCATTTTAAAAAAAATCTCAAAAAGAAAATTAATTTTTTTTCTTGAATTAAAAAAATAAAATAAAAAAAATTGTAAATGATTATTTATCAAAAAAATTTAAGAAAAAAAAATTGTCATTTTTTTTTTTTGAAACAGTGTACGCCTATAGGCCCACTAAACCCATCAAATTTTAGAGATTTTTATGTGTTGGAGTTTTTTTTTTGGGAGTCTTTTTAACTTCAACATTTTTTTGCCCCTCCAACATATAGATCACGGCTAATAATTAAAGAATTTGTCAAATTGACAACTCTAATATGAAGAATATGTCTTAATTAAAATATATGAAAAATTAATATATTTAAAATTAATTTTTAATACAATATATTAATTTTTTAAATATTATTTTTTCTATTAATATGATATATTAATTTTTTAAATATTATTTTTGTTTATATTTTAATTTAAAATGAGTAGCTTACAAAGCTAAAGTTGTAAGGTTATTTGGAAAGAGGCTTATGGTAGAAAAGGCGGGTTTGTGGATTAATGTTGAAAAAATATTACTCTTCTCCAACCTATAACACTACTCTAGATTGGAGGTGTTTTTATGGTTGCTAATTTAGAATGTGTTGGGCAAAAATTAATTAAGGTTTCTAATTTGGTTATTTAGGGTGATTGTTGTTGGGTTTGAAATTTTGACCCTGGAGAAGAGACTCTTTTATTGGAAGGAAGGTTTGTTAACTGATTTTAATTACTTTGTTGCGATGAATTATCAAATGTTGAGGACTATTGGTTAAGGAAAGTTCACTGTTCTTATAAATTTACAAAATGAAAATATGGTTTATTGATCGGTAATTTATTTTTTTATCTGTATTTTTTTAATATATAATTCGATTGACTAATTTAAACGTGTAAACCTTTAAATTTAAACAAAAAAATAAAACTTTTTAACAACACATGAGCCCACACCAAAAAGGAAAGAATGAAGTGTATGTGTTTTGAACCGAAGCCCATGTGTCACTTAGAAAGGGATTTAATACTTATAATTTGAATTTGTAGCAAATGCGAGAAAAAAAATTTAAGAGAATCATTCTTAGTGGATTGGTGCCGTTAGTATAAATAAATATCAGCAAGAAGATTTTGTGACGGTATATATTGTCACAAATTTCAAATCATTGCAGTATAATGATAGTACAGGCCGCCACAAATATATTATTTTTTTGACTGTTACAAAATTAATAAAGGTGCGGTAACTTTGTAGTTGTTTTGGCCTCTTCAAAAGTTCCATTTTTTCACTATATATATCATTCTACCATTCTTTCTCTCATTTATTGTTTTTACCTTATCTCTAAATTTTCTTTCAACATTATTTTTACAAATATGTTTCCTCGACTTTTATTTTGTAGTTTGTATGATGTAATTTGTTAATTTTAGAATTTTTTATGTTAATGATAATATAATTAATTGTTGAAATTTAATTAATATTAAAATTATATTTTCGTTTTTATATATATTATTTTATTTAAAATTTTATTTTCATTTTTTAAATTGTATTAATATTATATATATATATATATATATATATATTTAATATTAATTTAAAATTTTGTAAATAAAAAAATTAATAAAGTTACTAATTTTTGGCATATAAATGGTCACAAACTGTAATTTTTTTGAATCGATTTTTTCTTTGTGATGATCCATTTAAAAATTTGTTGATGTCTTTTCCATCGCAACAACTTAAACACTCACACCTAGTAATAAAAAATTAGCTATCGGAGCTTTTAACTCCTACAAAACACTGTTATTGTTGTAGTCTTATTTTTTGCAACTAAACTATATCTATATTGATAACCAATTTAAAAAAAAATCGAATATTTACAATTTTTTAACCTTTTTCAGAAAAAATTTATTGTTTGTATCTTTCTTAGATAAAAATTTCCAAAAAAAAAAAAGAGATCGGAATTTTTTCTCAAATGATGTTTTATAAAAAAGAATCTCGATTATTTTAGAAAAATACTTCTATAAAAATATTGTTTTCAAATAAATTTTTATAAAACAATTTGAAAACAAAAATCTTGAGATATATTAGTTGTAAATGATTTTTATACAAATGCAAATCGATTACATCGATATGGTGATGATTTGTATGCTTCTAATTCCTACTAGGATAAGAAGGACAATTGAATTGGATGTACTCCGTTTTTTTAAATAGTGGAAGTTTATGTTAAGAGTAGGTCCTGTTCTATTCATTCGCATTAAGAACAATTTTTTCATGTTAAACACCTGTGGGATAATTAATTACCTTGGGGTTAACAATGGAAGCTAATAAAAGTTGTGTGCAATGTGACACCGAAAGAATCAAAGTATATATGCCCTCTTATAAAGAGGAGGTAAGATATGGAGGATATGTGTTATGTGAACAAAATTCAACAATTTGTATATATTCAAGCGAAATTTTATGAATGTATATATAATTTTTTCAATTAGTTAATGACATGGTAAATCACATTAGTGGGTAGAAAGATGCTAAAACACTATAGATTAATTAAGCTCAAGCATTTGTACGCGAAAGGTACATGTAATTTAATCCGACTATCGTTAGTTTTGGGTTTTTTATGTTTGTTTTAACTAAGATATATCAGTCTATGACAATCTACAACCCCAATCAATATGAAATTTGCAAAGGCAAAATACTAAAAAAATTGAACTAGTCTGCATTGAGATATGTTAATTAATTTATAACGGTCCATAATCTCTGCTTTGCAAGTATGCATTGAGATATGTTACTTAAGAGTTGAACTAGTTTAATCCGAGACATTCCAAATAATTTATGACAATATCTAAAATTCCAAACATAAAACATGCAAGGACGATATATTTAAGAGTTGAACTAGTCTGTCTAATCGGTAATGTATGCAACAAAATAACCGAGTTGGTTTTTTTCTAGAAAAAATTTATTCACTCGAAATTGGTCCGACAACTAAAGGCTGTGGTAGAGTACATATAGAACTGTTTCTGTTATTTGTTTCTTACAAAAACCGTCAAAAGGCAGTACTGATATGAAACTGTATGCCACGAGCTTGCTGGTGGTAGCGTGTCACTCAGCACTCAATTTAGTGGGTGCCAATTTAAAAACTGCTAGTTAAATTAATGTTCCAAATCAAAATATGTGAAATGATAGGAAGGGAACTATTACCTCATTTTCATTGGGCTCCAATATGATGCCTTTTGTTGTTGTTGCATTTGGCCGACATGTAGAAAAAGAATTTGCATAGTGCAGATAGTAATAATTGTATACAAGAGAAGACATACACATGTATTGATTGCCCCACCCAATTTCCACAACTTATGTCTTGCAACAGTATTAGGTGCTCCATTGTAGTACTTCACTTTTCTGATTCATTAATTCATCCCCCAAAAGCAAACATATTGCATTCCTTAGCGCTCCAAATGTTGACACGCTCAACTGTGTGCGCATGCAACCGACCCTTTTTTGTGGGAAAAGCGTGTGCATATATATAAAAACAACACACCACATATACTAGTTAAATTTCTGTCTAAGTTCATTCCAACATGCATTTAAACCATGTTAGAACATTGATATGATATCATTGGTCATGTTTGTATAGTAGTCTCTCTGTCTTATTTTAAATATATTATAGCCAGTTTTTTTATCTCAAATTATTTAATTATTTTACAATACTAATATAGCATCAATTATTTTATTTATTTATTATATCTTAATTCATCAAATTTTATAACTAATTGCAATTAATAGATTGAAATGAAACAATTAAATTAATTATTTTTTTAAAAATCGCGCATAAATTAAAATGAGACAAGGTATACCTAGTTGGAAAAAATCGTGTAGTATATATATGCTATGTTGACTGAGACAATGAGACAAACAATTGCATGATACTAGTTGGAAAAAAAGTAGCAGAGACTCAAATATCTCATTCACATCTAGATCTAGAGTAAAAAAGAAATAGATATAGTAATAATGTTAGATATGATAATATATTTGTTGATTAATTAATAGGAAGAGAGAGAAAATCATGTATTGAATGGATGTATAAAAGTTAGAAAAATATTATTTTTATTAAATTATTATAATTATGTAATAGTACATTATCAATATCATAAATATCATAAATGTATAATAAAAAATGTTAGTCAAGCGCTAAATGATTTGAGGAGGAATTACATGGTAACCCATTACTGAGTCTTCACACCCTACAATTAATTTAAGTTTCCATTTTTGTACTTTTTAATTACACAGTAAATTTTTTTTAATTATTTTCTTTGAAGGTGAAATAACCAGAACAAATAATAAATATAAAAATAAATTTAAATATGTTTTTAATTCTTACAATTATGATTTTTTTTTTTGTTATTTTAATCCTCTTAAATTTTTTTTTTTAGTTAAAATCCTTGCAAATATAATTTTATTTTTTAAAATAGTCTTTTCATCCAATTTCAATTACAAAAATTGTAACATGATTAAAACATAATTATTTTTTAACAAAAAAAAACTCAAATATAATTAAATTATAATATTTTTAAACTAAAATTAATTTTAAATATTTCAGTCTTCTTCCCTTAAAAAACCTTAATCGTGCTTTCTTCTTCATCGTTTTAGTCATCTTCTTGTTATAGAATTTCTCATGTTGTGTCGCAATTCATAAAATATAAGAATATAAAAAAGCTAAATTAATTTGATTAAAGATTCAACCCTATTATCATGGCGAATTATTTCAACACCCTTTACCATTGATAAAGGTCTAGGACTAAGACTTGAACTTTCTTCTATACTCATCCTCCCTCTACAACAAAATTATATTCTCACTTTTAGATTTTTTCATATACTCCCCTAAGATCTCATATTCTCCATGTAGAGAATAAAAACTCTTATTAAAATTTACCATTGTCCAACAAGTACCATACGATAAAAAGAAAATTATGGTAACGATGAATTTGAATACGATGATGAATCTCAAATAGATAAAGATGTTGGTAATTGTGATGAGAATTATGATGAGTAACATGATTGAAAAGATGATGAAGAAGAAGACACAATTTATGTTTTTTCAAAGACGAAGAATAAAATATTTTAAATTAAAAAATATTATTATTTAATTTTTTTTTTATTTTTTTTTTATTTTTTTTAAAATATAATTATATTTTAACGATGTTACAATTTTTATAACTAAAATTGAATAAAATTACTATTTTAAAATAAAATTATATTTGTAAAGATGTTAACCTAATAAAAAAAATTACAATGATTAAAATAAAAAAGATAGTTATAAGTTTCGGCTATACCTATAAAAGATCTGAAATAAAAAATGTGATTCTAAAGTTTCGCTCAAATAAAACTCGGTAGACAAAAAGTAAGAAAATATTTTGTTGTAAATTTTAAGGTTTCAAAAGATATTTTGATATTTTTAACAAAAATGAAGAGGTGTAAGGACTAAATATAAGGGTGTCAAGTATATATCTCTGATTTTAGACCGTGTTATAAGAACATTGATTTAAGCTCGGCCCAATGAATTGAAAAGCGATAAATTAGGGCCTGTTTGACAATAGTTAGAGTAGGCCTGATGAACATTGAATGTATTCCACCTAGAAAATTGATTTTTTTGGGGTAAGCCACCGGATCCTCCCTTTTGGAAATGTTAAGTGAAATTAGACATGATAAAAGTGGGGATAGATTATACCTCCTCCACCGTGCATCCAACTAATTCAGGGAATATCTACCCTCGAATTTATTTCATAGCAGATGTGAAATTTAGGTCATCATCTCAGTCTACAATGGAGTTTGGGTTTCTCTACTCCTACTAATTACTATAATATTACTTGAGGAGCAAAATCGGATACTAGGTGAATATTATCATCCCAAATCCGTCATCAAATTTAGGTGAATACCTGCGGATATATTTTATGTTGTCATCCCTAAATGAAATATATTACTATTTTGGATATGTGAGCAAAAAACAAATAGTTAGATGAGCAATCATCTTCTTTAACAAAAGTTGTTCAAAATTGGGCCAAGGTTAATTGGATTCGAGCCTTTTTGAGAAGTCCAATCCACTCTGAAATGCTGAAGAAATTAACTAGCAATTAGCACCAATCAACTATGAGGTTTATATCATGCACCCCACACTTTAACCTTTCACCCCTCCATCCCACATGAAATTATATTTTTGTATTATTTTACTATCTATAACTATAAATTGTTGAAACTTTTGAATGTTTTGAAAAAATTTAATTGTTCAAACTTTTGAAGTGCATCTCGAACCAGGTCTCCAACCGGCACTTAAATTGGCCCGACAATGAAATGTTCGAAATAAAGTTTTTCTAGAAACTGTTGAAACTTTCAAACATCTTGAAATTTTCGAAATTAAAATTTTTCAGAATGTTCGAAATGAAGTTTTATTGGAAATTGTTGAAACTTTCGAAATAAAAGTTTTAAACTTGAACGTTTAGAAATTTTTTAAATGAAAATTTATAGATTTTTCAAACTTTCAAGGATTTTAAAAATTTTGAAATGGAATCTTCAAAGAAATTTCAAGGCTTTATAATTGTTAGAAACTTTCGAAATTAACAATGTACTAACGGTTTGGTCTAGATCTGAACGTTTGTAATTCTTGATATAAACTTTCCATTTATATATTTTTTTATTTATATAAACTTTCCATTTTTTTATTTTGAAAATTTTGAATATTTAATATTTTAAACATTTCAATGTTTCGAAAGTTTTAAAAAAACTGAAAAATAATATTTCGAAAATTTAATATGATGAAAACTTTCGAAAATCTAAATAAAAAATATTTTCTGTGAATATTAACGTAATTCTAAAATATTAAAGTGACACATTTAAAATCACATTTTATTTTTGAACCTTTAAAACAAAAGTGACACATAACCATCGATGATAATAAGTTAGAATCACCTTAATGTTTATTTTCCTTTCAAGTGTTTTGATTGATGGATTATAATAAGTAATATGTTAATTTCAGTGAATACTTTTATAATTATATACTTTCTCTTATGTAAAAATAAAATAAAGTTTGATCACTTAGTTAAATAGGTAATTTTACAATAGTTAATTAAATAAACTTTAGGATTAATTGTTAAGAAATAATTTATCGGATAAATGTCAAGTTAAATCTTACATAAAATTTAATTTTAATAATTTATTAATTTGTTAGTTTATCTAAAAATATGTCTAATTAGTTATTGAAATATTTTTAAATCAAATAAATTTTTAAGTACGCTAACAAGTTATACAAGACATTCAATTAAAACAAAAGAGTATGACTTTTTTAATCTATAAAAAAATATTAGTCCATATTTATTTTGAAATAGAGTTAATAATTTTTTCAAATCAAGTTTTAATTTTAATTTAAGA
>JBBPBS010000007.1:5012735-5027248 GCA_037974835.1 Cicer judaicum | reverse complement strand
AATTTGTTTTTAAATTCAATATTTATATTAGAATATTTATGTTATAAATTGTTTACTAATTTTTTTAAATTAAATATTTATATTAGAATATTTATGTTAGGAATTATTTGTAATTTGTTATTAAATTAAATATTTATGTTAGAAATTTTTTTTAATTTCTTTTTAAATTTATTATTTATATTAGAATATTTATGTTAGAAATTTTTTTTAATTTGTTTTTAAATTCAATATTTATATTAGAATATTTATGTTAGAAATTGTTTATTGTTTTTTTTAAATTCAATATTAATGTTAGAAATTTTTTTAAATCTTTTTTTTTTAAATTCAATATTTAGAATATTATTTGTAATGAAATTTGTTATTAATTTTGAAATTAGGTATGAGTAGAGTTGAAGTTTCTGCTTCAAAAAATGTTATAGATTCTACAGAAAAATTCACCACTGATCAGGTATTATTATTACCACTGAAGATTAATCACTGATTAAATTTTTATTATAGCGATATAGTTAATGTTTTATTTGAAACGTATGTTATAGGTATTTTCTTCTCGAGAATATGTATTTGAATGGGAAAAAATCATTGGAATATAGAATGGAATTTTAATTGTTACCATTCGATCAGATAAAGCAACCAGAGTTAGGGGAAGAAAAGACAAATTGATTTTGGGATGCGAAAGAGGTGGGAGATATAAATCAGAATCAAAATTATCAGTAACTTGCTCTCATAAAGAAAACTGTCCATTTAGTCTCAGATGTGTACCATTACGTGGCGGTGAAGGATGGAAAATTAGTGTTCGTTGTGGGACACACAATCATAATTACTTGACTCTGTAACCGGTCATTCTTATCTGGGCCGTTTAAACGAAGAAGAGAGGAAATTTGTCAATGATATGACAAAGTATAAGCTTGCACCCAGATTCATTTTAAATGTTTTGAAAGTGAGAAATGAAGCCAATGTCACTATTCCCAGTCAAATATATAAAGCAAGGAATACTTATCGATCATCATTGAGAGGTTCGTGCACAGAAATGCAGCATCTGTTGAAGTTAATACAAGAATAAAATTATGTGCATTGGACAAGAAGACGGGAAGATTCGGATATTTTGAGAGATATTTTTTGGACGCATACTGATTGTATAAAGTTGTTAAACACATTTTATTTTGTTTTGATATGTGATAGCACATACAAAACAAACAGATATCGGTTACCATTACTTGAAATAGTTGGTGTCACATCTACTAGTTTGACATTTTCAGTTGGGTTTGCTTATTTGGAACAAGAGCGACAAGATAACTTCATCCGGGCATTTGAAAAGGTACGAATGTTGTTCAAATCCGAGTCTTTGATTTCTAAAGTTATGTGACTGATAGAGATCTTGCCATGATGAATGCGATTTGTATTGTGTTTCCTACTTCAATACATTTGCTATGTCGTTTTCATATTGAAAAAAATGTTGGGGCAAAATGCAAACAATATGTCAAAAAGGATAGACAAGAAGAAGTAATGGATTTATAGAAAAAGATTGTCTATTCGACTAGTGTGGAAGAGTATGATCATCATTTGCAACACTTTGAGCTATTGTGTGCCAATTATATTCTTTTTGTTGATTATGTGAAAGATTCATGGTTAACACCTTACAAAGAAAGGTTTGTCAAGGTTTGGACCAATAGGGTTATGCATTTGGGGAACACAACATCTAACAGGTATTTTTAAAATATGATTTGTGTTGTTTTAGCAAACATGATTTACTAGTTTATGTGATGTGTTTTAATTTGTGTTATTTAATTTATTTGTAGAGTTGAGTCTGCTCATTGGAGATTGAAAAACATGCTTCAAACTAGTTTGGGTGATTTGTGTAAAAGTTGGGATGCAGTGAATATGATGTTGAAGAACCAAATATGTATCATTCAATCTTCTTTTCAGAAAACCATCAAGGACGTTGAGCACGGGTATAATTTAATTTTTTTTCAAAATCTACATCACTGTGTATCAAGAAAATGTATGAAAAAAATTTATAAACAGTTGGAAAGGGTGAAGATTGTGGGTACTAACAAAACAGAATGTGGTTGTTCAGTTAGAACAACTCATGGATTACCATGTGCTTGTGAGTTGGCTACGTTGCAGATATATGGTAATGTTATCCCTTTAGATAGCATTCATGATTTTTGAAAACAGTTAAGCATTGCACATGAATTAGAGGATGAAGAATCTTTAGCAGATTATGACTTTTCTGAAGAGTTGGAAGCAATGAAAGCGTACATGAAGAAACACGATATTATAAGTCAAAGGATATTCAAGGCAAAGGTGCGTGAAGTTGTATTTCCACATACCACATCAATACTTGCACCACCAGAGAAAGTGAGAACCAAAGGAGCTGGTAAAAAGAAAAAAGAATTTGATACTCCTCGTGATCCTTCATATTGGGAGTATGTTGATGCCTCTCAAGAATCTGCAAATGCATTGCAAGAATCTCAATCATCTCAACGTTATGCAAGGCAACAATCTCAATCATCTCAACATTCTGCAAGACGATATTTTAAGACACAATTTCCTACTTATATACATCCGTATATTGATGAGATAGTAGATGTTGTGGCTGATGGAAATTGTGGGTTTCGTGCAATTGCAGCATTGCTAGGTTGGACCGAAGAATCTTGGGCTTTAGTTCGATCACAATTGGATAAAGAGATTGGTCTAAATAAACATGTTTATTCTAATGTTTTTGATGACAATGTTGAATCAGTGCGCAACTCATTGAAAATATCAAAATTGGGTGCTCAAGGAAAAGATAAGTGGATGTCTTTACCTGACTTGGGTTACGTGATAGCAACACTATATAATGTCATATTGGTTTCGTTGTCTCGTAATCTGAATATGACATTTTTCCCGCTAAACAAATCACCATCAAAAGATACTTCTGTACACTCTTTACTAGCAATTGGATTTGTTAACGACAATCATTGGGTACAGGTAAAATTAATGTTGTTTATCAAATTAAAATTAAATAAATTATTATTTAGATAAAATTAATGTTTAATGTTTTGTAACATTTTTTATTCAGATCAAATTGAAGTCTGATTGTCCTTTACCACCCACGTCACAAAAATGGAAAGACTTTTGAAGTGACACAACAAAGACTTGAGAAATAGCTTATGCAGCACGTATGAAACATTGGGAATGCATCGATCCATCATTTATTAGATCATCGTGTATTTCATTAAATGAAGATTAGAATATGTTGTATTCAATTTAACAGATCATCGTGTAAAACAGTATCAAGTTGATTATATTGGAAAAAGTCTGAAATCGGTTTGATTTCAGGACTGGATGTAGGCTGTCATACTGACAGCTGAACCAATATAAATCCCGGTGCACAATCTTCTTATCTTTTCTATTGTTTTAATATTGCATGAATGATTAATCTTGATAACACATAATACATAATATATCAAAATGTCAAACACATATCACATCACACACAATATCTCAAATTACATTACATAATACATAGTATCTCAAATTACATTACATAACACATAATATCTCAAATTACATCATCGTACAAAAGACTTAACTCACTTAAAATCTCATGAACTTCACTAAATGGACGAACCAAATTAATGGCTCTACGTACAAGATCAGCTGCTCTACGATCTCGGTCAGAAGATGATGGAACAACATGTGCAGAAGATGATGGACCAGCATGTGCAGGAGATGATGTACCTCGATGTGTAGCAGATGATGTACCCCCATGTGCAGCAGACGGAGGGATGATTAGAGGATGTGTAACATTCATGTACCATGCATAATAGTCTAAAGTGACCTCTCCAGGAAAACTCGCAACATGATATAATCTTCGAAACGCTGATACAGATGATTGCATAGTAGTCTGCCACACCCAGTCTATACTGTTCGGCCTCGGAGGAACATCAGGAGGAATGCACTGAATACGACCAAATTGTCGAAGACATCGCTCCGGCAAATATGCTACTGAGACTCCACCAAATCGAAGATAACCAGAGAACATCGAAAGGGATTCAAATGGATGATTAGCTCGATCATCATCATATGGTGTAAAGACTACATCATCGAGCATCAATGCATCAAGTCTCTGACGATAGGTCACTAATCTACCTTCAACCGCATGTTTTGCAGTCCACTTACATGCTCTTGGAAGATGTGCAGGAACATCACCTCTATTGGCCCGCTTACAAATCCTAGGAAAGTGTTCGTAAATCCAACACTGCAACATAAATAACATAATAAATAATTAGTAAAATACATACTTATTTTAAATAATACAACTGAATAAATTAAATAATTAAACAATATGATATACCTGTAATAGAGTCATGTAACCTCCCAACTGTCGAGTGTCATGGATAGCCCCATCTCCTAGGTTATCATAAAGGAAAACCAATGCCGCGGTAGCCCATGAATAGTCTCGATAACGATCCAAATTAATAAATAAACTGATGTATTTCGCCTCCACACGCGTATGTGTTTTATCGGCGAAAATTGTGCTGCCAACTAAATGCAATAAATACGTTCTAGCTGCACATTCAAACTGATTAGTTTGAATGAGACGAATATATAAATCACGTAACCATTGCAATCTATATTGGGCACATTTATTATAATTAATCTCAGCTAGAGATTCTTCCCATGTTGCACCTAAGTACTCATGTGCAGCTTTTGCAGCATTGTTAGTGTTCATATTCACAGGTGCACTAAAAAACTTACCATGGGGTGAGATATGAAGGAGAGTCGAAACGTCGTCTAAAGTAATAGTCATCTCTCCAATTGGCAAATGAAATGAGCTGGTCTCCCTGTGCCATCTTTCAACAAATGCGGAGATCAGACCAGCATCAACCATAGTGAGGTAAGCCGAAGAAAGATGTAGCAGCCCAGATTCCCGAATTCAATGCTTTACAGGATCTGGCACAGGTACTTCGCTAAACTTCTTCACCTTCAAACCATGAGTAATTACTTTTAACGCTCCACGATCCTACAAGTAATTATATACATTAAATTAAATACATTGAATTAATATATTTAATTAAACTTAATTAATTATATAAACTTCAATTAAATACATTTCATCCCAACATTTAATTAAATAAACTTAAATAAATATTTTAATTTATACTTTTAATTACTAAATTACTTAAATAAATTATATAATTACTTAAATAAAATCAAAGAAATTATATAATTATTTAATGTATATAATTATATAAACTTATATTAAAAAACCTTAAATTATTAAAATATACCTCTCATCTCCATAGCCTCCGAGCCACGTGGTGTTCATACTCGGTCAACAAATATGTCATCATCGGTCCTCCAGGAAATCCATGATGTGCAGCAGCAGCATCATCAGCATGTTCCATATGAGGCTCAGAAACACCCTCCTTCATCTGAGGCTCAGGGGCATCCTCCTCCATTTGCGGCTCATGTACATCCTCCTCCATCTGAGGCTCATGGACATCCTCCTCCATTTGAGGCTCTTGGACATCCTCCTCCATCTGAGGCTCATGGACATCCTCCTCCATCTGTGCATGGCCACTAGACTCGATGACATCATCATGGATGTCTTGTCTTCGACGACGCTGCCTCATTGGACGATTTGCGTCGTTTCGTCGTCTATTTGATGCTGTTGATGGAATTCTCTCTGCACCATCTCCTTTATCACCACCTATAATAAAAAAAATTATAAAAGACAAATAAATAATATAATAAAATGCAACAAAAATATATTATTTCATATTAATTATTTAAAAGTTTAATTTTAAATCAAATCACCTCTATCACCACCTATAATGTTGCGAATAATTTGGCCGAAAGCACCTCTCATCCTAGGCACTGCAACATATAAATATATACATATTAAAATAAAATTTAAACAATAAAACAAATAATGTAATAAAGGGCAACATATCATAAACAATAAATAAATAATAATGTTATAAAACCCTAAACCCTAAACCCTAAACAATAAACCCTAAACCCTAAACCCTAAACAAATACAAAAAATATTTACATGTTAAATAAAATAAACAATAAATCAAATTATAAACAATAAAATAAATAATGTAATAAAGGGCAACATATAAATATTTATATATTAAAAAAAATTATAAACAATATATACTATAATGTCATAAAGGATAAAACAATAAATTATAAACAATAAATAAATAATAATGTTATAAAATTTATAAACCCAATACCCTAAACTCTAAACAATAAACCCTAAACCATAAACCCTAAACCCTAAATAATTAATATTATAAATAATGTTATAAAAATTATAAAAAAGAAATACAAAAAAATTTTACATGTTAAATAAAATAAACAATAAATAATATTATCAATAAATAAAATTTGAAACAATAAAATAATTAATGTTATAAATAATATTATAAAATTTATAAACAATAAATAAAAAAATTATCAATAAATAAAATAATCAATAAATAAATAATGTTATAAAATTAATGTTATAAAATAATTAATAAATAATTAAAACGTTCGAACCTTTTAAAATTTCGAATAATCATATATTTCGAATATTAAAAACTTTCGAGACCTAGTTTTTTTAAATAATTCGAATGTTTCATAGTCTTCGAAGGTTTCATAAACTTTCGAGGTGCAAAATGTCGAACTTTTCTAAATGTTCAAAGCAATTCAAACTTTCGAATGCATCATGTTCGAACCTATCTAAAAATTTCGAAGCCTACATTTTCGAATCTTTCCAAACCTTCGAAGCCCTATATGTTTGAAACTTCCTACATTTCCAAACTTTCGAACCACTAAATGTTCGAACCTTTCTAGATGTTCGAATCTTTCCTAATTTTGAAACTTTCGAACCATTTCTAAAGTTTCGAGGAAGCCATTTCGAAAATTTTAAAAACATGCAAAATTTCGATGGAAACTTACTTTTGACGTCGAAACTTTGAAAACTTCGAATACTTAGTTGAAGAAACTTCGAAAATTCTAAACTTTCGAAACTGGGAGTGTAAAAAATGAAAGTACATTTTTTTTAAGGTTTTTATAGATGACATAAAGGGTAAAATAGACTTTTCAGCATGCATGGGGGTGCCTGGAATTGAAGTATTAATTCAATTCCATTGAAAACTGGGCAAAATTTCGAGTTTCACCGAGGCCAAATCGACCTTTATTCTTTCCTCTTTTTTTTTTCAATCTCTAATATTCGTTACCCCTTCCCGCGTCCATAATTAGAATGAAAAAAAGGGGAATGTCAATGCATCTGGAAATAAACGATTGATTTCTATCAAGAGACCCGCTAGAGCCACGAACCATAGAGTACTTGCCACTGGTGCCACAGAGAGATATGTTTTTAGATCTCGCATTTCAAATCCTCCTTCGTTTTTTCTTGTAATTTGTAATACTTAATTACATATAGGAATACGTATAAATTATAAATATTAATTAATATTAATAACCACTTGGTTTTGTCTGGGGAAATCTGAATTCAATTTGAATTATACAATTAATTAACCCCAAATCAAGATTACAACTTCATCCATGTTTTCTCTCTATTATGGACTTGGAGGGATCTTGAACAAATAAGTTGTTTTATTCTATTAAACATACATTTGAAGATCTAAAAACAACTTAATAAGCCTCCAAAAATTGTTATAACAAGATTCATTCAAAATTCAAATTATACATTAAATGAAATAAAAAATATATAATTCAAAAATATACAAATAAAGAAGTAAATAATAAAAATCTAACAAAATTAATTACATGCCCCTTAGGATTCGAAATTCAAAATTTAAATTAATTAAAATAAGATTTATAATTTATAAAAAATAGACTAATTGATGATGACCCATTTTAACACAAAATATTATCGACCTAATTTGATCAATGATCGTATATTAACCATCAACTTAGAGATTTTTATTAGAGACATGGAGAACATTAACATCATATTTATCTAATGAACAGATCGATCTCTTCCAACATGGGCTGTTGCAAAAAAAAAAAAAAAAAGAATCATATGTGGGGCGATCAAATTACAATGAAATATTCTCAAAATAATTGGACAAAAATTGGGGAATGGATATAGTACAAAAGCCCACAATGTTGAATGGATTGGCGATTCATTATAGTTGTTGGGTACAACTTGCCAACCAAATAATTTCCCCTTATTTTGTCTTTGTGATTATGTGTCTTTAATCTCCAATTTAATTTAATTTAATTTATTTAGCTCTTGTGATCAGGGTGAAACGGGTGTATGAATGCTGAATTCATCTGCCAAATCTTAAGAGAGGCTGTAACAGTGGCCTCAGTAGCATTGTTGAATAAGAACAATCGAGCAGCTCCATAAATTGCCCTTGTTGGATAAACTCTTGATGTCACACATGTCCTTCCACCTTGAGCAAAGCTTTCAACAATTGAATGGTCCACCTAAATTATAGTAACAAACAAATATTAAACATAGATTCAACAATTAGTGTGCATAAGATATATACTCCTTTGGACAAGGCTCAACTTACCAATATTCTTAAGGACAATTTTTCTCCTTTAAGTACTGGAACTACACTCCCAAATATTTGCTTATGGACATCATTTGCTTGAGAAGACCTACAAAATTAGTTTAACTAAATCAATATTGAATATATAACATCAGAATAGATAATAACAATAACAATAATAATAATTTTATTTCTTGAACTAATTTCAAGTTCAAACAAATCACATAATTAAATACCTTGATTGATCAGAGCAGAAAGAAGTCTTAAGGTTTCCATTACTTCCTTTAACAACATAAAAGTACACAGGAGTATACTCAGAAAGACCATCATCTGCCAAAACCAAAAGACCAAAAGGTCCTAAGGCACCACGTTGGGAAGCTCCACCACTGATGCTGCACTCATACTTTAAATTGGTATGAGCCGTTTTCTCCAAAGATTCTTTGTCTATCTCAAATTCAGCTAGAATGTCCAACTGTTGTAATCATATGTACATTGTTAAAGGTTATGTAATTAAAGATTGTGTTGAGTTATGTTTATTTAAATTGACAATATTGTGAGCACAAACCTGTGTGGCAGTTTCAATATCTAGTGAGATGACTGTTCCTGGCTTGGCCTTCAAATTTTTAAATTCATTGCTTTTTAATCTCAAACTTTCCACTTCAGCAACAGGCCATTGAAGTAAATTGCTACTGGTCTTCTTATCAAGCTTCACAATTCGTGGAATGCTCTATACAATTTAAAATTTAACAGTGTCATTATTGGCTTAGAGAATTAGAAATTGGATATCAACACATTAAACCCAAAAAATATCAACAAATTTAAAATAATCACTTTTAGGCATCCATTTGTTACGATTTAAAAAGTGAAAATCTAAAAGAACCATTTTTAAATAGAAAACTATTATGAATAGTTTTGTTACAATTTTTTTTTAAAGTAAGAATCTACAAAAAATCATTTTCAAATGAGAAACCATTTTCAGTAGTAGTTTTTTATATTAGATAGTTTTTTAAAAAAAAAAATAATTATCATTACAGTAAGTAAACATAAAATAGATTCCATTTTTCATAGTCAAAATCAGTTCTTTTTTAATTTATAAACAAACAGGTCTATCAATCCATTAGTTTATTATTTAGGATAATGATAGTAAAATAAATAATTTAATTTACATATTATTAATATTAAATAATTTTTTTAGACGTCTAATTAGATCTTGTTATTTTAATGTTTAATTTAAAATACAATTTTTTTAAATACATATGTAAATATTTAAATAATGATAACGATTTCATTATTTAAATTAAATTAAATTCTAAAATGATATATATTAAACATACCTGAACAGAAGCCCAACCTTTGGCCACATCAGCATATTCACTGTCAGATTCTCCAATCCAACCCCACAACACTCTCCTATGTTTTTTCTGATCATAGAATGTCTTGGAAGCATAAAATATGCCATAATCATACCTTAGTCCAATACCAACATCATTTTTCAAATCATCTGCTACAAACTTAACCTTCTTCTCATCATAAATCCCCAATGCATAATAATCATGTCTATCATCATCCAAGCTCACTTTCATCACATGTTTAACCTCATCCCCATTAAAAGAAGTATCCAACCCATTTTCAGATTTCTTAGAAACAGGGAAAAAGTCCACACACTCCCACATACCTGTTCCAGGAACAGCATTAAGCAAACCCTCTTTACGCTCATAGGTCTTGAAGTCCACCGTGTCATAAACCAAAGCAACACCAGTTTTGTTAATCTTGGATCCTATGGTTATGCGCCATTTCCCTTCAGAAGTAAGCCAAGCTGTTGTTGGATCGCGAAAATCCTTAGAAAGGATACCTGGTGGAGGAAAGAGAACCGGATTGGAAGGGTATTTGATCCAATCTACAAGGAGAGGATCAGAGGGATCAGCAGGGTATGCAAGATTTTGAACTTGAACGGATTCGTTAGTGGAACCGGTGTATAACATGACGATTTGACCGTCAGGTAAGATGGTAGCAGACCCTGTCCAAACACCGTTCTTGTCATACCATTCATCAGCAACCATTGCAAGTGGAAGGTGAAGCCAGTGAATCATGTCTCTTGACACAGCGTGTCCCCAAACTATGTTTCCCCAAACGGCACCGTTTGGATTATATTGGTAGAAAAAATGGTACCATCCCTTGTAGTACATAGGACCTGAAATGTAAATTTTTCTATACATTGTTAAGAAGTTGTTGATTGCTAGATTGTTATTATTCTAAACAACGCTAAAGTGGGTAAAAATATAGCATAAGTATATTGTTGTCATGAGTTATAAAACATGACTCAACATCAAGGAAAAACATATTGTCACACATATTCATGGATCTCATACGTTCGATGAAGATTAAACGACTCGTATTTTAATTTTACTAAATTGTATTTAAAATACAATTCAAAATATCAGTAGTTTGATCTTTATTTAACTATGGGATTCACAATAATGTAATAGTTATGAGAAATTAAATTTTCTCTTATCAATAAATATCCTCTTATAATTTATTCATACTTTTTAACATTTCTTAATTGTGATATTATTGGATTTTGCTCTCCTACAATTGCGACATCTCGCATTCACACATTCAAGATATCGATATCAATAATTTAAATTCAAATTTAGTATTTTCATTTATAAGATAAAAATCTTCAACTTTTTAGGACGTTCAATGGTCTTCGAACTTACAAAATGTTGCAATAAGAATTGGGAAATACCGGTGAATTTCCTCATAGTTTTGTTATCTTCTTTACACTTCTCTGTCTCAAGTGAATGAGTGAGAATTATTTTTGTGTTCCAAAATCTGATGGTGTGTGCAATTTGACCAAAATAAAACTGGATTGTTCTGGTTGGAGTGTTGGACAAAGATTGTGGTGACAGGTGAGTGATTAAAAAAATTAATAAAAAATAAGACAACTAGATAAGTGATGTGATTAGAAAGACAAAATTTTAAAACACATAATAAAACAAGTGTGAAAAATGTATAAAACACGTGAAAATAAATATTGATTCTGGTCCTCTCCTTTTTTTGGATAAGTGATTCTGATTCTGACCTTAAAATTAGGTAGATCCAAAAATTTTGAATTTATTCTTTGGCTTGTTAACTTTGTGAGGTGACATAATTTATTTATGGTGTTTTATTACCAAAACACAATTCATGGAGTCTCAAAATCAAAGGGGTTGTTGTGGACCCCAATCAGCTGTATATGGGTCCTACCATTTGAATGCTACAGTATTATTTGTTACAGGCTTACACCAATCAATTCAACCCCACAAATGACCAAATTAAACAAAAAATTAGCAATGAAAGGATTAAACGAATTAAAACTAGTTAGGCAAAAGTTAAAAAGGAGAAAAACCAAAAGTGTCGCTTACCGTTAGGATCTGAAATAGAGTAAAGCAGCCAACCAGATTCCCCCATTAGTCCAAGCCAACAGCATCAACCAAACAAAAAATAAGGAAAAAAATAATCAGCTTGAGATCAAAGAGAAATTGAGTTAGTAGTAATGCCACTACTTGGTCAATTGTCACGAACATTCAAACTAGTCACAAATTTTATTTTAATTACAAATTACAGTTTCAATTGAAACAAACCATTCCAGTAAGACAGTTTCTGATTCTATAAAAAGTTCATTTTTCAATAATTAAATAAAATATGATAAAACCAAACGAACAATTTCTTTTCGCCAAAAGTGCTAAACTATGCAAATTACAAATGTCGTCCTCGTCTCTTTTCACTATTTTCCTTTCTGTTGATTATAACAACGGAATTTCAATCCATGATGCTTGGAAAGGAACACATAGTTTACGTGAAAAAGAAAAAGTACCTTTTAATCTTATTTAAAATTTAAAATGAAATCTCTTAAATCAATATTATTTTCTTAACCACATATCTAAAAAATACTTTGTCCAGTTACAAATATAAACAAAAATAAAGTGACATGTTTAGTTTAAATTGTGAATCAACATCGATGTTTTGTTGTTATAATTTTACTTATATTTAAGATCGGACTAGTAATTAATATGGATGTGTGCTTTACTTTTTAGATTAATTAAATTAAACCAACTGAATCAACCAAGAAAATAATAAAATTGTGAGATTATCATAATTTTAAAAAGCTACATTGTGCTTGAGTGATTTCAATAGATCTAGTTACCGTTCATCCAATTTTTCTCTGGCTGAAAATGAAAAGCCGTTCTCTGCCACGACAGCATAGTATTGTTCCAAGGAAACGATTCTGTTTCTCCAACCCTATTACCGGCGGCGGAGAGAAACATACTTGACTTCTCTGACACACCGGCGGAAACACCGCGCGACGAAGCAGCAGGCACCGTGTTAGGTTTCGTTGGTTCATGAGATATTGTGGATGACGATGAGACGTCAGCATGAGGGACAGTTACGTTGGAGGCTCGGTAGCCGCTAAAGGCGATTAACGAAGCGAGTAAAAGTAAGGCGGAAAGGATGAGAAGAAGCTCCTTACGGTTTCCACGGTTATTGTGGGACCCATTGAGAAGAGGAGTGTAGGGAGAGTTGTTTGACATGGTGTAGGGTATGAAGTAGAAAATGCGTGAGAAACAATAAAAAGAGAGAAATTGAAGATGTGATTAGGCAAGTTAATGACAATGTATGTATTTATATATGCATCTTTTGAGGAAAATAATTACTAAGGCTGTCCCTGAGTCCTACAGACTGGATAGATCGATGAAAGTGAAGGACGTCTTCACATGAAGCATGAGGAACAAACATCAACCAACCAATGGGAGGGACCGCTAGGGGGTCAGACAAAAGTTAAATCTTAATTATTTTTTTTTTTTGCCACGTAATTATTATCCTATTATCTATTAAAATTTATTACATTATAAACTTTATTACATTTATTTATTTAATTTGTACTTTAATGATTAAATAAATCATTATATAATTGGAAATTTTACTTTTAATTAAAATTATAACAAAAAATATAATTTAAAAAATTAAAATTTAATAATTTTAAAATTAAAATATAAGTAAATTCATTTATAAATAACATATCATTTAATTATTAATTATTTAACTCAATAATGCTAATATTTATTAATTTTTAAATATACTTGAGAATTCCTTATTGTAGTGGACGGTCCTACGGTTTTCTAACACAATCATTTCTGATGACTCTGGTTATTGTTTTTTTTGCTGTCCAAACTGCTGTTTTATTGGTTTTAATAATTTATGAGGAGCTACTAAACTCGATCCCTTGTTGCCATTGCTCTTCAGTTTCTATTGAAGTATATCTTGTATAAATACTCAAATTCTATTAATGATCAATGTCATTTATTTACAGGTGTACAAATGATGGATTTGGTGTGTTCTTTATTTAATTTTAGTATTTTATTGGACTTAATTGTAAATTTTAACTTGGTTTTTAATCTCATCAATTATCATAAGTTGCGAGTTCATTAAGTATGAGATGAAATAATGATAAGATCAAGTTGATTCTAATAAAAAATGTTAAATAATAATCCTTAAATTACTTTTAAAAAAATTATATATGAAAAGAAATTTTTTTTTATAGAGACACTACATCAATAATTACATAAAATAATAAACATTTATCTTTAAAATAATTTGGGACGAGACAAATAAATTAAGAAAAACTCTAAATATTTTTCTACTTCGTCTTTGTCTTATTCTTATTTTTTGGTCAAAATTATCCTATTACTTACAAGTCAATATAAATTCGTAAAACATATTAGATTTTATATATCTATAACTTTACCGCAAACCTAACTATTTTTTGTTACATTCTTCATCCAAATAAAAAAAAAATAGTTTTCTAATTTCTATATCAGAGTAAGAATGACTCTAAAATTGGGAGGATGAAATTTATATTTCAAAAAGTATTAAATATTAATTTATTCATAATATTATTTTTAATAGTCAAAATATAATTTAAATACAATGTTAATGAGTAAAAAATTAAATATTAAATAAATT
>JBBPBS010000007.1:4979058-5009870 GCA_037974835.1 Cicer judaicum | reverse complement strand
TTATATATATATATATATATTATTACTTTTTAATAATTTTTTTTATTTTGTAATATATTATATTTTTACATTTTTACATAAATTAAACTTTTAGTCTTTTTTAATCTACTATAAATTTTAGATTTAAATTTTAAACATTCTAAAAAACGAAATCCTAAAGAAAAATAAAAGCATCAATTAATCATCATTCATAGGAAATAGACAAATTTGTTATATATTTTTAGTGAAAAATCAATTTGAATAGACACAATTAAAAATTAAGTCTACAAAAGAGTTTTTAGTTTTTATGTTGAAAACTATATAAAGTAGCAATATCAATTATAAATAATGAAGTTTAAATTGTGATCATTTTTAAAAATGTTAAATTCTGTTTTTAATTTAAATTAATTCAAGATTGATATTGGTTACAAATAAAAATCCAGACACATTCTAAGTAAGTGAAAATTGAATTAAACAAATCATTTATATGTGATATGTGACAGTGAGTTAGAAATAAATAAGGATATAGATAAAAATGTCACACAATGATTCATCTTGGTTCATCTAAGGTGAGCTACATCGAGTTGTCACAATATGTGAGTTTTTCACTAATGTATTTGAAAGAAGAACGTTCTTGTTTTTTCAATATCTTTCTTAATCTCTTTTGACCAGTTACTAAATTCACCTTTCAACATGGAAATGATTTTTACGGTTAACTTGCAGACCATAAAGGATTTTCACATATGACCTTTTAATAACTAAAAGGATTTTTACAATATATTCAAACTATCTTAAGAGATAAAATTGAGTTTCAAATGATATGTATCATAAAAGGTTTTAGGATAAAAATATACTCAACACTTGCTTGTGATTGATTGTCAACAATAACTCAATAAATAAATCCTTGAGTATAGTAAGAGAAAGATGAAGTTTTTATTGATTGAAGAATTTTGTTTGCATGAGAATGATTGGTTAAGTATTGAAATAATTGCAAAAACTCATGTTGTTGTATCCATCTTGATGTTCTTTTTATAGGAATGGAGAAGTTAAACAAGACTCATTATAGTCGTTACTAATCTTGAGAAAAATATTTGTTCAAAGTTAGATCTAACATGCATACGTGTTATCCAATCCAGAATGTTATAGGTTATGTGTTGTATGGAAAATGTGGATGAATGATTTAATAGTTGTCTAGTGTCAGATCTTTCTCTCAGAGGTATGATGAGCTTTCTACAAAAAATGCAGCAATAGTGTCCTTTCATTCTTGTTGTCCTTGCTCACGGGTCATCAGTCTAGAGATAAATTTGATTATTGATCTGGAGATTGTTTTATTTATTTGTGCCTTCAACTTGAATTTTAGGCATGATTATAATTTTGAGTAGTCTTGATATTCTTTTATCTTGAGATTTGAATTATGTATAACGATTTGTTTTAACTCTGTCTTTACGATGAAATGACCAAAATGATCTTGATAAACCAGAATGATAATTCTAATAAACCACAACAATCATTTTGATAACTTAGAATGATCTTGATAAATCAGGATGGTCTGGTAATCAATTTCCAACTCAATTAAGGCATGATGTTCTTCGATTTATTTCATAGTGAGATCGTTGATCGTTACATATAAGCTCAAAATTTGGTGGAGATATATAGTGACATAAATCAAGAAGTAATATTTAGGGGATCATGATCTAAATATCAATATTTATGTAAAAATAAATAATCATTTTAGTTTCTTAAATGTGTGATATACCACAACTATTTTCTGAAATGCATTGAAGTTAAACACATCATATAATTTTTTTTTTAATTAATTTTTTAAATCGTCAAATATATATTTGACGATTAAACCAACTAATGAAAGATGCATTCAAATACTAAAATAATTAACAAAATACATATTTAATTATATTTGTGTATTGCTTAATAATTTACTTAATAAAGGGCCATATAACAATTAATGATGTATATCTCAAATGAATTATGAAATTTGGGGTACCATGACACACATGTATTTCCCCTTTCTCCTTCGGTCCTTGTGTATATATGCAATTTTCTAATACTAATTAATTAATAATTTCGATTCCTCTAAAATAAATAATATATTTTAAGGAGTAAAATGAGTTATATCTACCATCAAATTAAAAATTAAAGATAGATATTATAAAATACATTATAACAAATTACATATCCTTAAAATATTAATAATTAACTTAATTATTTTAATAGTTTACACTTTACTCATTTTTCAAAGAATTAGATAACTTTAATATATCTTTGAAAAAAAATAATGATTAAAATTAATAAATAAAAATTATTTAAATAAGAGAGAAAATATTTACCTACTTGAAAGCATCTATATCCTTAATTAACAATGGTCCACATAGGTACTAGGGTCAATTCGTCAATTCAACACATCCTTCCGTTGATTCGATGATATGTTTTGGTGAGGTCGTATAAAATATTTTGATGACAAATATACGCTTTCATAATATTCACTGCTGACTCATGCCCCCCTTCTTCGGCAATCCCTCACTGCTGACTCAGACCGTCCTTTCATTTCCGCCACCTGCTACTTTTCAAGTTTCAACTACCTTCAATAATTTCTTTTTTGACAATAATTGCCTTCAATAATATGAGTGTAGAATTTCGTTATTTTTTCAGTATAATAAACTATTTTATATTATAAAATAATACTTTTACTAAATTAATGTTGCTGTATTTTTATACTAAATAAATAATATTCATTTATTTAAGTCAATAAAAATTATATTAATAAAAAATATTATAATTTAAAATTGTTAAAATATAAAATAAAAAATATTTATAAATGAGACAAGATTTAAAAATATGTTAAAATTGATCGACCTGAAATAGTCGCGTTTAAAATTGTAATGCTCACGATAATACATTATTAATTAAGTTTATATTTAATTAAAATATATTTATTAATGTAAATCAAATAACACTGTGATCAAATTGAAAGCTAAAATATTACAATAAGACAAAAAAAATATAGTACTACATAAAACAAAAAAAAAATATATATATATATAATAAAAATAATTTAGAGTGATAATTTTGAATATAAAATTAACAACAAACCACCGCTCTTTGGTGAAAAACAAGTACCATTAGAAAAGAGGAGAGGAGAACAATCTTATGACCTAATTTAGTATTATAATCAACAATAATGCCATATACTACGATATGTTTTTACACGACTAAAATGTCAAGTTAGGAAAACTAACCATACATCAAGGAAGTTGGTTGAAATAAACAAATCAATTAAAATACGATACATATGATTTTTTTTTTGCTTTTCGTTATTATTTTTTTTATAATCAATTATCTTTAAAATTGAGTGTAGTTTCTAAAATATTGTAAATTAATTCACTTAAAATAACACTGATGTATATTTATTATTACTCTTAAGCGTAAATTTAAGGATAATAATTTATATAATGTTAATTAAATTATACAATTAAAAAAGAATATTATATTAAAAATTAAATGTAACACTCATCCTAAAAAATATTATTTTTTTAAATATAACATTTATAATGAAAAAAAAATGAAATAATCAATGATAAGGATGGTAACAAGATACATCAAATGAAAATTTTGTTTCTCTCACCCTCACTCTGACTCTTAACAAATATTTGCGTTTATCTCCATTTATTGTTGAGGTTGATTATAAATCATTAAAGTTGATATTAAATCATCTATTTTAATAGACCGTTACTCCACCACGTCCCACACACATATATATATATATATATATATATATATATATATATATATATATAATATTTAAAAGTATATTTGTTATAATTAATATAATATTAATTAGATTATACAATTAAAAATACTATTAATTTACAAGTAGATAAATTCGTCGACAAATACTAGACGATTATCGACACTTCAAATCCTTATTCCGTCTCCAAATTGGAATTTCAAAAAATTATGGAATCCACACGTGGTTTTATTGAAAGCAAATTCTTTTGTCGAAGTTAAAACGGGTTGGAGTGGATAATCGTACTTACGAGTTCTAACTTCTATTGCCAATTTGATATGCCTAATCATCAATTCAATCCTCAATGCCAACACACATTGCCGGCTTTTGTATTTTTATTTATCAAAATATTATGCATCACAAGTTTATTACACTATTACCTCAATTTAATTTACATAAGACGTGGTCCAAAATTTTCCATTTTTATGTGGCTGGTTTAGGTTCCACCCCACCACTCCCACCAATAATTAATGTCTCATATTCATTATTGAGAACGAAACGAAACAAAAAAAACAGAAAGACCTGATCCAGTTCATTACGTTTTGTTTCCCTTGACACATATTTAGTCAAGAATATGATATGACGTTGCCCCTTACCTATCTTAACATAATGCATGTTTCCACATGCATATCCGAGTGGTGTTAACTAGTTCCACATGCCCCTTATGATATACGACAATGCTATATCATTATTTCTTCAATAAATTTTTACATACATCTCTCCTTTTTTTATCCGAGCTAGCTAATCATAGCAGTTTTATTAGCACATTACTTGTCACCACCTGATTTATTCATTATCCAATAATGAATACTGTCCACAAAGGGACACTAGTGACCAATTGTTCATGCGAATTACGAAGCCAGCCAACTAACCAATATCAACCTGCAAAGATTCGAGTAGTATTTAATCGACAAAGAATATATAACAATAGTATGATCGCATCTAAAAAAATTAAACAAAGCGATGGTACTAAAAACCAAGTGAATATTTTTTAAATTAAACTTGATGCACCGTCTTTAGAATAAAATTTAACGCATACATTCACAATTATAATTCTTAAAGAGTGAAATGACGATAATGATAGTTTAATTTTAAACTATTCTCAGATTTAGTGCCATTATTCTGAAATGCAAAGAGCTATGTTTATGATAATGTAAAAACTCATAAAAAATTTATGAGACTAATTTTTATATTTTCAGTGTATTTTATTTATTTTTTTACACACATATCCAATAAAAACATGTCAAATAAGTATTTATTGAGATATTTAATGAATTAACCTAAAATCGTGACATTATAGAGGGATTTGGTTAAATGAAGGTGTAAATTTACATTGTTAGTGTAAACAAATTAAATTCAAAAATCATCATTCATAATTAAATAATATATTAAATGTATATTTCTAAACTAAGGCGAGGACATTTAATTTCATGATGCAATTAAAATTTTTATTGAAATTTAGTATCAACAGTATCTCGTACAAGATTGTCTCTAATCAAGAAACTTGTGCCAAATCAAAGAGAGACTTTTATTGATAACCAAGTACTCAAGTATCTGTTCAAGCCTTTATTATTAATATATATGCAGTAAATTTTTCTTTAAAAAAAAACGTATATAAATACATCATAAAGAAGAAATTTTGAACTAGAATCTATGATTCATTATTGAGGCTATGTAGAAATTTAGTTATCAAGAAATGTCTAAAGTTTTGAATTTTAAACGACTAATGAATTTCATATAAGATCAAATTAATCGAAAATACCAAATTTCGTATTTAGTTGAACCAATCACTACAAATTTCATTTACATCTAGATTCTCCACCAACTCTAAATAGTGGGACACAGTAAATATAAGCCTAATTGACATTAGTCACATCATTTATAATTTTCAACTAGATCAATTCATACAGTAAGTGTCATGTGAGTTTTTTTTTTTTTTTTTAATCTTAATTTTGACAATGTCAATATATATAATTTATAAGTTATAAACTCTATTTAATTACAATCATTTATTAACTTATAATTTTCAATGTTTCTTTTAATAGATTTAATTATAATTTTTTGTCTCTCTCTATTTCTGTTAAATTACAAAAATAGTCTTTTAATTTTATTTGTTTCAAGTTTTAATCTTCAAACACAATTTTAATTCAAAATTTGATGAAATAGCGTTTTTTAACTACGTGTCAAAAAAAGATGATGTGGAAGATTCAATATGGATTAATTATATTTTATTATTATTTCAAATTTATAAAACACATTTTCTATTTTTTTTTTTTAAAAATCCTAATTTATTACATCATTTAATTACAAAAACATAAAACAAAAAATATTCTTATTCTTATTCCTATTCTAGTATCTAATTTCATTCCTCTCTATTTTGATCTTTATCTTCATTTTCATCCTCATAGTCTTCCTCTTCTTCTTTTCCTTTATCTTCTTCTCTTCCTCCGTCGTCATCATTGATGAGCACCTTGAAGCTAAATGCGATGTCACTAACGAACCCCGACGACACCGCCAAAAAAGTTGAGACGGTGGATCTCAGAAATAGAAATGACTTCATATTCATTCACATGGTTAATAATACCTTCAGAGCATTCATGAAAATCTTTCCTTCAATTCACCTTTTCTTCATCTCAATCCTCCCCAAATTCAAGACTTCCTAAAAAATCTCATCTTTCTCTTCAATACACTTAATTACTATTAATCTGATCAATATGTAATTTCTTTATTTTGCGATAATTGTAACAAAATATCTTGATTTTTTTTTTTATATATATATATATATATCCAGTTAGTTAACCACGTGCATATTCATGGGATGAATATCCACTGCTTAAACACATCTTGGATGCTCTAAGTATCATTTTTAATCAAACATTGGCTCTTGACTAATGATTTTTTTTTTTACTTATTTTTATATTTGTTGACGATAGAGGAGAAGAAGAAGATAGAATGAAATAAAATGAAATTAAAGATTAGAATAGAAATGTGTGTGTGTTTTTTAATGTTTTTATAATTAAATGATGTAATAAAATAGAGAATGTGTTTTTAAAAATAAGAAATGTGTTTTTAAAAATAGAAAATGCATTTTACGAATTTAGAATAATAATAAAACGTAATTAATCCGCATAAAATCTTCTACATATTTTTTTTTATATATCATTAAAAAAGTCACACTTCATCGAGTTTTCAACGAAGATTGTATTTAGAGAACAAAATTATAGCTAAAATATTTTTTTTACTCTTTATAATTTATTTATTATAAATTAAAATGATAATTAATTTATAAAATTTAAAATAATTTTAACAAATAATAATTTATTTATTATAATTTTAAATTATTTATGAATAATTTAAATATTAAAATAATGAATATTTTAAATAAAAAATTTATTTAATTATTTAAATTTAAAATAAATAATACGATAAATAAATAAATAGTATATCAGATCGATAAATTTTAAATTAATAAAATTTAAATTACTACTTTAAAAATATTTTAGACATTAATTGATAAAATTTATTTTTAATTCATGATGTCTTTTTTATGTCATTTTATATTTTAAGCTATTGGAGCCACTAACTTTTTCAAACACTTTAATTAATTTAACAACATTCAAAACTAATCATAACTTAATAATTCAATTATTCAACCAGATGTCACTATGATTTTTATGAGGATTTGAACGTTTCAAACTAGTTTTAACACCCACGGAAAGCACGAAAGGAATTTACTTTAGAGTATTTTATTTGAAAGTAATGAAAATTATAAAAATTAAATTAAATAATCATTCAAAGTTTGAAAGGATAAAATCACATAACAAAAATAATTAAACATAAAATGATAAAATGAAATTTGTTTGAGTGTCTTTGTAAATCGACAAAACAACAATCAAGGACATAAAGTTTTCCCTCACTGACTTGAAATTTGCAGTTAAACGTTTTTCTAACTTAACCATAGATTATTCATTCCTAATTTTTAGTTTAGAATAAGGATCAAGTCTGTAAACTAAAACTAACATAAACAAACAAACTTAGCACATGATATTAAAAAAGTTCATAACATAATACTAACATAAAACATTCAACATAATAAACATAAAGATTCAGAAACAAACTTAAGTCATATAAAAGTTGATAAAATATATTAAGAAAAAAATTAAAATAATGTCTATAATAAATTGAATAAAAGATGCAAATAACTTAAAGCTAACATAAAGAAATGTTTTAACTTTAACTTAAAAAACCAAATAAATTGATGCAAAAACTTATAGTGAAACATAAAACCATAATAGCTCCCGTGAAATTTGAAGGGTATAGTAAAAATAAAACCATAATAGTTCTGATGCAAAGGTGACCGTTTTGATTAGAGTGAAATTGAGAGATGTGTTTAAAATTGTATTGTCACCAATTTGGGGAGTTTTGGGAAAAAGATTAAAAAACTATAATCTTGAACAAATGAACATGGTATAGGGCGTGGTAAAATTGAGGGTGTGGTTTATTAATGCAAAGAATACAAAATCCTAAAATTGCAAGAGTAAGGCATTGCTAAAAAGATGATGCAAATACTGAGTTTGTAATCTTTATATTTCAAGGTTTGGTGATGTACATAATTCGTAATCTTTATGTTGCAAGGTTTGGTGATGTACATAAGAGTAGGCGTGTTCAAAAAAATAAAAAATTGAACAAAACTGAATTGAACCAAACTGTTTTTAAACTGAAATAACTTATAAAAATTGAGAACCAAATTATTTTTTCAAAAATGATTTATTAGCCGAATTAATTTTTAAAAACTATAACCGAATTAGTTTTCAGTTTGAAAATTTAAACCGAACCAATTTTCAGTTCAAAAAAAGTAGAACAAAACCTATATTTTTTGAAGTAATTAAGGTAGTTATGTAAAATTTGGTCTATAAAAACAAAAAAAAACCTTATAGAAATAAAATAGTTTGGTTCAGTTTGATACAAAAGCAGTTCGATTCGGTATCATCCATATTATAATAATTCAATTCAATTCAAACAAATAAAACGAAATTAAAATCAGTGTGATTCGATTCAGAGCAATAAACTAGTGCACTGATTTATAAACCAAGTTCAGTTTGATTCAGTTTTTTCGAACTAAAAATCAATTCGGATCAGGTTCAAGTAGTTTTAGTTCATAACTCAACTTTACCTATTTCTAAATAAGAGGAGGCAAAATTAGGGTTTGGAGGAAAGTGGGCCGCGGAAGGTGTGTCTTATGGAAACCGGCCCATTCAAAAAATTATGTTTGGCCCATTGTGTAAGCATGGCTCATGGCTGTTGCGTGAATTTTCTATTAATTTATTTATACTTTAAAGGGATAAAAGGTACAATAGCACGTTAATACTGGTTATATGTACGGGCTTAAAAATTGGACACTTCGAAAGTTTTGCCATTTGAGTGCACTCAAGGTGTTTAATATTAAAGATTTCAATCCTACAAACGTGATTTGTGATAGGATGTTCAATATATAAATGAGTAATTTATTCATTTCATACATATTAAAAAAAATATATAAATGAAAGAAAAATTATTATTTTATTAGATATTTGATGAATTATCAATATTTCGAATGTACAATAGAATATTGTATTGAACATAATATAAGTAATATTAATCAAAAGGTACAATTAAAAAAAAATTATTGAAAATTGAAAGGTGATAGATTTTGCGACAATTTTTTTTTGAATGAATCAATTATTATGGGAGAAAGGAAGTACAATAAATTTTATAGATAAATATGGGTAATTTAAATGAAATTTATCCCTCTTAATGGCAAAACTGATATAGACCTCTTTATTAGGGCAAGACGATAAAAAAAACGAAACTCTTGAACAAAAGTTTTGCCACTCAATAGCCCTATATGATTGCATCAATTTTCGCAGTTTGAAACAATTAATTTATATATAAACAAATTTAACTATAAAAAATATGAATCAGACTAACAAATGACTTTAGGCATTTGTTAAGAAAAATAAAAAGAAAATAAAAAATAATTTTTGAATGAAAAATATGACTTTTTTCAATTTTAAAATATGAACTATACAAATTTTAAGATTTCTTTTCTATATTTAGATGTCTAGAGACATTTGTAAGTCTTTTAAAAAAATATTGTTATACGGGTAATTGTTTGAGCCTGCTTAAGCTAGCTCAACCTAAACTCCCTACCTTAAAAATCGGATCCATAGGCCTGGCCAAAAAAACATATGAGAATTAAGAGATCGTTCTCAAATGCACCTCTATGTTCTCAAAGGCACTTAAATATATGTTTGAATTGGTCAACTCCAGTCATCCATACGTAAATCCACCTATAAATTGGTCGACAAAAAATAGAGGCTTTTGAAAAACATGAGAGGAAGAAAAGAAACTCACTATTTTAAGATTCAGATTTTGCATCCTTACCTATCGAGTATATTGAAGGTGCCCCTATTTTGCCACCTTTATTTGCAAGGATGCAAGGGCAAGCACGGCCGCTAAGACATGGGAACTGCCTCAAGTAGGCCGAAGTAGATTTCTATTATTGCAATGAACCTTTGAAGCTCTTAACTAGGACAAGTATTGCACTAGTAGCAATAGAATAGCGTTCAAAGTACAATAAGTAAGTTGTAATTGTTGGCAGCTTGGTTGCCACAGAAATTTTTAGATGGGCACTAATCCAGCACCTAAAATTTAGGCTCAACTGATCAACATTTGATACTTATAAAAAACCAACTGAATAATCAATTTTTAAACCCTAACTTATTTTTTCTCAGCCATGGTCAACACAAGAGAGGACATGAGAAAGTACGATAGACTAGAGAAAAGTATTAAATATGACTATATGAGATGGAAAAGATGGCTTGATCCTCTGCCCTTGGCCACAGGTATGCATGTGTTCCAAAGCCATGATGGCTTGGGCACGATAACATGGCCTTTGTGGACAACCTATCCATCTCGCATGGACATGAATCTCTGCAGCTGCGTCTATCATCTTCCCAGCGCTTACATCCTGTGCACAAGCCGTAATAACACTTGGTGTTTCATTTTTTCTATCATTACTGTGCAAGTTCGGTAAGATTTTTAGGAAGGATGATGAGTCCTAGTTTAGGTCTTATACTACTATGCATTTCTACCTGGCATTAAATCGAAGGTGTACCGAAAGGCAATAATCTTTCCAAAAATAAGGCCAAGACAACAACAACGGCAACAAAATGATGTATGTAAAAATAATAAATTATGCTTTTAAGAAACCAGGTGCTTTACGTGGAAGTAATTCGGAAATGTTCAGGAGCTCAAGGGAGAAATGAAAAAACAAACTGAAGATTCCCTTCATCTGCTGTATGATCTGTTTATTCCATCAGGCTTAACATCTATAGAGCAACACAAAGAAGTCAAATTATACATTTGGTGGTGGCCAAATTTTCCCAAATAAATCTTCCACCCGCTTTGCTTGATCGACATAACCATCTAGCCCAGCAGTCAGAAGCTGCACCGCTGCTGGCCCCATGGCATTTGCAAGGCTCATTTGGTCCCATTTAATTAGCTGAATATAAGTAAAGCAATACTATGATTTAGCAAATATAACAATCTCCAGAACAAGAATGGTATTCTATTAAAGAGTTATCTGATTGAAGATTGAGGTTAGCAACAAAAGCAGAACAGGCATAAGATTGGCATAACTACTCATCATAAATAGAAAGCAATGCTAAATTTCTAACATGTTCTATTAAATTGTTAATGGTAAAAAATAGAAATTTTAATTTAAAAAAATTTCATATCCATAGAACGAAGGATCTTATTGTTGACTCGTTTTGAATTTTGGTTCTGCATAGCTTCTTGATATAGGGAGGTATAAAGTATGTTGTTACTAAAAAAAGGTCAACTGCATTTATCACCCCATAATTCTTCAAAAAAATCAAATAATACCAAGGTGATTGACATCAAAATATTTACTAAACAAAAAGTTACTACCCGATAAACAGCATGTCTTGAAACTGAATATTTAACTCTGGGTGTTTGAGATAGAGGGGGGGAAAAAAGAAGTTAATAATCCATCAGAATTCAGAAGTTCAGAAGTGTAGAGAGATTACATTGGTCTGTTCTGTTTTGGGGTTGGGGTAAGTTAGAAACATAGGCATTGGAATGTTAACATGTCATCCTTGAATATAAATAAAATATAAATCTCCGTGACGATCAAGAGTTGTGTCTGTCACGAAACCAAGTATCTGACATAGTTCTTGTCCCTGATATGCCATGGAAGTAACAGCACAACATGCAAAATGCGTTTTGAAGTTGTTCATCACCTATTGGCTTTTGAGTTTCTATTATTTAACTTGTAAAGAGCCAAGGGGCATGAGATTATGTGGTGCAACTATGACATGGAGATATAATGATACCAACTCTATTTTGCAGGATCAACTATGAAATTCCTACAATATAAAGGGGTATTGCAAATGATACTAGAGGCTGAGACTATACCTCTTCATCACTAAACATGTAGCTCCGAGCAGACTGAGGTGATAGCCTCCTAACAAAAGAGTACTTCTCATCGTGCGAAGCATCAGATTCTTTGAGAGACTGCAACACCTTCAATGGAGCTATGATGTAGTCAACCCTAGACAAGGAGCAATATAAATCAAAAATATTAAAACTTAAATAAGGAATTAAGTTGGATATGACTGCAGGGAAGTCTTTGCATACCCCAGAAGACTAAATAGGTCCTGCTTGTTGCGGACTGCTGCTGCCATCAACTTTGACTTATGTCCATATTTGTGAATATAGTTGTAAGCCTTTGCAGCCTGAAATGATAAAAATATTAATAATAATAGTCTAAGGTATAGATTTGTTAGTAATTAACATAACTTTCTACCCTAGGTTTTGATTCGAGTCTGAACCATGATGGTTCTACAAGTCATAGTGTGATACCAACATTGCTCACTTAAACTGGACCCCAAGAATGTATCATCACATCTCTATTTATATGTTTTCACCAAGCTTTAGCATTTTATTTTCACAAAAGTAAATATAAATTCTAAACACAGAGTAAGAGCATGAATGGAAGAGTCGTTTTCAACAACAGACCAATGCCAATCCAGGATCCTCTCCATTTAGCTTGGCAGATTCTATCTCTTGGTCATCAGAATGATTACGTGCCCAGTCCTGAAAAATGACGCAATGTTCAAATAAGATTCCCTAATATATCTTATAAGACACACATCAATCAAGTATAAATAGAAATTACCCTGACACGACCAACAAAAATTTGAATAACTGAAGCACCAGCTTGAGCAGCAGCAGCAGCTTGGGCAAAGCTGAAGTATAAAGCCAGTCCATAAAATGATTAGGAATGGATGAAATGGGGATGGACTCTTTCAAGGTAAAATTTTACATGGCCTTATCACAATTTTTTTTTATCTATCTTTCTCTTCATAAATATTCACAAGCTTTGATAGGATCTCATCTATTCAATGTTCATGAAGAAACAGAGGGCTCAATTCATTTCCTGAACATTACACAAATTGCTTAGGTCAAACGGGAATACATCACTGCACCAGATTCTAGAATAGGAACTTAGATGTTCCGGAAAATTTTAACATTAGTTGTGACTACCCAACCACATGATTTAAATGTACACACTAGATATCACATCGTCAGGTGGTTTCTGTCAAATATTTAGCATAACAACCTGTAAACAAAAGTCAAATGTGTCTGTATGCCCTCAGATTCCAGCAATCTTGCAGCCTCTATTCCCTAGATAAAAATCAAACAAGTCATGATCACGCTAAGTAAATCACCAAAGGTTCTGAACTCATCTGTCACTACCATTCTACTTTTCAAGATTACTCACTTGCCAAGTTGAAGGAATTTTAAATAGAAGACGTTGAGGAGGGACATTACGATCATGGTACAACTTCAACAAGTCATGCACCTGTAAAATTTATGAAGTAGCATCAGATTCCACCAATGGCACAAGACATGTGTGTTTTGTTAAGCATTGAGGATTCAAAAACTGTGAAGCTTGTTTCTAAATAGATTGACAACAACTCGCTGTCAAGAACTTCAAATTGTGTGCACACTTTAGAATTTACACTAACACATATGCAGATACTTATCTTCTTAATTTGGTAATTGTTCACATGACAATGACACACAATAAACTTAAAACAATCCTTGCCAAAAATCTGGTACCAAAATCATAATGGTTACTCTCTCCGGTTATAACTATAAGCAACAAAAAAATAATTCACAGTTAATATGAATAGTAGGTAATTTCATTTAATTTCTTTGATGTAGTATAAATAATAATTGCATTCTCTAACATGTCTTTCATAAAAACTTGTTTTATAGGAATAAAATATGTTATTGAAAAATTGGAATCTAATCTAAACTAATCAAGTAAGTAGAGTATAACTAATTGAGTTTTGCTTATATTTTAGACCACCAAACTTGAGATTATGGTTGCTAATATTCGAAATTGGAGGGAGTATCGCGTTAACCGTAGCACTTACTCACAGCTGGGCAAGACAAATATGAACTTTGTAACTCTGAAACATTAGAAGAATTTTGATTTGACAACACTGAGAAAGAAGGCACTGAACCTCCAAAAGACCTCAACATTATAATCTCATGTTCAAGATGCATAGCAATATACTAATTTGAACATGAAGAGTAGCATAATCATGAAACAGAACCAAGTAAGTACCTTCCTGATAATGCCGTGTGTGTCATATGCCAGACGCGCATCCACTTCTGTTGAAACACGACCAGGGACAAGCTTTGCCATGTCACTACCAACATTCACTAAAGCCTACAATTTCAACATCAAATCCACGAAGAATATATTGTAATTGAGACCTATTTGGATAAAGAGCTTAATTAAACCTTCATCGTATAAATGCTTATATACTATATAAGTTATTTATATAACAAAAGATAAAATAAAGTCAAATTGTTTTCATGTAAGTTATAAATTGATTTCATAAGCTATAAGAAGAGCTTAAACTGAAAACAATTTATAGACATATCATAGTTGTTACTGTAAGCTCTCATAAATAGTCTCAATTATTTATGTCATTAGGTATTACCAAAACATGATGATTTAAAAGGAAATTAGGTATTACCAAGTAATAAAACATGACATGATTGAAAAATGAAATACCTTGGTGGCGAAACAAGAAAATCTTGCATTAGGATTTTCAAGTCCGTAACATTCAGAATCAGCCAAGGCCATTTCCACAGCATTCTACACACACACACACACACAAAAAAAAGTAATTCGGTCGGTGACACATTGAGAATCATAACAAAATGCACATGTTGATTTTTGAAATAAGGAAAAGCTGAACTGACCCTAAAAATAGTATCTGGAAGACCACATATACCCAAAAGAAGCGATGAACTGACAGTAGCAGCAGTTGGAGGAAACCTGTAGAGTAGAATATAGATTAGCTTGATTAGATGAAATCAAACACTAATTAAAATTAGTGTAACTAATTAGAGGCAAAAGAAGTAAGAAAAGCAAGGGTACTTTTGGAAATCATCGAAAATAACGGTATCTGGAACGATCTCGCTGAAGGCGGATACAGCATCCAATTCAGTGATTGTAGTGTTGATATTGGAGGAAGCGTAAATTCGGGGGAAGGAGTTCCGGAAGTTGATGAGAAAATTTGGTGGCGGTGTTGAACGGAGGGAGAAGGATGATCTTGTGGGAATGGAAGATGATGCAGCAGGTGAGGAAGAAATAGCTGCATAAAGCGGAGTTTGCAAGGTAAATGCCATTTCTGGATTGTTAGACTCAAATGTAACCAGCTCTTAACTACCGTTTATGATTTATGTATTACCTAATATATACTCTAAATTCTTCCCAAACAAAATTGTCAACTTACTATCAACTAATCTTCACACTTAATTAAGTTTCTCTTCCTGTTTTTTTATTTTAAAAAAAAAAAACAAAAATTTAACTCTCTATTACTTTATGCATTTCATCTGATAAAATACCGGGTATTAAAAATAGAGTGTACTGGAGAGTATTCTTAACACTATTTAAAAAAAAAAAAAAGCATGGCCGAAAAACACATAATTCATACTACTAGCTTTAAATACACTTATTAATTAAAATAAAATAAAATGTATTATAAGTTTAATTTTTTTTCTCTTCATTCATCAAATAAAAATAAAATTTATTTAGTATATATTTTTGAATTTTAAAGATTACAAAATAAAAAATATTATTAAATATATCTTAATTTTCTAAAATTTAAAAAAAATAAAAAATCGGCGACTATTAATAATTGTGTGGACTTGTTATTTATTGAACCAAAATTCATGACATGAATTGTTTCTTAAATAATTGTGTGGACTTTTTAAGTTAATTAAATGGCATTAATAACGTTAGTTATGGATCACGTTATGGATCACTGTGGCATTACAATGAAAATTAAGTGTCATAATAGTGCTTCACAATAATAAAATATCGATTTAGGCAAAAACTTAATGAACCTAAGATAATTGGAATATGAAATAACTATGAACACTCATAAAATAAAATAACATAATACAATATAGAAGAGTATTTTAAAATAGTAATTTTAAAAAAAATGTCATTAGAGTTAGGGGTGGAGGGAGAGACTGACAATGATGAACGTTTTCATTAAAAACATATTTATAATTTTAATATATTGAATGATTACAATAACAACGTTTAAAATATTTAGGAAACAAAATAGTTGTTTATTTTATATATAATTGTTACTCCTTAATTTAAATATATACTGTTATGTAGGATTAAAAGAAATTGGCCCTCAATCTAACATAGTTCTTGTCTCTAATTGAAATTCTTATGCGTGTTTGCAACATATAAATGTATATGTATCACACATTTGCTATGTAAGATAGCAATACTTCAAAAACTTCCACTCCAACTCATGTCTTGTTTGAAAGATGAGAATGAATGTTCATCACATTTAAAGTCCCAATATAAAATAGTTGCAATTTTGATCGTAGCAAAAGAAAGTAAAAAGAAAGAAAGAGGAAGAAGATGGACAAAATATTTATAAATATTTTTGAAATTTTCAGATTAGAACTTTGCTCACATAAATTGCAGCAAAAAGACATGATTAAGGGTGGAACAACGAATTAACCTGCCCCGTTTGGACTGCCCAACATCAAATCTTCTAAAATTAAGATAGACGAGCTAATTTTGACAGTTGGGTCAAAATCCCTACCCGTGGATGGTTGCCCCATAAAAAAGTATTCTTTCAAATTCACATACTCTATATAAATAAATAAATAAAATGGCATCAACCTAACCTTCTTTTTATTATTGGCACATACATTAACAAGGCAACAACAACACAAACAAACAATAAGCATACACTCACTGACATTCTAATTAGACTCGTTCATGTCTATATAATACTCTCATTTAATACTATTTATAATAGATCGTGGAAGATTTTTTGTCACAAATATATAGTAATATTTTTTAGTTTTCTAAAAAAATATATATATATATATATATATATATATATAATTTTTTAAGTGTATTAATTAAAGAAGTTGTATACCCTTACTTGATTATGTAATTTTTTTAATAAGAAATGTCCTTTTATATTTTTGACTATTTATAAAATTATTTTATAAACAATTTTAATTTTTAATTGAGAGTAATATGTTTAATTATGCTTTAACTTAAAAAATATTTAATAATTTTTTGCAAACATTATAAAAAGTCCTTTCATAAAAATTTAAATTTATAATAAACTTATGATAAAAGTAATTAAAATACAGACCTAAAAATCTATCATAAACTATTTTTTTTAGAATAACTTTTATAGTATTTTAAATATATATTTAAAAAATAATTCAAAAATATTAGACAGTATTTTAATAAAGTTGCTTACATGATAATTTTATTAAAAAAAATTAATAAAATAGATATAATTTTTTTACAGAAATTAAAAATGAAAATAGAATTTGAAAATTTTGTAAAGGTTAAAATATTTTTTATCCTAATATTTAAAAAGGAGCCGTAACAAATCTTGAAGATGGTTATTTGAACATAGAGTTTAGTTCATTTGTCTTATTATTATAGTAATTTGTTTTATCTATATGTATACAAGAAGAAAGTTTCTAAAGCAACTTTATGTCGTTTTCCCACACTTTTCAACCCAAACTTTGAGTAGATGCTCTCTCTCCACATCAAAGAAATGAATCTTTCGGTATTTTCTAGAGTTCTACATTTTACACGTCTTTTTCGATCATCTTGTGATATCCGCTGGCTATTTTGTCCCTAGGTCATCATTGTTCATTTTCTATATAGATGAAAGATAACGATAAGTTTGGCTCTGAAAATAAATAAATATATATAGTGTGTTTGTATTTAGAAATTCGATTGCTTTTAATTAAAATTAATTTTGACTCCAAATCTTAATTTACAAGAAATGATAAAATGTACTACATTTGTATGTTGAGTTAAAAATTACACTGTATGACTGCCTACTTGAGTCAAAACACTATACACATAATATTATCACTAACTATATTTTATCTGTTTCGTTTGTGTTAATCTAAGCACTATACATTAAGACTAACTTTTTCAGCAGCAATATTTATATATTTTATATATTTGGTGTTATAAAAAAAATGTCTTTTGAGTATCTCTTATGTCAAATAATTTTTAATTTTTATTATTTTCGCTTTTTTGGTTTTTTTAAAGCATTCTTAATTTTCTCTCCATCATTTCAATCAAATTTAATAAAAAAAACTAAACTAGACATAATAAAATTTGAGTTTATCTTTATATCAAAATAATTTTTAACATATAAGATTCATTCAAGATATTAAATTAAAGTCGTTTAATATAACATCTTTTAAAAAAAATTCAATTGACTAAAAGAGGCTAGACTATGTATAAGATTTTTTCTAACTGTTTTAGTTTTTTTTTTTAAATAGAGTTAAGTTTTTTTTAAGGCTTAAGTAGTTTTTTATTTGTGAAGACTTAAGGTTTTTTTCTATGGATAAAGAGGAGTTAGATTTTACCTTTTATATTTAATATAAATAAATAAAAACCATGTTTTGAAAGCTGTTATAAAAAAAGGCCTATGATAGCAATAATGTCATAATACAACCTTGCCAAACTTTAGTTACTAATAGTATATAGAACAATAATCCAAAACTACAGAATCCAATTGCTTTTATTTATGATAACTTATTATAAATGAAACCGGAGGAAATAATCAATTTAAAAAAACCAATGTATAGCAAAAATATGAGGTTTATTTCTTCCCATGCTTCCTATCTTGCTCCCTCTTCCAATTCACCAAGAGTTGAAGAAATTTCATAACCTACACGTAGATAATTATTATAATTGTAATCTTTCTTAATTAACACTTAGAAGAACCACATAAGACAATCATATAGGAAACAACATACGAAGAAAGTGTTGGATTTATACCTCATTGGTGTCTCGGAGAGAGTAAAAAGCATTGCTTTCTTTTCTCACGGGTGAAACCAATATCCCATACCCTCTATTGCTCTCCCGTAACACCTAAATACATTCAAAAAAAAAAAAAAAGTCAACATTTATAGAACAATTATATCTTTGAAAATAAAATAAAAAAATTAGAAACTTATATTCAATGATAATGCTTGATAGTAGAAAAAAAAAATAACAATCCGTGATTTCAACTCAAAAAATAACACATTCATATTTCTTTCTTTTAAAGAATTGACACGTGTGCTTTCATTACATTGGTATACGAAACCTTTTGTGCAATGTTGCATTACTCTAAATTCAATACCTTGAATGCATCTTCATCAGTTTTATCATCTCCAATGTAGATGGGAAGCACATCATTCCTATCAGTTAATCCTACGCATAACAAAAACAATTTTGCGCATTATTATTATAATATAACATTAAAAATCTTTGTTTGTGATATAAAGTAAGGTATGTAAGGAATAATAAGAGGACAAAATAGAGGTTCTTAATTACCTAATAATTCAAGTAAAAATTCAACAGCTTTTCCTTTGTTCCAATGAATTACAGGACGAATTTCTAAAACCTATCACAACACAACACAACACAGGCAATAAGTTTATGACGTTTTATTAAAATTAAATTACAAATTAATAACTCAAATGAAGAGTTTAAAAAAAAAAATCTAATTATAAGTGGTATTTAATTAGAAGATATTTAGATATAGTGAGTTTTGGGTAGTTAGTTTAAGTTAGTTAGTTATTACTAATTTGTTTGTTACTCCAAAATTATAAACAACTTGTATATAAGTCAAAACAAGATAAGAGAATTGATATAGAACAAAAGGAAGCAAATTGCAACTTTGGTAAAAAGTGTGTAAAACTGGCAGTAGAAAAACTTCAAGAAGTTTATAATCATTTTCATCTCATCATAGTGATAATTCAAGTTAGATTCAGTCCCCCAGATGTAGGAGTAAATATCTGATCTAGATTAACAATTGTTTGTGTTTATTTTAGAATTGAAAGACTTAAAAATCTGTTAGTCAGAAAACGGCGAACGTTCTCTGTTTTCGCAACTGGTCATTTTTTGTTTTCAGTTTCAATTATTTTACGTTTTTCTAGCCAAAACCAAGAACAGTTGGTTTAATTACTCATTGATCTATGTTTTCATCAACAACTGGTATCAATAGCATGAGAGTATTCGATTCAAATGAAAGATGACATCAACAAAGTATGTACTTGAAAAATTCAATGGGAAGAATGATTTTGGGTTATGGCGTTTCAAGATGAAAGCGTTGTTGGTTCATCAAGGTTTGGCAGAAGCACTGGGAGGAGAGAAAGGCATGACATCCACAATATTAGAAAAGGAGAAGAAGGATATCATGAACAAGGCTCATAGTGCTCTAATCTTGAGTTTTGGAGACAAGGTTCTTAAGGAAGTGAGAAAGGAGACCTCTGAAGCAGATATTTGGCTCAAATTAAAATCTTCATACATGACAAAATCATTAGTGAATCGTTTGTACTTAAAACAAAAATTATATACTTTCAAGATGCAACCTGGGAGGCCAATTGAAAATCATATGGATGAGTTTAATAAGATTGTATTAGATCTCGAAAATATTGATGTCAAATTAGATGATGAGGATCAAACCCTATCGTTAACATTGCTCAAACGAAATTATGGAATATGTTTACAGTAATCTTTAGGGCCTTGCAAGGATTTCTTCACATGGAGTAACAAGTATTTCGTTACATTTCTTGATAATTATAGTAGAAAAGTATGGATTTACTTGTTGAAAAGTAAGGATGACACATTTAAAATCTTTAAAGATTGGAAGTCTTTGGTTGAAAATAGGACTGAAAAAAGGATTAAAACTCTAAGGATATGTAATGGTCTTGAATTCTGTAGTGAGAAATTCACTAGTTTTTGCAAAGCTTATGGTGTGAACAGACATAGGATTGTAAGGAGCACACCTCAAAAAAATGGACTAGCTAAAAGGATTAATAGAACCTTTCTTGAAAGAATGAGATGCATTTTGTCAAATGTAGGGATGCCTGCATAGTTTTGGGGAGAAGTTGTCCATACAACTTGTTATTTGATAAATTTGAGTCATTCTACTAAAATTGAACTCAAAACCCCTCAAGAGATGTGGATTGGGCATGCTGCAAACTACAATCATCTAAAAGTATTTGGATGTGTTGCATACTACCATGTAAATGAAGGGAAACTAATCCATCGAGCCAAGAAAGGATATTTTGTTGGATATCCAAGTGGTGTAAAATGTTATAGAATATGGTGTCCTGAAAGTAGGAAATGTATCATTAGTAGGGATGTTAAGTTTCAGGATGTTGAGCTATATAAGTTTGTAAACAATGTTGTGAATAAAGGTAAATTAAAGGTGAGAGGTTTGATCTTGAGGTGGAGAAATCTGGAGAGAAACTGAGAACGTTCCTGTAACAACAGTAGACTTAACAAGACAAAATTGAGAAGTTTGATCTTGAGGTGGAGAACGTTCTTGACTTTAGCCACAAAAAAAGGAGAAAGAACAATAGAAGTCAATAACACTTTTAACTTCATAACAACACCAGGCTCAGCAAGACAAGATTGATGCAAACCCAATTGAACATGTTATGTTTCCAAAGCAGGAATCAAATGATTATAACCTCATCAGGGATAGAGAAAGAAGGACATCAAAACTCACTCAAAGATATGGCTATGCAGACATGATCAGCTATGCATTACATGCTGCTAAAGAGATCATACAGGAAGATCCCATGAACTACAGTGAAGTTGTCATGTCTCAAAATAAATACAAATGGATTTTAGCTATGATTGAGGAGCTGACATCACTAGATAAAAACAACACTTGGGAACTCATACCTAAACTCGCCAACTCTAGAATTGTAGACAGCAAGTGGATCTTCAAGAAGAATGAGGGAATTCCAGGAGTTGAACCACCCAAGTTCAAAGCACGGTTAGTAGCAAAGGGATTCACTCAAAGGGAATGTGTAGACTACAATGAAATATTCTCTCCTGTAGTCAAGTATGCACCTATAAGGATAATTCTAGCTATGGTAGCACACTTTGACATGGAATTGGAGTAGATGGAAGTCAAAACAACATTTCTCCATGGTGATCTGGATGAAAATCTTAATGCAACAACCAGATGACTTTAGGACACAAGGAAAAGATGATTGGATATGTTTGTTAAAGAGATTACTCTATGGACTAAAGCAATCACCAAGACAATGATATTTAAGGTTTGATTCATTCGTGCTCAATTAAAGTTATGCTAGAAGTAATTTTGATAGTTAAGTGTACTATAAACAAGAATCATCCACCACATACATTTACTTGCTGCTATATATGAATGACATGCTAATAGCATCTAAAAGTATGAAAGAAATAGAAAAATTGAAGGGTCAGTTGAAGAAAAAAGTCGAGATGAAGGACTTGGGGTCAGCCAAGAAGATCCTACGAATGGAAATCGTCAGAATTAGAGAACAAGGAAAACTGATAATTTCTCAAGAGAGCTACATTGGAGAGGTTTTAAATAGATTCAATATGAGTAAATCAAATGTCAACTCTCCACTAATAGCTCACTTCAAGATTTCTTTAGCCATGTCATCAAACTCAAACCTGGAAGCAGAAGACATGAAGAATATATCATATGCAAGTGCCATAGAGAGTATCATGTTTGCTATTGACTGCTCAAGGCCAGACATTTCTCATGTTGTAAGTGTCACGAACAGGTTTATGAGAAACCTAGGGACGAGTCATTGGCAAGCTGCCAAATGAATTCTAAGGTGCCTAAAGGGAACTCAAGCCATCTGTTTGGAATACAACAAAAGCTATGAAAGTAGAAATTTGGCTGAGAGGATTGATCACTAAAGTTGGTGTTAAACAAGAGTCAGTTTGCATAAGTTGTGACATCCAAAGTGTCATTCATTTGAGTAAAAATCAAATGTATCATGAAAGAACCAAGCATATAGACATCAGACTTCATTTCATTATGGATGTCATTGAAGGGGTGAGATAAATGTGGCAAAGGTGCACATAAGTGACACTCAGCTGACATGTTTACAAAACCTGTCACATTTAGCAAGTTCAGACATTGTTTGAATTTGTTTAATATCAATTCTAGAAACTGAGATCAAGGACCAAGAGGATCAAATTTGAGGGATCACAAAGCTGAAGTTTCTCATTTAGTACCTAGGTGGAGATTTGTTATAAGTGGTACTTAATTAGAAGACTTTAGAGACATAATGAGTTTTGGGTAGTTGGTTTTCAGTTAGTTAAATGTAATCATTTTCATATCATTATAGTGATAATTCAAGTCGGATTCAGTCCCCCTAGATATAGGAGTTAATCTCTAAATTGGGTTAACAATTGTATATGTTCATTTTAGAATTAAAAGGCTTAAAAATCTGTTAGTTAGAAAATGAAGAAGGTTCTCCAATTTGCAACTAATTATTCTTCGTTTTCAATTTCAATCATTCTACGTTTTTCTAAACAAAATCAAGAACAGTCTCGATTTAATTACTCATTGATTTCCGTTTTTCAATAGCAATCCATTTTCTTAAAACAATACTATACCTTTCGTCCATGAGTTGAACGTAGACGAGGGTACTTTTTTAAGATATCATGGACACGTTGTCCAATAGTTGTCCAATTCTGCAATCAAAGGTAAATGAAATGAGATTGAAAATAAGAGATCAATAATTAATCAACTTAATATATGATTGCGGCACCAAATTAATCCTTACATTCTCTTCTACATTACGGTAATGTACAGAAACGCAAAACTTGTGATTTTCAACTTTTGCGCCTTTTATATCTTTAGTTATCTCGACGAGGGTTCTAAAAACCTGCATGACAACATTCCATCATCAAATTATATTACATTCATGAAGAAATTAATATTAATTAATCATTGATTAACGGAGATAGAATTTATACCTCATCAATCATAGGAAGGAACTCTCTTGCCGGTTGAAAGAGAGTTATCTCCTTTCCCTGTCACAATCAAATAATAACTTGTGAATTTCATGACGTTTAGATGGTAAAGAATTTGTGTAGTATCTTAATAAATTTTTGGTATCAAGTATCCATGATTGCTTTGTTATTATTGTTACATACCTGACGGTCAGTAGACTTAACACAATTTGGATGATTACTGGACAAAGTGTCACAAACTGGACCAATTATGTCCATTCCATGACTACCGGCATAGTAGAGTTCTGTTAGTTTAACTAAATCAAATACCTGAAAATAAAGTAGCCACATATTTTAAACTTATAAATATTTGATAAACAAAATATAAATTAGTACTAGAAGAGTCAAAAACTTCAAAATACCTTGTCACGACTTCTTCCACTAATAATTGCTGTAGGGAAATATCTGGCCACTCTTCTCACAGTTGTTCGCATCTGAAAATTTGACCGTTAAAAAAAATGTATTTATAACTAAATAATATTTAATATATAGTATAAGGTAATTTAACATGCATTGCTTACAGGTTCAGACATAAAAGCACGGTCTGGATCATCTACTATAGGTGAAAGTGTGCCATCATAATCTAGAAACATTGCAATCTTCTTGTCCTTTGCACGGTCAATGATTTTCTCAAAAGATTCTAGTGCTGAAGGATACCCTAGCTAGAAAAATAAACAATGTGTTTTAGCGATGATAACAAGTTAGGATTTTTTTTTCATTTTTTTTAATATAAGACGAGTCAATAACGAATTGAAATAAACTCTGATGCTGATGTTGACCGTAAATTATTAGAATAAAAAAATTATTTTCTTAATCTAACGACTTACAATTGACTACATCATAAAGTCGGCTATAGATAATTCAAATCCTATAACATCATAAAGTCGGCTATAGATAATTCAAATCCTATAACTTGTTTAGTTATGAATTAATCGTACCATCCATAGATTATAGTCTTCGATGTCATAGTCAATTGAAGCAACCTGAGCGCTCGAACCTTTATGTATCGTCTTCTTTCTTGGAGGCGAAGAAGCCTTCATAGCATCCAACCAACCATTAGACCTAACATCATCAAGACCTCCCATATTTTTCTTGGAATTGGATTTTGAGTATTTCCCTGGAGAGAGTGATGAATCTTGTTGGGAATAAGCTAATAAACTAGAATGGATCCCAAGCCGTGACTTGTTTACAGGATCAATAAGAATAGGGGAAGAGGCATGAGAAGCTTCATATCCATTTTACCTAACTAAACTACTTTGATGAGATATGAACAGAGGAACACAAAAAAAATTGTTTGTGTTTGATGTACGAATCTTTAGCTTAACCAACTCTTTTGTCTATGAAAAACCAACGCTTTAATGTTTTTTTGTCACTGCTATTGTGTGAGCAGTCCATCAAGCACGAATTTCCCTGAAAATTGAAGAGAAAGCAAATAAGATTTTGTCATGAAATTCAAAGAAATATATGAGGCAAATAAAATAAACAATAATCAATGGCTTTAACTTAACTAATACCTTCTCATATATTGCATCGCATTTTGTACCAAGTGATAGTATTTATAATGTTTTGATTCTTGTGAGTTGAGATTAATAATTACAGAACCTGCAACATAATATTAACCAAAATAAATTATAGATCCATGCTTAGTTAAATTTTTGTTAATCTTATATATCCCGAGTCAGTGTAAATAATGCAGTGAGACTATAATGAATGTTTAATATCTTAAATAGGAATTAATGTACGAGAAATAAAATACAAATAGATAAACCAAAATAATGAAAGTGAACAGGGAAATAATCCTTTGTAGTACCTCTGTTTTACCTTTGAATGAGGAAGAACATTACCAAGGTAAAATAATATTTTTCAAATAAATGTCTATGACTACGAAAAAGCATACAAAGTACAAACCCCTACAAGTATGTAGGTACACAACTTTCACTTAAGAGAAATAGAGAAATACTGATGATGAATATATTTTTCTGCAATATTAAAATTTCTAAGCAATTTTATGGGGTAGACTAATAATAACTATATAAGAAGAAACATAACTCATGAAAACATTTAAACAGCATTCAAAACAAAACAAGCATAGATCAAATGATCTGCGGGAACATTTGGATGAATACAACAACCCGTATTTCGAGTAATTTTTTAAACTAGGATTCATCAAATTTAAAATATCACTCCTTTGATGTTAATCCAGTAATGCGATACTACATGTTTGGTCGTGATTTTAAAAAACTACATATGGGAAGTTTTACAAAATTACGGTAGTTCGCCATAATTCTGTTAATTCTACCGTGAATTTAAATCTAAATCTAACTGTCTTTACACCTTAAATTTTTTTTTTTTTTTTTGAGAAACACAACTTCTAGATTTAACTAATACCTTCTAATACATAGCATTGCATTTTGTATCAAGGGATAGTATTTATAAATGGTTTGATTCTTGTGAGTTGAGAGTAATAATTAATAACAGAGAGTGCAACTTGCATTAACCAAAATTAATTAAAGATCCATGCATAATTAAATTTTTGTTAATCACATATGCTAACGAATGCAAATGATGCAGGCCTATTATGGGGTGGAATAGTAAATAACTATATAAGAAACATAAGTCACGAAAACATGTAATAGGAGTTAAAAAGAAAACATATGTGAAAAATGAAATGATTCGATGAAGATCAAACATCTTGTATTTCGGGTAATTTTTTAAACTCATTCACAATTTAAAATATGATTCCTTTATATTCATTCAACTCTGTGATTTATTTACTGCGTGAATAGGTGATTTTTCTGACAGTAATAAATCCAAATTTCTCCAAAGATATGCAGTAGATCATTTTATGTTGTTTGAGAAGATCTGCTTCATATAACCCCAAGGATGAATGAATAAATACTTCCATCTAGTCAGTTATATGAGTTTATTCATAAATTGCAGAGGTGCATATTTTATGCACTCATCATTGCATAAGTTAAGAGTAAATGCACTAAATTTTAAAATATATTAATGATTTATTAGGTAACATCTGATAAAGAAATGAAATAAAAAAATCTTATGCAAGTATTGAGTTAAAAAAACACATGTTAATGTGGTCAGTGTGACAGTGGTCCTAGATTTTTCAGTAGTTAGAAAAATCACGCTGTCAAAAAATTTCGATCATTAAATAAATATTTGATGACTTTTTAACTTTACTAAATAAATTTTAAAACAAGTCATTACATTTTTATGTAATGATCGAAATTTATAGTGGTAAATGCATCCGTAATGCATTGTATCAATCATGTATTATTGTAATTGGACCCAAATTTTCTACAACTACAGAATGGTACTACAGTTGTAAGAACAATTAAATTCAGAAATCTAACTGTTTCTATATCTGCAACACCATGCTACATGAGTAAAATATTTTGTAGTTGAAACTTAAAACATGAGTGATGGACCTATCCAATCTTAAAATGGAGAGGCAAAAACAAAAAACGTGTCAGCCTGTCTTGTAGTTGCAGATCCAACGCACGACCATCACATTCATGTATAAAAAATTATAAAATAATGCATTCACAATAATAAAAAAGTTCCTCATTGACTTGACATTTGAACAGCAAACTCAACAACTCTGTCACCAAATAAAACAAACAAATAAAAAAAAAAAACAAATAAAAAGGAAATGAGACTTTTTACTTTTAAAGCCAAAAAAAAAATTCTGGAAAACATGTTACATGTATAAGGTCACCATCAAAATTCACTTTTTAGAAGATGGTGCATGCTGATGATCAAGGTCTATGTTGACAAAAGTTCTGGAGATCATGTAAAAGTAATAACCCTGTAGAAAACTTTAACCTAAATTTGGTATTAAGACCCCACACCATTAATTATTTAGTGCTTTTCTACATGTTTCTTAAAATTCAACATCTTTATAATCCCATTTTATAATAATGAAAAAGAAAAATCACGCATATCATGTTTTTTCTTAATTGATAAACTAACCATAAATCAAAAACAAATTTTTTAAATCAAAATAATAGTCACGATATTTTGTATTATAAAAAATTATAGTCAAATATAACACATACAACCTCAACTATTAAGTTGAAACCACAATAACTTCAAAAACTTTAATATAACTGAAAACGATGTTTTACAACTTTATTTTGTTGAGGAAATGGGTTGTCATATAATTGTTTAATCCCAATGAATATTCAATTGTCACAAATAACAAAATGTATTTGTTCCAATGTGTGATTAAAATATTTAAATATTTTCAACGTAATACAGCTATGTAGTTTGTGAAATGTCATATGGGATCAAAAAAATTAAGATTTGCCAATGACCTATGATAGCAACAATTTCGGGTGAATTTATTAAAGATCAATGTTAAATATTACGAAGAAAGCTTCATGAAATCTTCCAATACTCTAATAACAAATGAAAACAGATTTATTTTCTATTTGGTATATAAAACAAGGGGTTGACCAATCAACCGTGATGATATGATAAAAATGAGAAACATCATTTCCCTTCATCAAAAGGTTGAATTTTTCCCAAAAAAAGTTAACTTTTTTATATCAACCCATTGCGCATATCAGACAAATGCAATACAGGAATTGAGATTGCAAAAATTCGCTTGAGAAAATAAAAAATAAAAACAAAAACAACAGATCGTGAATATAATGATATTCATTATTACTATAAAGCCATTAATATCGAATTGATTGAAACTTTTTGAATGAAAAGGAGAGCATTATCTGTTACGCACGATTGATTTCGTACAAAATTATTATTATTACTTTGAAACACAATGACATCATAAATTCGGATCCTTTCATGATACGCATAAAGGGAGATCGAAAACGCACCTGATTTATCAGCTACCGTTCTTTTCGTTTTTTCAGCGGCACGGAAAATGGATTTACAGTGCTGAAACAAATGGCGAATAATGAAATTGAGAAACGTGAAGGGATGGGAAATCAAATATAAAAAATAATAATAATGAAAGGAGAAAGGGAAAAAAATCACCTTGAATGAATGAAGACGAGAAATGAGAAAGATGATAAAGAGAAGGATTTTTAGCTATTTATATGTTTGATGGTATGTATAAGGAGACTTGCCTATCAAGTTGGTTTCATTCACGTTTACCACGATTCTCGCTTCATTATTTTATTGATTTACTTCCAAAATTACTTTATTCTTTATTGATTTTTTTTACCAAAATACCTTTTTTATTTTATTATGCGATTCCAAATACCTTTTCTTGTGATTTTATTTGTATGTTTAGATTCATGGATTAAATATTATTAATCGTGACAAAATCTATATCTTTATTGATATTATGTGTGTATAAATATTTTATATAATATTATAAATAAAAATAATATACATGCATTGATACTCGTTTATTTTTGCTGCTAATTTCTTGTGTTACATCTGTATTATAACGCAGATTTTCCCTGCATGTTGTGAGTATTTATTGAATATAAGTCCCATTGTCATTACTAATAATTATAGAGATAACAATCATACATCTGAGAATTGAAAATACTCTTTACTTAATTTTTGGATTAATTGAAGTTTTAATCATTTATTTTTATTGAATTATAAAATTAATTTCTCTATTTTAAAATTTTTTGTTTTGGTATTTTCTTCAAATTTTAGACTTAAAAATGATAGTTTGTTGTATTTTAAATGATGTCGTATATAATATGATAATATGGAACGATCAATTTTAATGATGACACTGTAAAAAATATCTACATCATTATATCGAATATCATAATATTTTAAATATGTTATATTACTATATTTGCAATCAAATTCTTTAGAGACCACATTGAATAATTTTAAAATAGAATCACCAATTTTATAAATAAATAAAAATAACTAATCAAAATTTCAATTAAACCCTTATATCCTAAAAGTGAAGGATAGTGTGAAAAGTTTTTTAAAAAAATGGAAGAGTATGATAGTGTAAAATAATTTTATACTATTATTTAAGTTTCAGGACAAATTTTGAATAAAAAACAGTTATTTAACAAAAAATTTTATTTTAAAGTAAAGTTATTGTACACAATTAATACACTACCTTTATTTTCTAACTATTTTTGGCAAGGCACATGAGGTGACATTGATTATTAAAAATCCGAAAGGCTATTTTTTTATATCCCCTCCATCCCAAAATAGTTTCACATAGAAAAGTCATAAATAAAAGTAAGAGTATTGTTACTATATAAAATTATGTATCTTTATTACGTATTTTAAAAAAACAAATTTAATTATTGGTATGTTTGTTATTATTATCCTAAGTGTAAAGATATGTTTTTTTATTAAATAAGTGCAAAGTTAAATATAATGATTTGGAAGTGATGCAAATGCATTAAGTATTAAATATGTTTTTTAATTTTGATAAAACTTTAATATTTGAAGTATAAAAATACAATATTTTGTTTTTACAAAATTATTTAGAAAACATGTTTAATTATCTTTCAATTTTAAATTTTTTTAATATTTTTTGCATATTAAGAATATTATAAAAAGTTTCTCCACAAAACTTTATAATTTTTT
>JBBPBS010000007.1:4967085-4977155 GCA_037974835.1 Cicer judaicum | reverse complement strand
AAATTATTAAAATTTTCAAACAAACCTCATAAAATTAATTATCATATTTAATATAATGCAAATTTCATGAATTGTATACCTCAAATATTAAAATAAACTCAAATTTTCATCTCCAACAACATCAAATTCATCAAATAAAAAATAAAAATACGAATTTATTTAAATATTTAAGTTATAAATTTTATAAAATTTACATTATATTGAATATCATAATTAATTTTATCAGTTTTGTTTAAAAACTTTGATAAATTTTTTGAATTTTTTGTAAGAAAATAATAACATTGTTAAAATTTTAAAACATAAAAAATGAAATTATTAAAGATTAAAACTCTGAGATTAAATTGAGAAAAACAATAATGAATTAAAACCCTGAGATTAAGTTAAAGTACGAAATATGATTTAGTCTTAAATTTTATAATTAAATAAATGATGTATTAAAAATAATAAACTTTTAATTACAATAAATAAGCAACAAAATTAATCTCCCTGATTGCATCAGAAGCCCTCACGTCATGTATACATACACTAACACCACTACTATAAGTACCTTCATAAGTTGTGTACTTCCTTACTCAACTCAATTCTAGCAAAACAAAAAGCTCTGATTTCTTTATCATATAAGAATCATCACACATACCATATACAATGTCGGTTTACAGATCTCAGGATCCTCGTCTTCATGCCATCAAAAATAGGATTCGTGTTGTTCCCGATTTCCCCAAACCTGGTTTCTTCCCTTCTTCCTTTTTATTACCTCTTCCTCTTCACTCACCCTCATGTTGTTTGAGTTTTTTTGTTTTGTTTTGTTATTATATATAAATTTCTTTACTTTCTTAATGTTTTTGTTACAATGTCAGGTATCATGTTCCAAGACATTACTACTCTGTTGCTGGATCCCAAAGCCTTTAAGGACACAATAGATTTGTTCGTTGAGCGATACAAAGGCAAAAATATTTCTATTGTTGCAGGTATGTTGGAGATAAATAAATGCTAAAATTATGAAACCTGAATTATTTTGGCTACTATAGTAGTAACTGTGGTTCGCTTCAACTCTGTGGGGTCCATGGTTTTGAGAAGGGTTTATTGTTTCAAAAAACGTGTTTTATAGTATTTATTGTGGTGTTTCATAGTGGCGTTATTAAAATACGGTGCTATTAATACCAGAATATGCATGAATATATTGCATAAGTTTCTAGCTGTCTTTTGGAATGGTTGCAAGAGACATTTTGATTTTTTGTTTGACTATGGGTTGAGGTTAGTGGTTGTGCCATTCATTACTTTATGAAATCTGAGTGACTGAGTTTTGTTTGCATCTTTATTTATAATTGATCAAAAGTTTTCCTTAGATTTGTTTCGTATGTAATTCATTTCAATAAACTATAATTGTATAAAAATTATAATTTTTAATTTTTATAAATACAGTGGCTTACCGTAAAATATGTAATAACAATCATACATTTACGTTAATTTTTTTGGTGAGTCAAATGTAATTTTTTAGATTTAAAATTAATTTTGATATATATTAATTGTACCTTTTAACTGTAAACTTTATTTTTATATTCAAATTTATTATTAAGTCACTTTCACATAAATTTATTTAAATATAAATAATTTTAGTTCTAATTTACTCTCTCAATATTAAAGTTAATGTCATTTAATTTGTTGCATATATACTAAAAAATGCAATTATTTAAAAAAAAATAGTTATTTTACCAAATTAATATTATTAATTATTGATTGATTTTCTACTATCATAAATATAAAGTAGAATTATTATTTTGAAAGTAATTTTTTTAAGACAGTTAAAGTTAATAATTAACTTTTAGGTTAATATTATTTTGGAAGTAATGTGTATATTAATAATTGAATATAGATTTGGAGAGAAAAAAAACTATAGTTACCTTAAAAATGAAAATGACAAATTCATTTTGAAAACATATTTTGTGTGAAAGTGACACCCATTTTTATTTTTAATTGAAATCAAATATTTTAGTAAAAATTTAAAATCAATTTTATAAAATTAGTTCAATAAAAAATAAAAATTTATCACATAGAATAAAAACACACTTAAGAGATACTATCTCTTTTTCTTTTGTCTTCGTGGACATATGTTTGGATCCAATTTGCATGAATTTCCATTGGCGATGGTTTTCAAGCTTGTGAAAAGTGGAGCCAAATGACGCTAGTTTCGATTGGGCCAATTTTGTTCGGCTCTATCTACGTTTGTGTGTGGGTTCCTCCATGTTACTGTTGCTGATTTGGAGATCCAATTCTTCATTTTTTCTTTCCCTTGTCTTTTTCTATTATGCCAAATTCTTTTGTTTTATTTGGTCAATTTCATTAGGAACATTGATCTTATGAATTTTGGATGTCACTTGTATATGACGAACTACTAGTACTACTGCAGTGTGCTTTTCCAAAAGAAAACAAACTTGTCTGTCAATTTTGTTTCTGCTTTTAGATTTTGATTTTAGGTCTGATGTGATGGGTGCTATTTTAAAGATTAGCTTCCACTAAATTGTTGTTAGGGCCTTCTCTTCCACTAATTGGTTAATACTTTTTATTTTTTATATATAAAATCAAGATTTAATTATACTTTTGATATTTTTTTCATCAATTCTAGTTTTATCTAAAAATTCAAAGTCTTTTCCTTAAATTTTTTAAATAAAAGATAATTATGTAATATATTTTAAACAAAATCATCAAATTTCAGTTTCAAATTTTGAAATAATTTATATTTATTAAGTAATTAATACATATTGTATTCATTACATTTGTATGTTATATAATTTAAAATATAATAAATTACTATTTTTAGATTAAAAATTTGAGAAATAGTTCAGAATTATTAGATTTTAAAATAGATGATCTGGTAAATTTTGGGAACTAAAGGTGTTATTAAATCTAAAATAAATGAGGGTGGAGTCTTTTGTCTTTTGTCTTTTATGTGTCTCCTTTTTGCTATCTGTTTTATATTGGTTTTTGCCATTACATTGTTTTTTGTGAGACCATCACAAACACGAATTTAGATTCTCTACATAGTATATTGTTGGTTTCCACATATTTAGTTTAGATGAATTAAGGGATATTAAAGGAGTTTAGAACTAAAGGTAACAATTCAAACTCTGAAACATGTTTAGTTTATTGCTACTGGTTTTAGATCCTAATTGGATAAATAGTATGATTACAATTAGTTGCAGAATCGCTGTTAATGTAAATTAATAAATTCAACTAAATCAATCAAAATAACTATTTTGTAGATCAGAAATGCTCAATATTACAAAGAGATTTTTGTTGCAATCGCATGATAGTGTATTATGTCAAAATTTAATTTATAATTTTAACTTTTTTTTAATTAATACTTTGTTATAAAAAAAGAAATGACGCCAAGTTGATATTCTTGCATTTTGTGGGTGGCATTGTTCTTAAGCATTGATCTTTGTAGATAGTTTATGGAAAGGTGCTTAACTAAAGTCACCTGCAATAACTCATGTATTCTGTTTGGTCACAATCTTTATGTTCATAAAAATGAATTCCTTTTCTGATTCACAGGAATTGAAGCCAGGGGTTTTATTTTTGGTCCTCCTATTGCATTGGCAATAGGAGCAAAATTTGTACCATTGAGAAAACCAAAAAAGTTGCCTGGTATGTTTCAACTCCCATTTTAATGTGTTGCAAAGTCTTTTCTCTGAATTTTTGTTAAAAGAAAGGTTGCTTTGGTGTTAGGCAAAGTTATTTCTCAAGATTACATTTTGGAATACGGAAGGGACTGTCTTGAGATGCATATTGGAGGCGTTGAACACGGCGAACGCGCTTTAGTAGTTGATGATTTGGTTGCTACTGGTGGAACACTTTGTGCTGCTATGGACTTACTAGGTTAGTCTTTTAACAAATTCTAATATCAATTTAGATATAGATTCTACTTTTGTTTATATTTGAGAATGAGACGAATATGTTTTATGAATCTATATGGTTACGAGATCCTATTGACTCACAATAACATTCTTTCAGAACGCGTGGGAGCAGAGATAGTTGAGTGTGCATGTGTAATTGAATTACCAGAATTGAAGGTTTGATATAATTATAAGCGTCTATTTCAATGTTTGTTTAAAAACATAATTGAATTTTTTGTTTTTACTATGAATCGTTAAGCTATGTAGCCATGTGCTAATATTTTATGTTTTTGTGAATAATTTGACAGGGTCGTGAACGGTTGAATGGGAAACCCTTGTATGTGTTAGTCGAATGTTTTGAGTGCTAAGATGAAAATGAGTGATTCCTCACACTCACTACATTGGTGCTTTCTCAATTTGAATTGCATTTGATTCAGGTCCCTCATTTTTAATTTTAATGTTCAATGCATTAAAAAGAATGCCTGTTAAGGCAAAGGCATGTCTGTTGTTGGAAGTAACAAACCAACAATCACTTTGATCAAAACTAATGAATTTGTATGACTCACTCTTCATTTGCCTGCTCTAAAGTTTGATTAATCGACGAGTACTTATTTAGATAAGTTTGGTTGTTATGTTGCTGATATTTTATTTTCAAATGAACCTAATTTTTAACTAAACTAAAGCTTTATAAATAAATAAAATCATTGTAATAAAGAAACATACTACCTTCATCGTTAGGAGTTGGCAAAAGCAAAATCTACAAAGAATTCTGGTCTATTTTAAAATGAAAAACAGATAAACTAAATTATCTCTCCTTTTTAATTAAACTGAAGGAAGTAAAGAAGGTTTTCAAGATTTTCTTATGCTTATTTTACACAATGTGTGTAACAAAAATGGCATATCATTGTATGTCTGTGTGGTCAAGCGGAACATATTACTTAAAAGAGATTAGAGATAAAACACATGGAAAATAATTAACATTGCCTTGTAAAAAAATAAAACAATAATAATAATAATAATAACTTAGCAAAGTAGCAAGTGGCAGAAGTGAATTCCCGTCAAAGCCTAAGACTCTTTGTAGTTACTTCAACATCATAGATTTCATTTCATTATCACACAAGCAATGCTGAAGAATTTGTTCTAAGGACATTGCGTGACTTGCGCCATACTTCTTCGCTCCTCTCCTTTTTATCCCCTTACCCAAATTTTCAGCTCGAGGTTATGAGCTGGAACTCATCTCCATTACTCTTATTCCTTATTTTCTTTACATTTCTTCCATTGCTTAGTATCTCAAATCACAACATATAAACTATAAATAGTTGGTAACATGAAATTCAATTCGAGTGTAAAATGTTAATATTATTAAGTTAAATACCACGTTCTCAATTTGATCAAAAATCAAATTTACAAATTGAAACCAACATAACTATAAACAACCATTTATCAACTAAATTTCTCCGTAATTACGTTACACAAAACATACATTATAAAAATAGGCAAATCAGAAAAAATTGCGTCCATCAATGCAAGTCGATAAGTGCATTTCAGGATCTCAAACAATGGAAATATATATCATATAAGTATTTTTTTTTCCAAAAAAATCATAAGTAAATAATATTCTTTATTTTCACAACCTGTAAATAATAAGAAAACAGGGTAATACCGCACGCGGATCAAAAACCAGTAACTCGCCATTGTCTCCACTCACTGCGTCGAACCCAACTCGCTTATCCAACAACGAGTTCAAAACCCCGAGTTGCTTCAAAACCCGACCCGCCACAACCCGACACACCAACATCGCTCGTCTACCCTTACCTCCGCCGGCATTCTGATGCGCGCCACCGCTCCCGAAAAACGTACAGATCGCCGACCCCTTACGCTCTGGAAACGACCACGAACAGTGGGGACCACCATCCTCAACAGGACCCAAATTGTAAAACTGCATCACCTCATTTCCATCGGCGACGCACCGTGCATTCTCCTCCCAATTCTTACCCTCAGATAATCCCGCGGAAGAAGCGGCGCGTGCCTTCACCGCCTCGCGAAACTCTTCAAATCGTGACATTGTTCGGACTCCGTTTTGCACTTTGAATATCATTTCAATCCGACACGGAAATTGGTTGTTGTTCCAACTTGTGTGGAAGATTATATCGACAATTTTGCGTGAAGGGTGTCCCTCGGGAAGTTCAGTGATTGCACGGGAAGAAGTGGCGGTGGTGCTTCGGGAACGGTTCATGGTTAGTATTGTGTTGAGAGGTGCTTCGAATTCGGATTTGGTGGCGGTTACGTATTTTGAATGTTTTTCGAAGGATGGTTTGGGTTTAGTGGGCTTGGGCCTGGGCTTGGGAATGTCAACAATGTCTTTGATGTTTTGGAGGGTTTTTCTGCAACTTGCACTTGGTAAGAGGATTTTGGGGTTTGGATGATGAACGTCATCAAATGCTCTTGATTTGCATTGCAATGATTTCACCCAACCACTCGCCATTACATGTGAATACGTAGTAATGTTTTTGTCTCTAGAGACTTTTAAATCTTTTTGTGTGCGTTTCGTATTTTTCAGAATAGGTTTCGTTTAAAGTTTATTTCTTTAGTTAGCTGATGAAACAGAAGAGCTGGTGTGAAAGAACAATTCAACATTTTTTATTTATACTCACTTTGCAAATAAAAACAATTCAACCCTTTTTTTATTTTTATAATAGCGTCCATTTTTTAATTCGATTGGAATTTTCATTTTATGTTCTTTGTAGTAGTAATTGGAGGAATTAATTTTGGAGCGAGTTTATTAACACTCATAAATGGTATGGGTTTAACGGTTTTAAAATATTGAATTTAGTGTAATATTACTTATTTTCCAACCGCACCTTTCCTGGCGTTAGGAGTTGTGTCTTTTCAACATATGAAGAGATTTGTCCGGCCATATCATAATCACAATTTCAAAATATGAAAACGAGAGTTACTAGTTTTAGTTGAATTTTTTATCCATTTTGTAGTTGCATCATAGTCAGTGATTGGTACATGGGGAATTGAAACGCTCTTGCCCCTGTTATGTAATGTGGACAACATTTTTGTTTAGTCAAACATGATCAACTCAAACAACAATTTGAATTATATAATACAAAAACTGAAAAATGCTACCAAGTATGCGAACCATATGTTAAATAACTTAAAAATGGAAATAATGTTTTGTAATTTGAGTAATTAATATCTTGAAATTTTAAAAACTAATCTTTTTTTATAAAATTATTATTTTTGTTTCTTTTGTTAGTTGTTTAATAAATATCCTTAAAATTATTTAAGAAGTATCCTTATGACATTTGTTAACATGACTTGTAAAAAAAATAAATTTGGTTAATCTTCTAGTACTATTATTTTGTTCTTCATTTCATTGCTATCTTGTTGTCTAATTTTTTCTTACAACCTCATTTTTGTTTAAGACATTAGAACATTTTGCCGTGCTTGTTGATTAATAATTTTGAATTTTTGGTTAAGTATTTTCTACTACTTGAGGCTAAAATATATCATGGCTCCTCCCCACTCCATAATGAGATGTTATGTGATAGTATTATGATAGACTCACATAAGCTAACAATGTGCTTCAACCAGACCTTGGAGCAATATGATTACATTGTAGTAGATTACATTGTAGTGATTTTGTTTGTATGTGTATTTTGGGTTAAACAAGAGTTTAGTTGCGCATCATTTTCCACGTTTTCTCTGTTTTTTTTTCTTCTTTTCGAGCGTCTTTTGCATTTTCTTGTAGAGTTTGTCCTTCCCTTTAACACTCATTATTTCATGGATCCTTTTTTGGTCTTTTCATTATCCTCTAACCACTTCTTGTACTTACTAGTTTTGACAAATCGGTAAAAAAATATCCTGAGATAATTGACTCTATTATGGCGGTTTATACCCATCATAATGTTAAAATGCTCTCAATTGGAGTCGTTATCATAGTGTTGTAAGTACCCTTACATATATACCCCGTGGAAGATTCGGGATTACAATTTACAAGTCAGGGGTGCAATTTTTTTTATCTTAAATCAATAAGTCCCAACATGATTTGGGAAAAAAACACTAAAACTTGTGAAATAGGAAAACTAAAATTCTATATTCAAAATTACGGATCAAATTTTTGTTTCATTTAAAACGAAAAATCAAAACACATTTATGTCAAAATAAAAATATAAATTATAATATATTAAATAAAAAATATTAACAAATGTCTCACATCATTTTGACTCTTATTATATAACCAAAATTTCTTTTATTTCTTTTGCTTTTTTACACAAAAAGTTTAGCCATGGTTTAATACAGGCTATGGTTTAGAAAAATAAAATACGTCACGCACAAATTAATTTTTATTTTACAGAATAGTTTTACTTCGGAAAATTAAATTTTAAGTATCTGGCTATTAAAAAAATTGTGAAAATAATACTCATTAAAACTCAAAAGGCAAAATAGGCTTTTCTTAAATTCTAGGGATATGGGACCAACTCTGGGTATGCAGTAAAGAGTAAATTCTTTAAAATAAACAAAGACGTCTTTTTATTATTATTTTATTTTATTAAATACAAAGATTAAAATTCGATATAAGTTAAAAAATTAGAAATTGGATGAAACATTTACCAATTTATATTACTGATAGGTCCTCTACTAACACCAAGAAATGAAAGCTTGCTGGGTTCGGCCAAATAAAGCCTTGGATGGAGGTAGGGAAAGTTCATGAGGTACGACTAGTTGAAACTCCAAATCAAAATTTCAAATTCTAAATCAAAACTTCAAACTCAACAGTAACAAAATAAAATTTACATTTCATGTTAACTGAACAACATAAGCAAAAAGTAGAATCATACACAAATATGAGGTACTGCCATATAAGTTAAATTCTTAGGGGATAGATAAAATTAATGGAGAACTCAAAACTAACAGCGACGATCTAAGAAAAATTGAAATCAAAACGAACTAACTAACATAGGAGCGACGATTCAAACTAACAGAATTTCAAATCACAATTAACTAATAAAAATTAGTACTAATAAAATAGAAATCTGAATCTTTTGAACAAAGCAGCAACGCGATCTGGGAACAGATGAAGTTGTGGCGAACAGAGAGGCGAGAGCGAACGATCACGGAGGCAGTCAAGCAGAGGCGGCCGCAGGCCCGCAGTGAATAGAGGAGCGATTGATTCGTGATCTAACATAGAAGCAGAGAAGTGATCTGAGGCAGCAGCGCAGTTGTTGTGATTTCTGGAGGAGGGAGAAAGGAAGGCTTGGAAGAGAGAGGAAGGTTTGGGGTAGCCGCGACCCCCCTTGTCCTTACTAAGCTCCACCACTGCTCCCAACCCCCGTCATATGGAAAAGAACATTTTGCCATTGGTTTTATCTATAAAAACCCTCAAAAAATTCACTCTATTTTTTCACCCACTTTCTTCAAAACTTTGAAATATTCGAATCTAAAATTGCCAAAGTTTTGCAACTTTGAAACCTTCGGAATTGAAAAGTAAGACAAACTTTCGAACATTTCAAACTTTTGAAACAATATGAAAGTTTCGAAATGCAGAAACTTTCAAAAATTTCGAACAAAAGGAAAGTTTTGAAAAATCTTGTTTCGAAACATTGGCATGCAATGAAACTTCTGAAACATGTTTCGAAAGTTTGGCCATGTGAAAGTTTCAAAATGATTTTTTTTAAAGTATTTTTCCATTTTTTTAATATTGATATATTGTAGTGCCTAAAATGAGAGGTACGTTTGGTCAAATAATTCGCAACTTGATAGGTGATAGAGGTGATGGTGCATAGAGAATTCCACCAACAACATCAAACAGACGATGCAACGAAGCAAATCGTCCAATTAGGCAGCATCGTCGAAGACAAGAGGTCTAGGATGATGACGTTGAACCTACTGAGCATGCACAGATGGAGGAGGATGTCCTTGAGCCTCCACATATGGAGCAGGCTGAGGAATAATATGTTGCACATGTTGTCCATATTGATGATGCTGATGATATTCATGATGCTTCTGCACATGCTGATGATATTGATGAGCAGGATCAGCAGACCAGATTCCCCGGAGGACTAATGGTGACACGTGTGTTGACACAATATGGGCATAATGTGGCTCAGAGGCAATGGGAAGGAGAGATATATGTTAATTAATTTTTGGATTAATTGTAGTTCCCCC
>JBBPBS010000007.1:4944127-4954168 GCA_037974835.1 Cicer judaicum | reverse complement strand
TTAAGTGAACCACTTTAATAAGTAATACATCTATATTTTAAGTGAACCACTTTAATAAGTGATACATCTATAGCAATACTTTAAAATTATTTGAATTTTCAATATAAGTTGTTTTGTAAAAGTAAAAAATTTATAGTTCTTTTTTTATTTTTAAAGTTAAATAATTTGATTGATGTTTATTTATAAAAATAATGAAAAAAAAATTCTTTAAAATTAAATTCTTTAATATATGTTTTCAAGAAATATTGTTATCATCATTAAATAATCAAATAATTTTTAAACAAACATCCACGTTGAAGACCACCCATTTAACTATGTTATATATTTCCTTGAATGCTCTTTTGATGTATATACTTCTTTTACCTTAAATACAATTAAAATATATTTAAAAAAATCAAATACGTAAATTTATTTAATTTATTTTGGTTTATATTTAATATCGAAAAGAATAGTATTTATTATTATCTACTGTAGCATTTGCGTGGTGGGAAAGTTATAATTAAGTTAATAAAAGTTTGAAAAAGGATGGCTCCAACAACCACTGCAAGAATTTGTCCCTAGGTAGCTATATATTGTGGGCAAAGCTATATGTCTCTCTGCACAGAACGGCCATCATAAAAGGCCACATGCAAATATGTACCACCGACCCATCCTTCTATCATACACCTAATTTCTAATATGTGGACACAACTGGAATCATAATTAAACCCCCCCATGCACTCATGCTCATCCTCATGCAATGCAACCATTTCTTTTTTTTTTTTTGCCTACTTTTCATACACCCCACATGATCAATTATATTCATGTTGCAAATATTGGTCAACGAAATCAAATCACCTTATGTTTCACCTTAATTTCTTTCATTCACACTAGAAATTAAATATAAATATGTGAACCAATGAAAAATATTAATTGTGACTTTGACATGGGTTGGCCCCATATGTTACTGACAATGTAATAACAAAATTAAATCACTACAAAGGATATACATATATATACTTTATGGGTAAAAAATTGGATTCGGTAGTAGTGAATAAAATAATAATACTAATTATAATATATATATCTAAGTTTACCCAAAATTTGGATGAAAATATAATGTGAAAATATAATGTGAAGATCTTTTTCCTCGAAAGAATATTGGCAGCATGGGCAGGGCACATGCCATGCTGGAAAAAATGTTGAAGTTTGATGAAATGATAATATAAACTTTGAAATGATAGTGGGGGAAACAAAGAAAACATTGCTCCATTGATAGAAGACATTAAGAGGTGTGAGAGGGGCCATTGGGTTTTGTTACTTACTTGTTATAGTGCTTCAATGAGTTGTTTCCCAACTTCAAGATCTAAATTTCTCTCCCATGGAGGGGAACCTTGTTTATAATTGTAATATAGTACGTACTTTTATAAACATGGATTTGATGGATGGTTGTTGCTTTCTTTGCTTATCCCTGCCCTGCCTATCTTTTGTTTACATTCTATCATCAATTCATTAATTCATGATGTTACTTCCCTTCAAAAATTAAACACAGTTTATGTCAACATGATAGACACAACGTGGTAAACTTTTTCATAAAAAGTAAAATGAAAGGTTCGAATTAAATCTCTTTTTGTTCATAAATATAATAATCCAATTTATTAATTTACCTATTATAAGATTCTGTATATGATTCATATGAAATGATAAGTGGTTATACGATTAAAAAGATAAATACAAATCATATTTAAACTTAAGTTATATACTCTATCACCCAACTTTAAAATTAGTAAAAAAAAGATTTGTACTGGTTTTACGTTCGATAAATTCAATTATTAAATTTTGTTATGAATATTGTAAATTTTTTATTTTATATTGGTTTTTTTTTATAAAAGATGATCAAATTATAATTTAATTAAATAAAAATTAATATATTTAATTGTTATATATATTAAATAGATTAATTATTGATAATCATAATTTAGTTATTTTTTATTAAAAAGATTTTTGTATTTATTTTTCTTTTTAACTGGGATTGTTGTCCTATCAGATAAGATATACTTCATAGGGTAGCTGATGTGTTTGCGGTCCATTCTACCGTCACAAGAAACTATAGAATATGCCCCACGTCATCACCTTTTGAAAATCTTTTCAAATTGTTTTATGATATTCTTTGAAATTATTCTTATAGCTAATAAATTATATAAGAGCCCATTGCATGAATGAGAAGACACAATTTTTTAGTGTTTTCTAGTTTGCAACCATTTTCTTGATAATTTGCTGCATCGATCGTGCAAATCCGTTTTACCACGCAAATATAATTAATTAAAGATTTCTACGATACATGTGAAAGTTAATATATTTTAATATTATCAAATTAAATTACTAATGATTGAATTATTTGTTATTTAAAAATAAATTTATTAATATTAAATTTTATGTCTTGAGTTTATTTTAAAATAATATTTTTTTTATAAGTTTAATTAAAATTAAAATTTTAATTATAGGAATAATTTATTTAATTAATAAAATTAAAATTAAATTGATAAATATAATAAAAAATTTAATTTAATCAACTTATAAAGATAGTAATACTCACATAAACAGTTAAAAAAATTATTAATTAAAATATTCATAATAACGATACATATTTTTTTATAATAATATAGATGCTGTTTTATTTTATATTAAGAGTTTTATGTTGAATTAAATAAAATTTAACAAAATATTTACAAATGATAGGTAATTTTCACTCTATAACTCGATTTTATAAAATTATGTTAATCTAATTCCAATTATAACACAATATCAAAGTTTATCTAATATGTATAGAACCATATGCTATCAGAGATAACAAAAGTACAAGTGCAAAATTGGCTCAAATATTTATCATTTTTTTAATTGTTGTTGCTTCATTGTATATACATATGTGGTGGATGGACGATTCACCTACGACTGGCATCATTAGTTCACCCAACATAGTATTATGAAGGATATAAAGGTACCCGTAATTATGTACAAAATAATAATAAAATCTGAGGATTACGCCATCCCATATAACTTGGAAATGATGCTCCACATACTGCTGCTTCCTAAAACACATACAAAAGCTTATTCGAATATTCATGGATTTGGTAAACAGCTAACAAATAAGACACCCGTCCCCTAACTCCATCAGAAAAAGGACATCATATGCAATCCAATTAAGGAACAATATAATTATTATACATAAAAAATGTGTTATAAGATTCCCATATCGATAGCTAGTATTATATTTTAAAGGGTGTTGTTAACACACAACTTTTCATATATATTAAATATAAAATTCTTATTAGCATTTTTCTATTTTAAATATTAAATTTGTGTGTTTTCTAATCGCACACGGCACACGTTAGTCTTCCAAATAAAATTGTTGAAATTTCAAACTTTTTAATTCTTTGTTAGTTTACTATATCAAAGTTCATAGAAAATTAATAACCAAATTGTACTATGTGGAGCACCCCATTACTAATAGATAAAGTGACAATGTAATTTTCATAAAAGAAAAAAAAGAGTGAAAATGATATGTTGGGGCCGCTAAGACCAACCTATAGAAAATTACACAATCCACCAGTAATTTTATCTACTCACAACACAACTTAGTGTATTTTGATTTTTCGTGTTAGGATCGGCAATTTTAGTTAATCACAGCTTGTGAATTAGTTTTGGATAAGCTTAACCAACGTCTTAATGCCAATAAATCCAAAACATTGTTATTTGTAGGACAGATAAAAATGGTTAAATATGTTATTCAATCATATATATATATATGGTCCCAAATTTATTGAAAAGCTTATCACATTAACGATGGTTTGGGCAAAACATGATTTGAGCTTAAACTCAACTACTTATTTTTGTAGAGATTTATAGTTACTTTTACGAGTCTTAACTCCTTTTGCTTAAAAAAATAGTAATCAAATTACAATTTAACTATATAACATTTTGAAAAGATGTACCAATAGTACAAAAATTGTGATTAACATTTCTCACAAAAATCACACTCACATGAAAATATTTCCTTGTACCTAAAGAAATAAAAAGTGTTGTATATCCTGATTTGTAAGCCGCACCAAACATTATCATACCGACAAAAAAATGCGACTTAATTAATTAGCTACTGAAAACATATGTTGCTTAATTTTGTTTACAATTTTTCTGGGTGTAACGAATTATTTTACATCACAATCATAGATAGTTAAGGATTTGGTGTCAAATATAAGACCAATCCATGGGAGGAAGTGGAACAACAGTTTGTAACATAACAGCCAAAGTGCCAAAGACTTCCGCACAGAAACCTATGAGTTTATGCGATTTATTTTGGATACTTGTCATAGGTATTTATCTTAGTGATCAAATGGAGAAAACAAATGGCAAAAATAAGCTCTAAAATATCACATCTAATATCACCATCATTTTATCTTTAATTTTTATCACAATATCATCTATTATCACAAATTATTTGTTTTATTTTTAATATTTATACATTCATTAACATTTCATTTTCTCTTCAGCTCTCTTTCCATATTATATCAAATCTATCACATTATTATTTTTATTTTTATCTTTATTATCAAGATGTCATATGAGTGTGATGTCATATGAGTGTGAGATATATAAAGTATATTTTTCTTTTGACAAAATACCAAAATGCATTAAGCCAATTAAGAAGCCGTGTCGCTCTTGGATTTTCTTTCACAATATTGCACCAACCATTTTTATTTGATAAGAATTAGATGAGACATATAACCTTTTTATCGAATTAGACTGAGATGATATACACATTTGTTTTTAATGCCACATTTGATGTAATGCAATATTGATCAAATAATTAAAGTGAAAAAGTTGAATAAATGTTTACGGGTAGTGATCTTTTTTTAGTGAAGCTTTTTTTTTTATTCAGTGAAAATTTATTTTAGTTTTTAAGATAAATGATAAGATCTAATGTATTTTTCAAAAATAAAAATTAAAAATCATTTTTAATTGTTGAGAAAATAAAATCAGACAATTTAGTTTATTTCTTTACAACCATCATGAAAGAGACAATTAGGCCCCTATAACACAAAAAGTTCTTAACAAAATTTGTCTTCAATAAATCATTATTTTTTATTTAGCTTTCAAACAAAATTATTCATTGCAGTTATTGTTAAAATAAATATCAACGATACTTGAAAATTCTAATGTATCCAAAAAATGGCACCAACACTAAAAATAAAATTCATGTTACTTAATTCATAATTATAATCATATATTTATATATCCTGTAAAAAAAAGTTATAAATTATATATATATATATATATATATATATATATATATATATATGTATATGGTGGTGGCTTGAATGCTAAAGAAGAAAAAGAACACAAATAAGTGGTTTATTAAAAAATAAATCATTTAAAGGCGTTTAAATTTGTAAGAATCAAAATTATTTCATTCTAATTGTTGTCAAAGATCAAATTATTTCTTTTTTAAGACTTAATAGTCTCTTTTTTGAAAATGGTTCATATAGAAACTAAATTGTTCATTTTTTAAAAGATTAATTTTTTTTTATAAAAAATTAATAAATTCAATTTAGGCATATGGTTTTTCTTAATGACAAAATGAATCTGCACTTTAATTTTTTTTACTTAAAAGAAATGCATCACTTATTTATTATTCTAATCTGCACTTAGTGGTTGCTTGTATTAAACTCTTTGGAGATGATCTCGCTTCGACTCTCACAAAACACATTTAAGAGAAGGACAAAAATCTCAACTCTTAACCAAATACTCAAACACTTATTAATTTTATAGTAGGTACCAAAAATCTCAACTCTTAACCAAATACTCAAACACTTATTAATTTTATAGTAGGTACCAAAAATTCTTAGGCTTATAAAAGTACTTTGTGGATCCACTTGGAGTCACAAGGCTAATTGTAGTGGTTCCTAAAAATAGTTGTGGTGATATTTTAAGCTTATGGTGACATCACATCACTTAATTAACCCTTATGTCAAGGCGTTTTCTACTCCTTTTAACACATGGACATGTGGGCTCCTAGATCATCAATCCCAATCCTCAAAAAAAACTTTTCCAAGCTTGATAACAAAATAAGCAAACAAACAAAGTGAAAAAGGGAGATTTAGACTCAAATCAATTCTTAAAAAGAAAAAAAAAAAAACCAAATAAGTATTTCATATGAATTGTATATAAATAAAAATAAATAAAACAACAAAACTGTTCCCCATATCAATCAGTGCAATAGGAGAGTTGAAAAAAGAACGAAGAAAATTGAGATATTGAATTTGTAAGGGCCTAAAGTGAAATAATTAAATTAGTCTAACTTATGTGACACTCAGCTAACTGGATCTGCCTTTTTCGTGTTATAAAGCATTGTTATTTAATGTTACTACTATAAGGATATAGTGCAAAGATTAGACTTGTGATTGGGACTAACTATCTTGCTTTGCTTTGGTTGGAAATGGGGCCGGACACATGGGAAATGGGAAGGGTCATTAACACACCCTTAATACAGACACCTAGCTTAGAGATAAGTAGATTTAGTCTTGGTCTCACAAAGAGAAGACACTATTATTTTCAGCAAGTGTCTTTGATTTGATTTAGATAACATATATCGAGACTTTTTTTAGTTTTAATTTTATTTTTAGAATTAGATTACTCATAAACAAAATTATTGGTACGTATGGTTCGTATTTTAAACATAATATATCAATTTCTTTTTATAAATAAAAATGTTAGGAGTGTATATAAAATGAAAAATGATTAATTCAAAAGACACTTTCTCCTCTCTTTAAAATTAATATATACAATTCTTATTTAATCTCTATTACGTTCTCTCTTAATTAGTTTAGTTTGAGTTCTTTAACCAGCCTTACATATATCAATTCGCTTTTTAGTAACAACTAATATTTTAGTTCCAATACTTAATACCAACTAGTTTTGAGTAGTATTAATGAACGTTCTCCAAAAAGACCATTTTTAAGTGGCTCCCTTCAACTGCTTTTAGTACTTAAAAAAAAAAATCATTTCTAATTAACTTTCAAAATCGTATTATTGTACTTATTTCCTCTACTTTGAAAATATTAAGTATGGGTCTAATATGGTACTTATCATAAACTCAATTTCAAGGTATAAAGTCTGAAAGTATGTTTACGAATTTTTTTTATAAATAAACTGATAAGTTAATATATAAATAAATTTAAATATTATTTTAATATTTAACATAACATTTTAGAGAATGTAATATTATATAATATCTATTTAAATTCTATTTTATAATAATATTTAAAAAAAAAATCAAAAACTGATTGGATGTGTTTAAATTGCAAAAATTGTTGGAAAATTTATTACTACTATGATTTAATGCAAAGTACAATAATAATAATAATAAATTTAATTAAGTAGATATGACTTTTTTAAGTAGTCTAAAGTCCAATTTTATTTGCTAAATAAGCTTTTAAATTAAAAAATATATATAATTTGATCTTGTCTATTTTAAAAAATTAACCTAATTTAAATCTATTTCACGCTAAGTCAGATATCCTTCTCGGTTGGTCTGACTTATTCCTTCTCTAGCATGTGGACATAATAAGGAATATTTTAAGCTAAGTTTTAAGTATAATATATGTTTTTCGTCATTTATCACAAGTCACTCTATCAATCATATCACTCAATCTAATCTAAGTCTTTTATGTTTAGGTTCGTCTTGAATCAACTCATATAAATCTAAATGTATTTGGTTTGCCTAATAAATTTGACATGGTAACATGTCTTATTTCTTTTTTTAACTAAATTATATTTTATGTCTCTTATGTTATTTTTAAATTTCACTTTGATCCCTTAAATTTTACTTATTCTATTTTGATTCTTTACTTTATAAACATCACTTTTTAATCCCTAATGGTTGCATTTTAGTCCATAAATTATAATTATTAAACACTTTTATTATTTAAGTTATAAAAATTAGACACTTCATCCTTCTATTAAAAATTAATATTTTTAACTTAAATAACCAAAATATTTAATATTTATAAATTAAGAGATTAAAATATTAAAAATTTATATTTAAAAGATAAAAATAAAACGAGAAAAACTTATGTAACTAAAGTTTGTAACTTAAGGTATGAAAATGAAAGAAAAAAAATTAAAATATCAAAATAAAATTTAAAAATAACTTAAAGGAGTTAAATTTATAATTTCGTCTTATTTTATCTACCGGCGAGTTGTTATAAGCGTTGAATAACTAGGCATATATTTTTTTTATTATTATCTTCGCTATTGACATATGGTTGTTATAATTTATATGTTGAATTTTATTTGAATTTTTTTCAATTATTACTTGACTGCAAGAATTTTATGTTTTCTGTGATGTTTAGTTATTTAGAGTATTATCATTTAACTACAACTTTTTAAAAATTAGAAAAGAGACTATTTTTTCTTGACTAGGCAATCAACTTTTTTCTTGATTGGAAATTCAACTCAATCAATTGAACTTAATTAACTCGTTTATGAGTTTGGTTAAATGCTATCCAAATCAACATGTGTACACCCTTGTTGATCTAAATTATTTTTGGTCTAGATAAATTAAAGAAGAACTTTTCGCCAGCCTAAAATGTAAAGATTATTACCAGGTCTGCATTTAGCTAATTATAATTAGGCATAGGCTATAGCCAGAGGCTATTAATTTGCATTTATAAATTGTTATTAGTAGGAAGAGCTTATTTGAGAATTTTGGTTGCAGTCTTGCAGATCACGAGCTTTTAATTGATATATATCGATTATCTTTCACAATTAATATCATTTTAACAAAAGGAAATTATCTCAAAATTTATGTTATTTTATGATTTGAAATATATCTATTGGTTAATAATTAATATTATGTATATTATTCTCAATTTATTATATTTCTTTTAATATATAATAGTAAAAAATACACAAATTATTAATAAAAATAATTTATAAAATAATAAATTTTTTTTATTTGTTAGTAATATTTTTTTAATAAAAATAATAGAGTTTCATTAAAATCAAGGTAAACTTTTTTTGTTGAAATTTTGTATATTAATGTTGTATCTTGAGTGGGGATAGAAGTTCTAACTTTTATTTTATGTGATCACTTCTTTACTATCCCACTATTTCAATCATAACACCAAACTACCAAATAAATTTATATCTCTTAAAATAAAGAATGCAAATTAATTCAATAGCTACAATTACACGTTATAAATATTTGCACTTAAGACGATCTCGTTATAAATATTTGCACTTAAGACGATCTCCTATGTAGTTTTTTAAATCAATGTCTAATTATTTTTCTTTTTTCTATAATAAATGTCTAATTCTATACAGTTAGCTTAAGTTATGCCATATTTCATTTAAAGCATGTGACTCATGTGGGCTTATATAAATATAGGCAGGATCGATGTTGCATGCAATAAAAAATATAAATTATATAAGAGAAACAGAGAAGTTAAAATAAAAGTGCTTATAATTGATCCGTCTCCGAAATCCGGTAGAATTAATTAGGAATAGTAATAGGTTAACAGAGGAGCACTTGAGGTTTAATATACGCTCGAAATTCGGTGGATATAATTAAGAATATATTAGGCCAACACAAATTTACTGAATAGTCTATGTTAAGTCTAACTTAACTTATGTTTTACACATATAGATAAGGTTAAATTTTTGGAGAAATGCATTAAATTAAAAATGTTAAATTATCAATTATAAAAATTAAAATAATTTAAATGTATTAGATTGATTTATTTAAATGTATTATTATAAAATATAATTCAAGTTCGAAGTCATTAAAGTTAAGTTATTAAAATATTATATTAAATATAAAAAATAAATTTAATTTTTTTAATTTATTTCAATATAAGTAAAGTTACTTATTTAAATATTTTAATATAAATTAAATTTTTAAATTAGTTAATAGATAATATCATATTTTAATATATGTCGAATTTAAATCTACAAATTTTTTTTTTTTAATAACTATTAGCGAGACTTAAATCTTAAATTATATAA
>JBBPBS010000007.1:4882882-4943418 GCA_037974835.1 Cicer judaicum | reverse complement strand
TCAAATTTGTTGACAAGAAAAAAAAAATTTAATTAAATTTTCAATGTTATTGATATTATTTATAATTTTTTATTTTAAGTTATTAATATTATCTATAACTTAAATATTTGTTTTTATTTTTAATATTTTTTATTAGAGGCTCGGTATTTAAAATTAGAACCTAATTCAAAAATATTTAAGAAGTCTAGAACCCATAGAATGCATGGGTTTCAGATCTGAAATAAAAACCCCCAACAAACACTATGAACCTTAATTACGATCAAAGCATCAGAACTAAAATAAGTTCTTTCCACCTTGCAAATGGTAGCTACCCTTTTCGTTTTCATTTTTGTGTTATTTTTTCATTATACTGCTTTATAGTGAGTTCAACACTGAGAAAATAATTATGTGTAGAATGAATTCTGAATTTTAAAGAAACAAGATTACTTACATTTAATGTCCAAACTTTGACGACGATTCATTGTTTTCGAACAACCCACAAAATTTTAGACTATGAGTACACATTTAATATAACCAATAAACCACTAATTATGATACCAAACTACATCTTTAACAGCTGTCCATTTACAACGGAAGTTTCAATGACAAGTTCATTTCACACCAAAAAGTACAACTATCAAAATCTACCTATATCCCTATTTCTCCTTAACCAATCATAAACACTTCAACAACCACAAAAACACAACAAACTTGTAGTTCTATGCCACCGGTGGATTAGTGCACTATTGGTTCAATGAATAATCAAAATTCATATAATATGCACATTTAGCCGATTCAAAGCACTCATCCTTATTTGCTTAATTAGTTTTTCAGATATATTAAAAATACATTGTTTACATATTTAATTAAAATCTAACGTGGATTTAATTTTATCTAATTCGGTGGTTTGATGTTATTGCATGTTATTAATAACTATGCCACATCATAAAAATAGAAGGATAAAAAAATCCCATAAGTTGTAAAAAAAGAAAAAACAAAAATTTTAATTTAAAAATAGAGAGGCTAAAATTAAATATTAATCAAATATAGAGATCATAAACATATCACACACAATTTAATCACTTTATTTTTAATTTTGCATTTACTTTTGTTCTCATAATTTTTATCTCAATATTTATTTGGGATTTTATGTAAACTTATTAATATTTTACTTTTTAAAATTCTCAATTTTTATCATAATTATAAAAATTTAAGTTTAATTTTATTTTAAATTTTATTTAAAAAATTTATTAAAAATTTAAATATTTCATATTAATTAAAATATTTAATTAATATTTTAAACTATAATAACATTAAAAAAAAAACAAAAGATTGACATATGACCTAATATTGATTCTTTAATAGTTCACCATCAAAGCAAAAAAATAAGTTAGTTATTTCACCGTACTGTAACACACTAAACTCCACTTACATAACTCATATTAGCTTAAATAACTCATATTAGCTTCATCATACGAGGTGTTTTAAATTGAAAAAGAGTCTTAGATTGTTCATAGATAAAACTAAAAAAATTTCAAAATAAAGATTTGGAAATTATATCTTATAAAATAAAATTATTGAAAAAAAATCATAAATTGAATTTATTTCGAGCTCTTCAAAATCGTTCAAGTTTATTAATTTATAGATTTCAAAACCCATCATGAATGAATTTATTTATTTTTATTCTCTCACCTATAAAAAAGGATATGCGATTAATCTCATTTGGAAAAGTCCAAGTTTGCTTGGTTCAATTTTATAGGTTTGATACTTTTTAGAAATTCATAAAGTTGAATAAATTTAAAGAACCTTAAATAATTTCAATTGGTTAATAAAATTTATCATATTAGAATTTGAGAATATTGTGAATAAGATTAAGATGTTTAGTCTTTACAAATTGACATGAATGATGTTTAAAATATTAAAGATTACCGTAAAATTGGATATACTGTCTTTTGAAATTTGATACATCATCTAAATTGATTATTTATTATTATTTTTGAATTAATTATTTATATTGCATTTTATTTGTATCATTAATCTTTAAATTATAATCTTTTTGTATTTTTACTGTTTCGAAGATTGCTCATAAATTTTTTTAAGAAAAACCATGAGGCAATTGTGATGTTAACTTTTGTGTAACGTAGTTGATGTGGCAAGTTTGGATCACTTAAATTATATTTTTATTTAATTCTTATGAAAAATAAAAAAATTCAAACAAATTAGTAAGTTTTTCCCATCCAAAAACATGAAACTAATCCTCATGTTCCTCCATCAAGTTGTATGTATAAGTTTGGATTTTTAGACTTTTGCACAAATATTTAAAATTAATGAATTCAAACATAATAACATAATGAATTTGAATAGAATGGAGTATAATAGAATAAAACATAATAAAATTGAATAGAATGGGGTAGAATAAAATAAATATAACAGTTGATTGTTATTTTATAATGGAGTAGTCATTCCATTTTTTTGAAAAATTGATGGAATAGTATAAGATATACTATTTTTATTTATTTTTTTATCTTTGTTTTAAAATATTTTATACTTAAAGCATATAAAAAACACTTTATCTCAAGAAAGAAAACATATAAAAACACTTTTGAGTATTTTACGACATATAATTGGCAACCTATATATGGAATGTGAACAAAATATAATAAAATACAGTATAGCTTGTGCATTTGTTCCTTAAAAAAAAGCTTGTCTTGTGTATTTGTTCCTTAAAAAAAGTCGCGTATTTGTTTTTTATTTTTATTTTATCCTAAAATTATTGTAAAATATGAAAAAATTGCTTTTTACTTTTTTTATATATCTTATTTCACACAAAAATTAAATGTTAGGTATCTTGGGATATATTGGTGAGTAATTGATTATTTTAAATTAATTAATTATTTAATTGATTATATAAATTTATGTAATTATTGATATAATGTATTATTTAATTTTATCAATAATATTTGATTTATTTTTATGAATTTTTCTCTTATCAGTAATTTAAATTAAGAATCCTAATATAATTTTAAAACGTAAGTAATCGATGTTAATATTTTCTTGAGAAATTTTGTATTGGAAGGTTTTTTTTCGCCTTAGTTACAATATTTTTTCATAAAGACTATATTGTTTCATCTCCAATGACATTCATTTTATCAAAATGCAAATAATGACGACAAAATCAAGTTATCAAGACTCAAATAATGAATCGCAAATTTTTAAAAAAGTATTATAAGAACATACATATTAATTATATGGTCACAAAAATAATTAAAGATATATAATTTGTCACTATAAAAAGCGCAATCAACAAATATTAAAGTCATGAGACCGAACAATGTCACATCGATGAGTTATATGACCAGGATTTGTCAAAAAATTTCAATAACACAAAATTTAGTGATATATTTATTATTTCTTTATAATTAGTCTAATTGACATTTAATTTTTTCTTCTTCTAAGCTTACTTGATATCCTATAAAATTCATTCCTTATTTTTAACCTTAATTGACATTCTAATTTATGTCTATAAAAAAATAAATGTTTAAGTCAAATTCATTTTTTGTAGCCTCAATGATTTACTTCTATCCAAAACAAAATAATATATATATATATATATATATATATATAAATTTAATTATTTATAACCTTAATAGAAATTTCATATGTATCTATATTAGTTTATATTTGTAATATCAATAATCAAACACAAAATTCATAATATTTCACTGATGAATTTTTTATGTTTCAATTTCTTTTAGCCGATAAATTTTCAGCATTAGAAATTTCTTTTTATTGTTGTCTTTTGCGACATTTCTTTCTCTAGTTTTTTCAGGCTTGAAGTGTATTAAACACTTTTTAATATAAGGAAATATTATATATTTTTGTTAGTTAATTATATTAATTAATTGATTATATTAATTAATTAATTAATTATTTTATATTAATTAATTATTTATTTAATTGACTATATATATATATATATATAAATATGTGTAACTATTGGTATAATTTATTACATTATTTTATCAATTATGTTCAATTTACTTTTATTCATTTCTTTCGTATCAATTATTTAAATTACAAACCTTGATATTAAATATATGTACAACATGAATTATGAAGCATGGGTTGATATTCCTAAGAGGCTCACATACGAACACAGAAGAAGAACATGATAAAAGATAATTGAAAAGGTAATAAAAGATAAGCCCTTAGGGGCAAAACAATATTTTATGGAGGTGTACCTTAACTCTCTTGTTAGTGTTGACTCATATATAAATAAAAGGTTGAATATTATTCCAATTGCTTGAGTCAATTTTTTAGGGGGTTTGAGCTGAAAAATTTTGTTTCAATATTTTTGATAATATCCGTGTTGTTTGTGCGCCGCTTTATATTTGTTTGTTGGTGGAGTTGTATAAAAATATTTAATTCTTTTGTATTTGTTATTAATGGGTGTGTCTTGTGTTTAAGTTTATTTTTATTTTTATTAACTCCATATTAAAAAAACATAAATTTGTTCTACTGTATTACATCCTACTCCACCTACATCTTTAACTACATTTGGATATTTTACATACATACAATATATCGAGTATATCACTAATAAATTATTACTTTCGTCGCTATATAAATTAGAGTGATAATTTAATTTAAAATACATTATATGATTTGCTTAATCCATAATTTTCAATGAAAATTGAACTTTTTAATCTTTTAAACCATCTTGACATGGAGTGTATGATACATCAACAAAAATTATGAGAAAGAGATATGAGATTAGGTTGTAGAGTTAATTTTTACTTAATATTTGATTAACATAAATTTAATAATTTTTATTACAATTGTATTCTTTCTGGATTTGCAATTTTATTTTTCCTGGTTAACCGCCGACGTGAATAATAATGAACATATATTTTACATATTTTTCTGAGTTTTGTTATCGGTGAGTCAATTTGTCGACCAATTTCACTTTTTTAATTCAAATTTGTAGTGTTACACGCTGCGTTAGGCAAATTAATAATTTTAACCTATTTTGTCACCCAAATAGTATAACTTAGAACTTGTTGAAAAAAGTTGCTTATTTCTTTGTATAAGAATTCCTCCAAATTTTTTATAGCATTAATTATTTTTCTTACCAACACAACTTTATCATTATATATTGTTTATTACAAAAAAGAAATAAATATTATAACGAAGAAGATAATTTCTCTCTACCCCGTCCTCCTTTGAAGATTAGGAAAATAGTTTTTTATTATTATAATTTTATTTATTTATATAAATGAATCAATATAATCTTATATATATAGAGAAATGTATTGAAACCTCTATTTTTTGTTAGTAGTTTTAAGATTTATAGATATTTATTTATTTATTTATTATCTTATTATATATATTTATCTTTTTATAATAAATAATCAAATATATTTTTGATGAAAATATATTTAATACTACTTTAAAAATAATAAATTAAAAATAATAATTAATGACACTTAAAAAAGAAAGAAAAGTGTATTTGGAAATATTCTTTCGTACATGTCTCATAAAAAAATTATTTTGTACAATGTCCAATATTTAGAGAGAATGAAATTCATGTCAATTATCAAGATATTTACATTTTTTGTTCCTCGGACATTTGCAAAACAACAATCTCTCTATACCAAAAAAAGAAACATGTATGTGATCACCACAATAAAAAGTTACGCATTTTAAAAGGTTGATTTGCAATCATTCATACTAGAATTAAGTAATTACTAGTAGACTTTAATGAAATATACATTAATTATTGTTGTTGTTCATTTCAGTTTATTTTTTTGGCAAATGTTTCCCACACAATTTTTTGCTCGTCAATCATGATTTCCAACACATTTGAGTTGAAACCTTTCTCATAGCGATGGATTAAACATTTATAGAAGGAAAAAGTAATGAAAAAATTGGAAGATTAAAAAATGAATGATTACACGGTAAATAGCATTTATAACACGCCTCAGTTTTCTACTCATCCTCATCAACTGCCACCCTGTTTCCTTTTCAAACTCGCTGTGTTCTCTTTCACAGTTCCCTCGCCTGCGATATTTTGCCGATATTTTCACACACTCAAATAAATACTCGCGATTATATCTCGCAGCCCCCACAAAATAAAAGAAGGCTAATTAAATATCGAAAAGAAAGGTTTTTATTTTAAATTTAAAAAGAAAAAAAAAAGAAGAAGAAGAAGCGGCGGGTAAAGTAGTCAAGAAGATTAGAAACCTCAACTCAAACGGAAAAGCTATGCTTCAAGTTTCAATCATGCTTCAAGTTTCAACCTTACAAAATAAAACTATACTTAATTTAAGCTAATTACCATTCTACCCATCCCTTTATTATTACCTACTACCCTTTGTTCTACATCTCTCTTTATATATATCAATCTAAGATGTCTCCCACTCTCCCAAACAAAATTTCATTCACAAGCAAAACTTGTATTTTTTTATATATAAAAAAATAAAACTTTTTATTTTATTTTTATTCATTCAATAAACTGATTTTTCATTTTCATATATTTAATCAACGCATCTAATTAATAATCATCCTTCTTCGATCTACTTATTTCTCAGTTTCAGAGCTCTTCTCATTACCCCAAGCTAAGTTTACCTTTATTATTTTTTTCTTCTTCTCCTTTTTAAGAACCCTAAGTTACTCACCTCGTTCAATTTTCAATGCACCTATGGTTCCAATGAAGAAAAACTAGTAACAATCTCAACAACAAAAAACAGAAGAGTGAAAAGAAAAATGCGAGTGAAGGAAATGCACCCGTTGTGCTGCATCTCTCTGGAGAGTCCCGGGATCGGAAGTCAATCTCCGGAGCCAGACGCGGCGGCGCTTTCGAGGACGAGGAGTCTACCGGCGAGTGGATCTGGCCGCATTGGACGCCGTGGATCAGAGGCTACGGTTGCAGGAGTTCTTTACAAATGGACTAATTACGGCAAGGGATGGAGATCCCGGTGGTTTCTCCTCCGCAATGGCGTACTCTCTTACGCCAAGATCCGGTCGCCGGAGAATCTAAATCTGTTCTCTCCAATCGACGACGTTTGCCTCATAGGAGATGTAACCGCTAACCGTCTCGCTAGAATGGATAGAGACGCCGGAAACGCCATGCGCCGGAAAAGTCACAAACCTTCTTCCTCTTCCTCCTCTCCTCCTACAGTTGTTCATCTAAAGGTATAAAGACTAACAACGTAAACGCTTATTCAATTCAAATTAGTTAAAATTATTATATTATCTTTAATTAATAAATTAATATTTTCGATTTATGAAATTATTATTAATTTTGTTTAGGATAATGGAAATTAAATTTAAACAGTTTGATGATATTTGATTATTTGGTGTTGTTGTTGTTGTGAATATGTGATCTGAATCACCCGTTATAGTGTGGGTCAGGATTTGGTCTAGCTTTAGCAGTGTCATGTTCAACATTTTGGCGCTACCTTACTGCTACTTTCCTGTAGAGGAAAAACATTTTTTAATTTAAACAATTATACATTATTTGTCATAGTTTTTTTTACTAAGGTGAAGTAATTACGAAAGACAATGAAAAGATTTCATTGATTTCCGGCCACGAAAATAATCAATTCATGATACTGATTTCAGATTCAGATTGTTCCTCTGGCAGTGTTAAAAAAATAAAATGGTAATGAGTCTTTGATGTCCGAGCAACAATGAAGAAACCCGATGGTTTCAACGGTGGATGGAAAGAAAAATCCAATTTATTTATTTCTCTCTCATATGGGTTAGGTGATTTTCAATTTTCCATTCAAAATTGAAACTATATAAATCCTTTATTACAGTTTTAACTGGGTGTTAATGTAGAGTGGGTCACATCAACAGGTGGCTGTGGAGTATAGGGATAGCCTATACAAATTGTAAATAGTCTCCTATGGCATTTACTTGCGGTCACGTCAAACTCTCTCTTCTGCCTTTTCCTTCATCGGCATTGCTTCTGAAATTGGATTTTTCTTTTCTTTCTTGCTTCTTCCTTATTCTTACCCCTTCTCTTCTCCCTCTTACTTTTTCATCACCACCCCCCTTTTTTTTTCCCTGCAAATCCAACCTTATCTCTTGCCATTTAAAGCCTTCAATATTTTACATTATTATTGAAATCCTTAAAGGCCTGCATTAACTTGCAACGGTTATTAGGGATTTTTTGAGTATGTGTTTTTTTCCAGGCTTGAGCTCCTTTCTAAATTAAATTATAAATTGTAAAGCAATCTTAGATGACGAGGAAAAGCATTTTCAGTTGTTAGTTTTTTTGATTATTTAAAAATAAAATAATTAGAGATTGATAGAAAAGTGAAAGCATACGTAAAGGCCCCTCTTCTCTTTTGTCTTTGTCAACAGAAATATATATACGTGGGACTTTCCACCTTGGTGGTGGGGTATATCGTCCAGGTCAATATTTTTTTTTCTCTTAAAATATTAAATTTAAATGTGTGATCATATACTTCAACATTTAAGATTCAATCTTGTTATAATTGAAAAGGGAAACAACATAAACAAGTTGAAGACAGTAAGTTTTTTTTTTTTTTTTTTCACATACTTTTTTACATCATTACCATCAAACTAAATCAAACTCGAATGATTCTAGTCAAGCAATGGTAGTGTCATTTCATGATATCCTAGTGATTAGGTAATTTCATTTTCAAACTTTATTGATTACGTTGTATAATGTATTATTCTCAACAAGGTGGGGGATCTTTTTCTCCTTCTCCTGTTAATAGGTTTTTTTAATATAGTTGCTGCAGTGTTTCGTTAATTAATTTAATTAATCTAAATAAATAAACTTTGTCTTGTCAATAAAACCTTATATTCCTTGCGTTTCTTTTGAACATAATGACAAATGATTAAAAAAAAAAAAAGTTAAAGTGGTGGCGGTTCTTTATTTAATTGAATATTTTACAGATCTCGTCTTTTAGAGAGAGCAAATCAGACGACAGAAAGTTCTACATATTTACAGCAACGAAGACACTCCATCTGAGAACCGATTCAAGGAAAGATCGTGTTGCGTGGATTCAAGCTTTGGTGACAACTCGTAGTTTGTATCCACTAAGCGGTCATCTATCACTTGCCCCTTATCATATATCTGTGACTACTGAGAGGCTTAAACGACGTTTGCTTGAAGAAGGTAGCAGTGAGAATCTTGTAAACGAGTGTGAGCAAATCATGCTCGCAGAGTTTTCTGAATTACAAGAGCAGCTTAAAATTCTTTGTCAAGAACGATCCAATTTGTTTGATACGATTAGGCAGTTGGAGGTAAATTTGCTTTCTGTACCTTTGGAATCCCTTTGACTATTTATTTGTTTGCTTTCATTTCAAATATGTAAATACTATATTGTTAATTTACCCATCATATGATCACCCAACAACTTTCCCATTTCAAATTTTATAGAATGGAACATGTTATTCTCTAAATTATGAACTATACTACACTATAATGAGTCTAAATGACTTATTTAATTTTCTTTTCATGAGCTAGAAAATTTGAGTGTTTCAATAACTCAGCACCGAATTATCTACAAGAAATAATATCCCAAACATTTCTTGTAAGATTTTTTTTTTCATCCGAGTAGATAGGTATTATATTTATTGAAATTGTAAGAATCAGTCGGTCTAATCTCTCAAATTTGTAAAATGAAAATATAATTCAATTTAGTTTCTTTTTAAAAGTATTTCTATATTAAATTAAAATCCATCGAATCCAATAAAGCATATACATATTGATTTAAATAGTTTTTTCGTGCAACAAAATATGTATAAAACTTTTAAAATTGTGGCACAAAATTTGAAATAGAAAAATTAAATCAATGAATATTTTTTAGTTTAAAGGACTAAATTGCTATTTTGCAAATTTAAGGGACTAAATTGAAGGACTCTTATAATTTCAAGGAATAAATATCTATTTACTCTAATTTTTCCCTTCATGATTGAGCTTTGATTGTTTTAAACATGGTTTGTCTTATTTGCTACGTTTTATTAGCTCCTCAAAATTTATTTTAACCAATTACTTTATCATGATATTTTGTTTTCTATGTTATATGTATTGAGGTTATCTAGTCATGGTTCTGTGAAATGTTAAAATTAGTATAAAATTATTATTTTTTGGAGATAAAGTTTCAACTTTTCAATCAATGTATTTCCTCTAACATTACTATTGTGATTTTTATTTATGACCTGCCAGTTATTGTTTTCAATTTACTCTATTGCGTGTGTTAGGCTGAAATGTTGTCAAAGGTTATTTGAGTGAATTATTATAATTTTATTTGAAATTAAACTATTTGTATTTAGATGCTTTTACTTACAAATATTTTCAAAGCAAATCTGATGCAAAATTTAATAGAAAGAACTTTTTAATCTATTACAAAAGCTATTTTTAACATCACTTCTAGTCAAACGGTTACTATATTGTGTTTAAATTAAAATTAATTAATATTTTTCATGAAATCAAGACTAGAACCAAGTGAACATGATTCTAGACTTCCCAACAGGAATCCAAATATATATATATATATATATTTTAATGTGTTAGAACATTATTGTTATATACACTTCTGTATTTGTAGAACACATGGATAAATCTACTACTTGTTAAAAAAAAAAAATGGATATATCTACTTGTTGCTTAATATATATGTGAGTCTACTAACTTCATGAGAATTAAAAATATCTACATGTTGCAACTCAGACTAAAGTTACATTGTTGTTTGATAGAACATAGACTTGGTGAAGTTACATCACATGATGTGTTTGATTCATCTGGTCAAGCATTTTTGGCTGATCTATTGTTTTTCGTAGAAGTCATGTCATTGATTTGCGCCTTTGATGGTATTATTTGTTTTCTGACACTCTCTCCCACCCAATGAAATGTTATAAGTCATGATACTCGTTATAAATTACCACTTGTTGCCATCACCTGAAATATTTATTCTTCTTGATATATATATTCTTCATGTCCATGTGTTTAGTTTTCTAGATGTGGAAGCTCTTGTTCCTTTGTATATGACTTACTAAAGATATCTTTTGTTACTGATCATGAACAGGCAGCTAACATTGAACCTGAAGCCTCTGCCTTGCATGACACTGAATACCAATTAACAAAGAATGGATTTTCAAGTCTAGGGCGTGGAAAATATAGTGGTACCACCATATGTCACTTATGCTTATTATTATGATTTATCAAATACTGTCACGTTTATTTTCATATTTGAGGAACACATTCTTGTATTCAAAATCTTTGTGGACTTGTTAGTTGATAGTGATCATATGGCCCTATTGTTTTGTCTTATATGTGTACATGAAGAATATTGCTAATATGTTTTGAATTATGGAAAGTTTCTATATTGGTTAGATTGTATAGTTTGAACTCCACCTCTTACAGGGATTCAAAGCATATTCTTGTTACTGTGATTGTCTCTAACCTCTAGAATTTATTTATTATTATTTAAACTATTGTAGAAATATCAAGAAAGACTTGTAAGTCATTATTTTTTGGCTAGAGGTTTAATTTATGAAAAAGTATTACGGCATTGTTTGGTTTAAGTAGTCCATCCCCATAGTGGAATACGACTTAGTTGTTGTTAACTATCTTCTAGATTCAAATAACACCGCACCTCAGAAATCCACTTGATGGGCTATGAATGTATGTGTTGTCTGCTTTGGTAAGATTGATATTGAGTGTTGTTAATCCTGTTCACATGCTTAGATAGGCCGGTACTGTAAAATTCTAGATTATTGGTAAGCCAATAAATGTACGAACTGAAGGTACGTAAGCCTTATTTTTCATACAGATTAAAGAAATTGTAAATAAATGAAACTGTAACACTTTTACAAAATTGTTCTTATCAACTAATAAATGTTAACCATCGTCAAGATACTTAGTGAACTAATAAGTGTCAAAATACCTCCTTATACTCCCATCACAAATACCATCTGTATCATTTAGTAAATTTGTTTACAATCTGTAACCTTTGATATATATGATTTCATCCTTTCAGTTTTTAGTATTATTTTTCATATATACTTTTGCCTTTCAGAATGCAGTACAACAGAATCATCTGATGATATCGAGAAACAAGAGGTAGAGGAAGTGTCAGAAGAAGATGAAATCTCATATTATGATACTAGAGACTATTTTACAGAACCTGGTTTTAAGTGTGGGTCAAAAGGAACTCTGGATCAAGTGAACATGTCTGGGGAAGCTACTAGACAATGCATTGATATGGAAAACAGCCGTGATCAGACAATGGTATATGATTATGGTTATCCTCAGATAGCAAGGCGAACAAAGCTTCCAGATCCAGTTGAGAAGGAGAAGGGCGTTAGTCTTTGGTCAATGATCAAAGACAATGTAGGCAAAGATCTCACACGTGTTTGCCTTCCTGTATACTTTAATGAGCCAATATCATCCCTTCAGAAATGTTTTGAGGATTTGGAGTACTCTTATCTTCTGGATAGAGCTTATGAGTATGGAAAATCGGTAATATATACAATATTGTTCTATTGTGTCATTAACTTCTGTTGCAAAACAAAACAATATTGCTCTCTATAGTGGGGTTCTTTTAGTTCAATTAATCCATGGGAATTGGTACTAATCGAATAAACTTTTCCTTAATTCAAATAAAAGATGATATCATTTATAGTAATTGATTGCGACATTTCAACCCTTTGAATTGTATTTTCAGGGAAACAGCCTCCTTCGGGCACTGAACGTTGCTGCCTTTGCTGTTTCTGGATATGCATCATCCGAAGGTCGTCATTGTAAGCCATTTAATCCCTTGTTAGGGGAAACTTACGAGGCGGATTTTCCTGACAAAGGAGTTCGATTCTTTTCTGAGAAGGTTAGGGCCTTATATAATTTAATGACTGATGAGATTTGGCTTGTTATGCTAGTAGTATACTTGACTGGTGATCTTGAGCTAAATAGTGGCACTAAAAAATTAGTTAAATTTGGTATTCAATTTTTTTCTCTCTAAAATAGCTTTATGAATATGTAAATTCTTGTAAAATTAGAAAAATATTATGCTTTGGGTTGAATATTATGTTACTTTCGAATAAGTTAATTTTGATATTCTTAAGTTGAATGAATATTTTGAGTTTTAATTCAGAGTTTATTTACATTTTTTTCTATAAACTAACAAAAAAACATCTTTTATAAAAACAAAAGTGTAATTAAAAAATAAAACTTACATTAATTAAAGGTATTTCAATATATACATCATTTTAAAAGAGTAAAATATAGTTATATTTAATAAAAAAAAAATTATTTTTGCTTATATTCAAGATCGAGTAACATATAAGTCACTTGTTATCTAGTTTTGGTTTAGATATGTATGTTTAAATTTAAAACCTTATGATTCTGTTTAGGAAAAGTGTTTTGAGAGAGGAGGGATAACTTTGTTTTTCTTTTTAAAATTAAGCATGTTATTATGTTTTTAAGAATGATATGTAATGTTATATGATTATAAATTATGTTATTTTTTTTAATTATATTTATATAGAGACCCAAAACCCTCTCCTTTAAATGGACCCTAAAACGAAAGTTCACTAGAAGTTGTAATAGGTTGGGCTTTACTAGATTTCCGTTGAGGGAGTATACTTTGGAAACTAAAATACAAGATTTTGTGTGGTTTAAATGTGTACCTTCTGGTACAACTATAATTATTTTAGAAACATAAAAGAGTTATAAGTAGCTCTCTTCCCTTTTGTATGTGTCTAGTCTGTTCAAAAAAATTAGTGTAAACTCATGACAACACAATCTACATAGGTAAATATCTATCCAAATTCGTTGTGATTTAAGCGAAAAAAAATCTGTTTTTATTCTATGTGAGTGTGAATTTTTTTTGATATTAAAATTCACGGGTGGAGGTAGATTTTGGGTGTTGAAATTCGCCGTGTATCCAAATCCACTATACTAATAATATTGTCATTTTTAAATTTTATATACATATATATATTTAATATTAAAAATTACAATATTATTTTTATAAAAAATTTGATTTTAATATTTTTTTTAATTTTATTATTGTATAATAATAATAATAATTATTATTATTTTACTATATTAATTATAATTAATATAAATTTATTATTTATATATATATATATGAATAAATGCGAGTTGCGGGTTGAGAAATTCAAACTCTATTATAGGCGAGAATAGGTACTTAAATTTCATATCCGATAAAAATAAGTGCGAGTGCGAGTTTTATCCGACTTCTTGGATGCCGGGGTGGAAAGACAAAACTCACCCCCACCTCACCCGATCCGGTTATCATGCCTAAGCTTGATCGGTTAATTATCAGAAATATATTTTAGGCATGGTCTAACAAACTGGGGGATTCCCTCTAGTGACATGAGGATGCAATGCATTTGGAGTCTTTGATTCAAAGGTAAATGAGATTAAAAAAAAAATGGATTTAAGGATGAAGATTTCTCTACACGACAAATATTGGGAAAAACTAACCTATAATTTATTTGTCTCACGATGAATATCTTTTTAAGATTTTTATACATGTATAATAAAAATAATTAACGTTTGTTGTGAGACGGAGATAATGTAATTTAGTTTGTCACTTAACCGGTAATTTTTGTGAAACAGGTTAGTCACCATCCAACTGTGGTTGCCTGCCATTGTGAAGGTCGAGGATGGAGGTTTTGGGCGGACAGTAACATTCGTTCAAAGTTTTGGGGAAGGTCAATTCAGCTGGACCCAGTTGGAGTTCTGACCCTGGAATTTGATGATGGTGAAATATTTCAGTGGAACAAGGTATAAATCATAAAAGAAAAATGTTAACATGTATCTTAATAGCACATGTTAATAGTTTAAAATATAAAAATTGTATTATAATTTATATTTTTAATTTGTTTAAAATTCAAAATTTACTTTTTTTAATTAATATTTTTTATTTTTTAAAATGTGTCCTATGGCGGATGACCCATCTTGAAATTACTCTGTTTTGGTGGATTATTATACCATGTATTATTGTTATAGTAATTGGTTGTTTCTTCTATAGGTTACGACTACGATTTATAATCTTATCCTTGGAAAAATATACTGTGATCATCATGGGAGTATGGAAATCCGTGGTAATCGTCAATATTCATGCAGGCTCAAGTTCAAAGAGCAGACGATTCTTGACCGAAATCCTCGCCAAGTAAGGAGTTCTACTACCAGTACATTCTGACATGTTTAATTTAAAGCCTGATCTGTTATTTCTAATTTATTTACTTACCAAGTTTGTCCTGTAAGTTTAATTTGCCTTCATGATATGTTTTATAGAAATTTTACTCAAAAAACTATTTTTTAACATTTAAAATATTATAATAATTAAATATTATTTATCAAAAATATCAAGTAAAATAAATTTTAATTTTTTCTAATTTTTTGTTACTTATTATATTTATTGTTGAATGTTTATGATAAAATTTAAAAAATTAATATAATATTTATAAAAAAAATATAATGAGATATATGTTTATGAAATAATATTTTTTTAAATTTAAAAGTTGATGCGTTAAGTCATTAAAACGATGGTTAATTTTTTTTTTTAAAGAAAAATGTGGCAAAATACTTCGAGGGAAAAGTGCACCATGTTTTACGGTAAACTGCACTCATGCACTTTGAGGGAAACTTCAGTTAAATTTATCACTTCTCTTGTGTTAATAATCTACATATTTTATTATGAAGTCTATATATAAAGAAAATGTTTAAAACAAATTTTAATATAAAATCTATAAAAGTATTACAAAATAAGTTTTTTATATTTTATATTTTATAATATAAAATTATTTAGATTAAATTACATCCGATGTCCCTTAATTTTATTTTAAGTACGTTTTCGTCTTTTATATTTTTTTTTTTGAGTTGGTCATTTATTTTAATTTTAAGTGATCATTTGATATTTAATATTTTAAAATTTTAACAATGTTGTCCTTTTTTTTTACAAAAATTTAAAAAAATCGTCAAATTTTTCAAACAAAATTCATAAAATTTATTATCATTTTCAATAAAAAACAAATTTAATCAAATTTATATCTTAAATCTTGAAATAAACTCATATTTTCATTCTTTATTTGATGTTGGAGATGAAAATATGAGTGTATTTGAATATTTGATCTTATATTGAAGATGATTATTAATTTTATGGGTTTTGTTTAAAAATTTTGATGATTTTTTTGAATTTTTTGTATAAAAAAGGATAACATTGTGAAATTTTAAAACATAAAATATAAAATTGTCACTTAAAATTAAAATAAAAGACCAAGTCGTAAAAAAAAGATAAAAGACTAAAACGTTATCGGAAATTAAATTGAGGGACCACAAATGTAATTTACCCAATTATTTATTAAGAAATATAATCGATTTTGCGTAATATTTTAATTTCAATTGTTAAATATAACTAACTAATTTAGTATTTGTTGAGATAATATTAATTTTAAACAATTTTTTTTACTAGATTTAGTTCAAAAACATATTAGAATAAAGCATTTTTATTAATTAAAAAAAAGCAATTTTAGAGGCTTTTTAAAATATTATTTTGGAGACCTAAAGCAAGTGTTTTATTAGCTTTACTCTTGGATAAAGCGAAAATAATTTAAGGAATTAAAATAAAATTTAAAAAATAACAATCAAAATTATAATTTCCTGTAATTTAAGTGAACCATCTATAGTGGTGAAGGATTTTGTACAATTAATCATTTCAATAATTTTTCCTCGTATTACAGTTTCTAATTTTATTGATAGCTAATAATTTTAAACACTTTATATTTTGTTTTTTAAGACTTCGGATGATAAATTGTAGTTTCAAGTACCCATGTTCTAAATCGATTTGGAAGCAAAATTTGTATTTTACTTTGTACTGTATAATTGTGAACTGGAAAATTTCATGTTAATGATATAATGAGCCAAAAAATAGATAAAAATAACCACAAATAATTTGATTTTATTTAAATAAAATAAATAAATATATATTTATTTCTTTAGAAATTTTAATATAAGAGAGAAGATGAGTGTAATTCAAACTTTTTCCAAACACACTGTAATTTTCTCTTTATTTTTATTTTGGATCCTCTCTTCTACAGTGCACTCCAAATTTTCGAAGGAAACTTATGTTTCTTTGTCCTTTATTAATTAGGTGCATGGATTTGTTGAAGATACAATGGGTAAAAAAGCTGCGACATTATTTGGCAAGTGGGATGATAGTATTAATTATTTTGGTGGTGATGTGAATGTGAAGCCTAAAGATTTCACTAATTCGTCAAATGGAACCTTGTTGTGGAAAAGGACTAAGCCACCACCGAATCTCACTCGGTACAATTTGACATCATTTGCCATCACCCTGAATGAGCTTCCCCCAGGACTAAAGGTATAATGAGGTATTGAATTATTGTTCAATATATATAGACTCTCTTTTTCTTTCTTATGCATCTCTAATTCTTTGTTATAATAGCCTTTTCTGATGTATTTGATCACGGATTAAAGGAGAAGCTTCCGCCCACGGATTCCAGGCTGAGACCTGATCAGCGGCACTTAGAGAATGGGGAATACGAGAAGGCTAATACGGAGAAACAAAGGTTGGAAAAGAGGCAAAGAATGGTATGTTTACTGAATGATTTTTCGTGTTTTTTACAAGCATGCATTCATTTCTCTTTTTTTTTCTTCTATATCTCTTGTTGTATTTGAAATTTCTTGTTTGATCATAAACGTGTTCGATGATTAATTTATGCACCTTAAAACATCATTTTGCTTATCTGTTTGGTTCAGAGAAGAGAAAAATAAAGACATGCTAGATTAAAGGGAAGAGGATTTTTCATTAGATATATATATGCTTATCAAGAAAAGGGAAACTGAAGAGAGTTTTAAATGATTTTTAAGTTTTTATATTTCCGTCTCCAATATTATTATCTTATACAGAAATCTAAAATATTGATCATCATCTTTAAACAGAATTTATAGAATTAGTAATACTTTTTAACAAAATTCATATTTTTATGAAATTTATAACTCAAATTTTCAAATAAACTTATATTTTCATTTCTAACAACAATATCAAATTAATCAAATAAATAACTCATATTTTAAAATTTATCTTAGGGTTATATTGACACATCTTTTGTGTAATTTAAAAGGACTTATACGATACATTTTCAAATTGATATGTTTTAGTACTATCAAATTAATTGATCAATAGTTATATGACACAACTTTAATAAATCAGTATGATTATATTAAAGATTTAACACCATTAAAATTTATTAGCTTTACACTTTAGTCTCTTTTGATTTGTTATGATTTTTACACTCGTGAAAGAGTGTATACACTTTTTCCAGCCCTTTTCAAAAGTTTCAATTTGTAACGTGTATTTCCTGTTTGCGATTTGAAGTGACCATTCATAATATCACTCAGAGTTTGATTCATGGTATAATTTAGAGCTACACCTATTAAAAAAACAAAAATCTGTAAATATTATGAAAAAAGAATTACAAGATCCTTGATTCTGACATAAAATACTACGTCTAATTTAACAAATTGACATTTTACCTGTTAAACTTAGACTAAAAACCTTACTTATTCTTTTTGTCTCTACTATAGCCATATTTGTGACGTTAATTGGTGGTTTTATTTCATAAGATTTCAGAGTGTTGTGTTCAACTAGTTTGAAGACCTACATTATTATCCAACGTTTTCTTCTGTGCTTGTATATTCTGATTCGTGTGCAGTATTGGTAGCCTTTATACATTTTTTTTTGAATTACTGCGTGCTTTGCCATTGTAGATTTTACCTTTTTCTTATTAAAACTGAAATTTTTCAATACAATTTTTAACAATAACTGATTACCACAATCTTTTAATTTATTTTTTGTACAAATCCTTTAAAATCTATATTACCTATATGCTAATATATTTGGATCGTTTCGCGTTTCATACAGTCTAGGAAAATGCAAGAAAATGGTTGGGAGCCCAAATGGTTTCGCAAAGAAGATGAAAATGGAACATTTCGATATACTGGCGGGTATTGGGAAGCAAAAGCTCTAGGAACATGGGATGGATGCCCAAATATATTCGGCGAATTTCATGAAGGCATTGTTGATTCTTTTGATGCATCTTGATATTTGTTCAGGTAAAAAAATTTAGTATAGTACTACTACATACCAAAGCATGTCGGATACTAGCACTAACCTTAAAAAATGTTTTATATACGTACACTTTTCCCTAAGCAACCTTTACTCCTCCCGTGAGGGCATCTCCTTAACTCTGTTATGTCTTGCATAAAGAACAAGTTCACAACATAGCGACTCTGACAATGCCATATGCTAATACTGTTGCAGATGGAAGATGGTGAATGCAAATTAATTAGCCTATGGATGGTGTATCTTGAACCTTCTTGCATGGCGACAACTTTTGGTACATTTGAAAATGAGGCTTTTTGCAGCTTTGGTTGGAAAGAAATTGTGGATTGCCTTGTATTGTAACAAAAAACAATAAGGGAGAGAGGGAGTAGCAAAAATAACTTGAAGCAATTGTATCCAAAGTTGCTATTTTCTTAACCTAATGGACCAAGCTTGCACGTAAACAGCTTTTTGCTGTGGTCCACTCCACTGAGAATCCCAATCCGAGGCTGTTATATATTACTTCACTACTAGATGAGGCATATATTTGAGCAAAAAATTCAGCTTAGCAAAAACATGAGTTGTTAGATTAGGATGTTATCTGTGTTCAATTGTCATAATCTTATTCTTTTTTTTTTTAAATTTTGTTAGTATGTAATTATTTTATGTAAGAATAAGTTTCTCCACCCTTCAATCCTGATATAACTACTGACATGGCCGAAAGGCTTACATATCGATTTATTTCACATATGTCTGCATTTTCTAATCAATAAATGACGAGATTTTTAATCTCATTTGAATTTATGTTTACTATTAGGAAATGGTAGAAGATACTGAATGATACTTGTTTCATTACTTGTGGAGAGAGTACAAAGGTGACTTGTATACGCCTTTTTTTTCGGAGGATACAAACTCCACTAACAAAACTAATATAAACTTAAATAACTACCCACTGGTAAAACTAACAAGAGATAACCTAAATATATTTTGAAGTGATGCAGTGAAAATATTAGTGTGGGGATTCAACGTAGCTCAAAGATTGTAGGTGAACAAGTTTGTTTTTTAGGGTTATTTTGAATTTCAATTAGTAGGTGCATTTTTACACTGTTACAAATCAGTTCAACCTTCAATTTTTGCTTAAAAGATTTGAATATTAAAGATACAAGTTGATTTTGAGCTTCACATTTCAAATTATTTTCTATAAATTGTACCTTCTGATCTTTGAACTTCACTGACTTAACTGTATCTTTTGGACAAGGATATTGACTATTCAATAAAATATTTAAAATCTTTCGAAGTTTAAATAAATGAATATGAATGTTTAATTCGTGTGAATATTGCTTTCTAATTAAAAGATAATTATTGAATTGGAAGATATTTATCGATCATACAACCAACCTTCTGAACTTTTTTTGATAGATTATAAATTATCTTTTGAACATCAAGTAATATATATCAAGTAAGATTATATGGTTAATACACTGGGAAAGTCTACAAAAGGTCACTTCAAGAGCATCTTGGTGTGGCTAAAAAGAAAGATATCGAGAACTTACTAAAGAAATGGTAGGCCGTGAGGGGACAAAGAAGAGAAACTGAAGGAGTACGAGTGAAGAAATAATTAAAGGAAATGCTGAAAAAAGTTACTTAAGGACACAAATATGGAATACACATTGTTACTGTGTGCAGCTGTTTTCGGTTCAATGCTGAAAATTGTTTTGTACTCCTTTCCATTTTAAAATAAGTGTTATTTCAAAACACAAATATTAAGAAATGTTAATTAGTAGAAGAAAACTATTCATTTTACAAAATCATTTTTATTAATTATTTGTTGGTATTTCACTATCATAAACGTAAAATAGAATTATTACTTTAGAAGTAGTATATGTAGTAATAATTAAAAGGTATATTTGAACAAATAATTAAATTTAAAAAATGACATTGATTATTAATATATTTATTTTGCAAACCGACACTTATTTTGATGAATGATCAAATTAAATGTATTTTTCAGATTGTTAAGTTAAATTAAAAAAAAAATTAAAAACTAAAACAAAAAGTGACACCTTTTTGCATGGATCTTTTATGTATTTAAATCAAGAAAAATTGCCTTAACGAAGAATAACATTTTTTAATTTTTAATGTAATTTTAATTATTATTTTTATAAAGTATTCTCTAATTAATATCATGTTTAATTAAGGGGTGAATTTGATTTTAAACTCTACAAATCTTCTTTTCCAAAAGATATCTTATATGTTCAAAACATTTTAATTTAATCTTTCATGCCATATTTTTGTTAAAAAAGAAACTTATGTGACTATTTATAAATGGTATGGCAGATGAGATGGATCTTTCATAGTTACATAAATAAATATTTACTATGTGACTCATTAAAAAATTAATAAAACATTAAATTTATAAAATATTTTTATAAAAATTCGTCACCAAAACAAAAAATGATTGTCTTCTTCGACTTAAAAATTAGGGTTGTTCACCTTCAAATAAAATGAAGAAACAGTTCGGTGATAAACCATAAATGAAAATCGGCCCATCTCCTCCTCATTATACATTACATCCCACTCCCATAATTTTTTTTTTCTTCATAAACAAGCATATTTTGTGTTGAAGAGACCTATATTAAAAGTTTTTTTAAATTACGACGGATATTTTGAAAAACTTTTTTCACAAGATTAAAATCAAGGTGACTTCTATTTACAAGAACTAATTGCATAATAAAGTATTAATATTATATATGGATGACTTCAAATTTGTACTTACATTTATTATGGTACAAATGAAGTACTTTTGTTCCTAAATATAGTCACTTATTTAAGGAAAAAAATTTGTTGTAAACATAAATATTATTACAAATTACAATATGCACATATTATTATTTTATGGTATATATTCGACAAAAAATAATATATTTAATCAATTTATATTAAATACATTAATTTTTATTTACTTGTTTTTAAGACTAAAAAAAGTACTTTTTATTATTACTATTAATTTGCATATAAAAAGTCAAATTAGATATATTTAAATATTAATCTTTATTTTAATTTTAGCGCTTAAAACAAATGTTGTTTTAAAAACTTCTACATATAAAATAAACATATTAAATTTATTATATATAATTTCGTAATATATTTAAAAAGTAAATGGACATTTATAATAAAAAAGAACAAAGTAGTATTTCCTTCATCTCACACTATAAATAAAAATGAGTTTAAAAGAATGTATAAATGGAGTTTAATATTTTGTAATTTATTATTTTTAAACTAAAAAGATGATGATTTTATATATTTTAAATAATATGATATATAATTCTATAATATATAACTATCTAGATTCATTAATTATTAATATGTCATTAGTTAAATTATAAATATAAAAAAAATTCGAAGTTGAAATTTAAGTTTTCACGGGTGTCAATCACACTACATTATCGTGTCATGTGTAATGTTATTTAAAACATCACATGTCATTTTTCTTAGTTAAAAAATCAGAAAGAGAGATAAAAACGGTTGACTTATAAAATATAGAGTCAATTTCATGAATCAATATAAATAGAGAGATTAAAATTATGATTAAATTAAATAGTATATAAGAAACACAGTATAAATAGAGAGACTAAAATTATAATTAAATCAAATAGTATATAAAAAACACAGTTAATATCCAACTAATATAAAATTTATTTAGCTGCTATGGTATACTCTGCCCTTTTTATAAGAGCTGCTTGCAATTTTTCATACATCAAAATAAGTAGGTTACTAATTTAACGTATAATCTATTATTAAGACGATTTTTATATTAATGTATTAAATTTTTATTTTTTAAAGAGAGAGCTTTTTTACAAAAAGATAATGGAGAGCATTATAAGTTTTTCTTTTCATTGGCCAATTACTTCATCCGTATTTGTTTATGATAAAAGATAATCATTCAGATCTCTTGGTTAATTATGAGAGACGACATAGCATGTCATTTAACTTTTGCTCATCTCTTCAATAATAGGGAATATCTATAGAACATTTTATAAATCGAATATTTCAGATATATTTTCTTTAAAAATTTAATAAATTAACAATTACTTTTATGAAAGTAAAAATTGTTTGCTGACTATTGAATTTTATGAAAAACCATTTTATAAAAAAATATATTATTTTATTGTAACAATATTTAATATTATGAATCATAAAAATTCAAAATAAATTAATTTTATTTCACTGATATTTTTCATTTATTATAATTATATAATTGATAAAAAAATCTGATTTAAAAATATATATTTAACTATTAAATTAAAGATATATATATATATATATATATATATATATATATATATTTGATCTATTTACAAATAGAGAATACCTACAGTATTTAAATAAATTTAATTGATTCATTATTGAATTTTGACATGCAAAGATTATTGGACATTATTTGTGGATAGATGACATCAATGCCGATTCCCACGGTTGAGGCAAGATCCCTATTTTTATACTAAAGATCTTATTATCCCTAATGTGAAGGATTTTCATGTGGATGCATATATCAGTTTATAAATATATATGGAGATATTTTGTTGGATAATTTATTAATTTAAATGTCAAATTAAAAGTTCGTATTGATTAGATTTATATCAAATTTTATAAAATTTTAAAATTATTTTATATTTTATTATATAATTTTAAATGAACATATATTAAGCTTTTACAAAATATAAATCTTTAAAGATTATTTAAAAAAAAAAAAAAACCTTTTTAATATTACGTTTGTAACGAAGTTTGTATATTAAACCCTAAACCCAAAATCGTCTCAAATGCTATTTAATACAACAATTCAAAGGAATTCATTAAAGAAACTTTTCAATACCAAATATGTTATTTTTTGAATAAAGGATATATGCAAGCATATCAAATAAGATAGGATTTTATAATGAGAGTGAGATATGAATGAATTTTAACTATTGATTAAGTCATAATTGATTAAAAATATTAAATTTAATTTAAAATTATGCATATTTTTTTACGTATATCATTGTATCTTTATCGAGAAAATAAATAAATTGATTTATAAAATTATAATTATCGATTAAATTAATTCTTGAATTTTCTAAATATATCCTTGAAATTATAAATATCAACCGAACAGTATTTGAGTAAACATTTGAAGTTTGATATTTTGACGTGACACTTTAATTGAATATGTAGTTTGTCAACGTTATTCCACGTCAACGTTATATTCTCGAAAATAAATTTGTCAATGAAATTTTATAATCTCAAAAATAAATTTGTGAGTAATTATAATTATATATGAACTAATTATTGATAAATTAATTTATAATATTTAAATTTTATAGTAAAATTAGTTCATGTTGTAATGATATTGATATACCATCAACAAGTCAAATATTCAATTAACATATCACATTACAGTCTATAACAATAAAAAGTTCAAATATGTTTATTTACCATTTTATAAAATTTATATAAAATTAATTTGATTGATTTTTACAATTTCATAAATCAATTTGTACGTAAATCCGTTCCACCATGTACCATGGCTTTCCCATATATTCCGTTTGTCCACCCTTTATACTATGTGTGGTCTTTTAACCCGTTAGATTGTCTTCGTATGCAATTCAATAGACCATTGATCTATAGTCTTGCTCGTGTAATATGATTCACTTACTCTCTTGTACTAGGTTTAATAACTCCTTATAATATTTTTAATAAGAACACATTGTTAATAAAAAGTATAACATTTATATTAAAACTTAAAGGTGTATATTATTAGTTGTTACAAAGGAAAAGAAAAACCTAAGCATGATAAGTTGCATCTGCATCATCTAATTCTATGCCTTCATCAGCAAGTCTTTTATCCTTATAAACATACCACTTAGCACAAAACAAGTAAATGACCAAATTGAGTCCACTCAACAAAGCCAAAAGCCAATAGAAGTCATAAAGTTTCCCCTGATTAAGGTTGTCTGCTAACCAAGGTTTATGATCACCTGTCACTCTATGCACTATAGTCACCAATAAAGAGCTAAAGAAAAATCCCAAAGACAATGTGCTTAAGAACAATCCAGTGCTCATAGTTTTCATCCCTTTAGGACATTCCCTTAAGAAAAAATCCAATTGTCCTATATAAGTAAATGCCTCACCAGATCCCACAAAGAAGAATTGTGGGACCAACCAAAAGACACTCATAGGAATCTCCGAATTAGGATTGTGTGACAAATTATGTAAATGTGTGACCCTCATACGCTTTAATTCAGTGAGTGCTGCTGCCACCATGGCAAAAATTGAGAAGACTAAACCAACAGCAATGCGTTGTAAAGGGGTTAATCCTTGTGGGTTGTTGAAGATTTTTCTTGTTATGGGAACAATGATACGGTCATAAATTGGAATTGTTAAGAGGATGCTACCAATGAAGAAAGCGGTTAAAGATGCTGGTGGGATTTTAAATGATTTTCCAATGTGACGGTTTAATGTCTTTGCTTGTGATACTGAAAATGTTGTCATTTGTGCATATACTGTCCAAAACATTATGGTTGTGGCCCATATTGGTAACATTCTTACCACCAATTTTACTTCTTCAACATCTGTTAATGTTGATAGATACCATTTTCTCTCTATGTTATTCATTTCATCACCGCTATCTGTTTTTGGACCCTTGATTGCAGCCTTGTCCAAGAATCTGTGCCACACATTCAACAATCAATCAATCAATTATTCAAATAATATACAATTTCGTAGTATCAACCACAATAGTCAACAACCTACTTTTCTAATTGCATGTGGGTTTTATTCAATGTTTGTTGCAATAGATATATAATTTGGAAATTGTTGTCTACACCATAACCAAAAAAACTACCATCCGATTTTGAAGTAAAAAATTATATACCGTATAGTTTTTTGAAGTAAAAAAATCATCCGTTTGATTTAGTTTGAATCACATGTTTAAAAATATTCAATCTTATTACAAATGATTTAATTTGAATTAATTTTTTAATATTTAAATTACAATTGTAAAAAAATATATTAATATTAATAATATAAAAACGCAATCAAATAGTAGATTTGATGTAAAATTAGATATATTATATATTAAAATTTAACATTGCTGAATAATAATTATCAATTATTTTTAAATATACGAAATAGCAAAATATTAAATTAAATTAAACTAGTAAATATTATTAAAAAATAAAAATTAATAAATAATATATAAATATAATATATCATTCTAATAAAAATATATATAAATATTAATATTTATATATATAGTTTAATTCAATTTTAAAAAATAACTTCAAAATTTGATCTGATCACGATCACGATGATTTAAAAAAAAAAAAAAAATCAAAATGTCTATTTATATAATTTACAATTTTTGAATTAGTCTATAATTTTATTTAGAATGGATTTAAATATGACGCTTGGTTAGGATACAAGTATCACAAAACAAACCATGGCCGTGTCAGAGTAAATACTGTGGGAGAGATTGACAAATTAATGTGACAAGAGAAATAGTATAAAGTGTTTCAACATTCATTTGATGCGGATCTCAACCTCGTGCTTCTTTATGCGCACGGATTCTGATTCCTCCGAGTTTTACAACATATATAAATTATTTTTGGTTTTAAGCAAATAACTAATCACTTACACTTACGCCAAAAGATTCGGTCAAATGTCAGAAGATTCATTTTCAGTTTTGAAAGTTGTAGTGTAATGGTATAAGTTAAAATGCTACAGCGCAAACAAGTCTAAAGTTTAATTGTTTGGTGTTCGTAAATTAATTACTAACATTTATGTATATAAAACATAATTATTCATCTTCAGAGTTCATGCGTTTAACACGAGTCATTCAATTAAAGATCGAATGGCTAGGAACACTTGAGTACGTGGATGCGTGGTAGAGAATATGAATCTGAGAGGGGAAATCGGTATTGGGGACGTAAGAAATGACATATATCTAAGTATGATTGATGATAATAAATGATATACCACTTAAAGCAAACATAAGAGTCAGCACTACCCTACAACGCCATAAAATTCATTCTAGTTCTATATATATATTCAGCTCGTGTATGAACATATCAAAACAAGTGATCAAACCAGATGTGTCTCATAATACTCAATTTTATAAGGATCTCTATAGTTTATTTGAAAATTTTGAGTGAAATTAAATTACTAATAATTAAATGTTGTGTTATTTATAAATGAGTTTGATTTTATGTAAAATTTAATATTATTAAATTTTTATCTTTTTTATAAATTTAAAATTATATTTTTTGTTATAAATTTAATTATTGAAATTAAAATTAAATATATAAATTTATAAAAAAAATTAATTTAATCAATTTTAATAGATATTATAGTAAATCTATGTAAATAAATTAAAAATTATTTATCAAAATGTTTGTAATATATATATATATATATATATTCATATGCAATTTTTTTTTTCTTTTGATAGTTGTAGATTTCTTGACTGATTTTAGCTTGCCAATAAAAGCACATGGTAAATATGTTAGCCTATATTAGAAAGGTGACTTCCTTCAATTATAGTCACTCCGATTTCAAGTAAATGTGATTTAATATTTTTTTTTGTACATATTAAAAATATAAAATAAAAAAATAATTAAATCTAAGAAAACAGTTATTTTATTAAAATATAATATATTTTTTATTATTGTAAATAAAAGGTGGAGGGTGTGTTTTAGAAGTAGTATACATATATTTAGAAGAAGATATAATTGGAAGAAGAAAAAAGAAACTAAAGTTAGAATTGAAATAGATGGAATATGATATTGAGAATTTAAGATAGGTTAATTGACGGTTTGGAGTAGCTTAGCCATCACACCATTGAATTGTTCGCCTCATCCGGTCCTTTCGCTCTGGAAGATGTCACACTTAATTTTGTTGACGCATCCTTCTATTATTAAAGTCTATCCCAAATTATATGACTTTCTAAAAGTTTCCTATTCAATGATTATGGGTGAATTTTCTTTAAAAAAAATATGGGTACGTTATAAATTTTTTTTCTTAAAATAATATTTTTTTTTTGGTAAAATCATTATTTTTTAAAATTTGTATTTGTTTATTATAACTTTTTTAAAAAAATAAAAAATCTGAAAAATAATTTTTTGAGAAGCAGTTTTTAATAGTTACTAAAAAGAAATAAATAATTATTATTTAAATATAAATAATTTTTATTATAATAAACAAAAAACATATTTTCTTAAATTTTTAAAAAATAATCTCTAAATTATATAATATCAAAATTATTTTTTTTAATATGAGGCTCTATATTGTATGGTACCATAATCAAATCATGTGTTTATATTTTTCGCCCCACATGTTAATTGAAAGAAGAAGTTTAAAAAGCCGATAATTTAGTGAAAAATTGCATCTACTCATATTTTTAGTGGATGTAACTTTAGAGGTGGGAATAGGTTAGGCCAGGTTAGGCTTTGAAAGGTCTGAGCCTGACCTACGATTTATTTTTTCGGCCCTATCATAGGCTTTTTTTTCTGCCTAAGCCTGACCTTTTTAATAGTTTGGCCTGACCTGAAAGCATTTTTAAAAGTCTTTTTAAACGAATCCATTATTACTTCTTAAACAAATAAGGAACAACTACTAAGTGATTGACTAGTTTAACAGTTACCGAATATAAAACGACTACCAAATATAGAACTGTTATCGAATATATGAATATAATATTATTAATATACTAATAAAAAATAATATTAATAAATAATAAATATATATAGGCCGGCCTGTTAGGCCTAACAGGTTTTTTTATAAGTCTGAACCTGACCTATTTAAATAAATAGGCTTTAAAAATAGTCTAAGCCTAGCCTTTTTATTAAATAGGTCAGGCCATATCAGGCTATAAGTAGGTCAGGCCATAGGCCCCTACGGACGGCCTAACCTATTCCCATCCCTAGATGTAAGAATTAGCAAATTGCTTCTTCAAGTGTATTTGTTGAATTTGTAATTTCATTTTAGTAACAACTGCGTTTAGGAAAAAATTGATTTGTATATTCAGAAATCCTTTCTTTTATAGATGTTGATCGGAGGCAAACACTACCTTATACCTCCCCATCCTCGATCCTAGTATTGATCCGCAAAAACATTGTAGTAATATATAAATATAGTAATTAAATAGTAAATAGAAATTAAGTTAACTTAAAAATAATATTAATTAAACAACTATAAATATAAGAGATTTGTTTCTATTTCTTTCTCGGCGGACCCCAATGGAGCAGTCCTATGGAAATGTACAGTTAAAGTCTTAAACAGAAAAATAAAGATGATTTCAATTTTTTTTGTTGAATCACAATTAGTTTAATGAATATATACCGTTACTGACTATATAATTACTTATTGATAAAAATTATAATTATATCAGTTAATTAAAATAAAATTTATTATATCTTTTTAAAAAATAAAAAATTATAATTATATAATATAATTATATAATTGATAACTTATGTTAATAAACTATGTAAAATTAGTTTACATTATTGTCGGTTACTTTTCTCAATCATAGTTTCAATTCACTCTAAATAGGACACAATAATTTACCCACCACTTTTTAATGCTAACTTATATAAGTTGCGTACATGAACTATAGACCTTCAATAATGTGAAAAAGACATTAAAGGAAAAGAATTTAGATCAAACATCTTTGACAAGAATCTTTTGATTGCCCAATTAAGTGTTTGGCGTATACTTGGAAGTAAGAAAAAATTGTGAATCTTTTTAAATGAATGAAACAATAAGATAATAATATATTTAGACAAGACAATAACTTTTAATTCATATTTTAAGTTATATTTTTATTATTATTACACATATTATCACAATTATATATATTAAAATAATTATGATTAAAATTAAATATTTTTAAAATTCGACAAACATAATTAATTAATTACTAACATAAAAAGTTTTATAATCATATTATATATATGATTTATTTGGAAAGACAAATAAACCAACTTATGATATATAATTCATATGACAAATATAAATTATGTTTGATAACAATAATTTTGTTATAATCTTATAATTTTTTCCACTAGTTTATAACAGTTTTTTGATAAACTACTTCACATAAATTTTGAGCTTATAATTTATTATTTTTTTATTCAATTTGACTCTTGTTATTTTTACTATACTAATTTTGTCCTTTATACTTTATAAATTATAATTTAAAATAAATAAGATAAATATTGACACATGTTATAATTGCACAATCATGTTGGATGCATGAAAGATAATAGACGTTGTGTTCTATTATTGCAGATAAGGTTAACTTAATTTTGTTTTGACTTTTATTTTTTTATTATAATTTTATTTTTATATATTTATTTGTTGTATGTGTATTGTTAAATTTATTGAATAAAATTCATTTAATAATAATAAATAAAAATATATCAGATTAATAAATTTTAAATTATTAAATAAATTAAATTACTCAATTTAAAATATTTAAAATAGTAATTAATATAAATTTAATCATTAATTAAAACTATCATTTTATATTATTAAGTTAATTAAACCATTAATTTTACAAAATAATCAAATTAACTTATCAATTATTGACTTTCAACTAATTTATCAGCTATCTAGTATAAATTTTAAAGAGAGCCATAAAAGTTAAATTCATATACTCTTATATTAATACATATATTTAAAAAAACGTATAAAACTATCGAAACAAAACAATCAAAACTATAAATTAAAAGAAAAATATAAGTGTGATGTTGTGAGCAAAAATGTGATGAAAAAAAAGGTTTGAAAAGAAACGGTTACCTAAACTGTTTGGTATGTGGCAACATTTGTTTCTTGTTGTTCTTCAAAATTTCATCATCAACGTTAAACAACAAGGAAGAATCAAACGGCAATTCCAAGTTCCTCTTCCTCCAAGCCGCCACAAAAACCACCGCAATTTGAGTCAAAGGACTCCCCACAAGTTTCTTAAACCGATACCTTTGTGTTCCCCATAAGAACACAAAAAGTGCCACAACAATTGCACAAACACATATTCCATAACCCCAATCTCTTCCAACATGATCTTGAATGTAAACAAGAATTGTCACTGCTGTTAATGAACCTATGCTTATAAAAAAGAAGAACCAGTTAAAGAATTTAACCATTTGTGTTTTCTCTCCTTCGTTTGAATCGTCGAATTGGTCTGAACCGAAGCCAGAGACACTTGATTTTAAACCACCTATTCCAAGTGCTGTCACGTATAGTGCTATGTATAGAACCGTTAATTGAATGTTGTTTGCTGCTTCACAATCTTTTACACTGTTTTGTGTGCATTTTGGTGGATGTAGGCTCGGAATTGTTGTTGATATTGTCAACATTGTAACCCCCTGGTACAAACATCTTTTATATTAAGATCTAAAAATTCAATTTAATAATTAATTGGAGTACACTGTTGATTGTAGAAATGTCTTACAATTGCTTCCACAGTTGCGAAGATGGCTATGGTGAGGTATCTGTAAAAGAAAAGTGAAAAAAATATAGTTAGTAACTTAATTAGTATTATAATTTAGAATATATAAAGCTTACATTTATTTTGATATAATACATTAAATGAACATAGTAATTCATATTTTTGAGTTTTGGGTTTCCACAAACCTTCCAATAAATGTGTCGGCTACAAAACCACCTAGCAAACAGAGCATAAAACATGTTCCCATGAAGTTTGTAACTATGTTGGCAGAGGAAGCATTCCCTAAATGCATAGTACCAGTCAAATATGTCACCAAATTTACAGCTATGCCCATTGTTGTTAATCTCTCACATGCTTCTACTCCTGTTATTCAGATAATAATAAATTATGAGTTTAATTTTTATACATTGTCGGTATAATTATTTTATCTGTTTTAGTGAGTATATTTATATGATAGCAAATACCTAAAATCATTGCTGATGATGTCCAACCACCAGTTTTGGACCTCTCTGCAGGAGATCCCTTACAGTCCCAAGCATCTTGAATTGTTTGCACTTGTGTTTGAGGGAGAGTACTCATTTGGTTATGAGTGGTGAACTGAAAATGGTACCAAAAGAAAGAAAGTGGTTATGAGTGGCACAAAAGGGGTAAAGGGTCTTGTGGCTTTTTATATACAATCAAGGAAAGAGACCACACATGAATAGGATTTTAAAATATTGCATACAGCCTATGCCTAACCAATCAATCACTTATAAAATTATATGAAATTTTGGAACAACATGGCCATTATGATCACTACGTTAATACAAATTAAATATGACAATAATTTCAGTGTGAAAATTGCTATCCAATCTTGTAACCAGAGCAATATTATATTCACTCTCATTAGGAATAATTAAAAATTCAAATTAAATTGATCAACCTTATCTACACCTAGTATGTCTCAAGAATTAAAGAGTGGTGTTTTCAATCAGACATATAAAAACATTAAGTTAATTGAGTAAGTTTTTTTAATCAATATAACATTTTATTTAAAGGTTAACATCTCACAATCTACATTTTTTTTCTTTCATATATACACTATTAGGATCTTTATCTTTGTCTATACAAAAGGCAAATTTTTTTCTCAGCGACTCTGCTCAATTCTAAAACTATAAATTTAAAATTATATTTATTATAATAAAATAATATATTAAATAAATAAAATAAATTAGATTAAAATTTATATTATTTATATAAACAATTAAATCAATAAATAAATACATAATATGAATTTTATAAATAATACAACTTTTAGTACCATAATAGATATGGGGTAGGTATCAATACTTTGGTCTAGAATAAAACTCCAAATCCAAAGTCCCTTTTAAAAAAAAGAAATTATTAAAATAATTTTTTTAAAATTTCGGTCTATTATTTTATTATTTTTTTGAGTTTAAGTGAGAGTGATTATAGACTTAATGTATTCTAATTGATTTTTTTTTAAAAAAACAAATTGAAATTTAGTTTTCTCAGAAAAATCTAAAACATTTTTTTCTTAGAAAATTTAAATATTTTTTTTCTCGGAATTAAAAACATTTTGAAAAAACAAATTATAAATAATTTTTTATTAAAATTAAAACTTTTTTATTAAAAACTTTTGAAGAAAAAATATCAAAAAAGTTTTTGTCGAAAGTTGTCGAAAAAGTATGAATTTTTTTTTCCCTTCTAATATATATACTGAGATCAATTCTTAATAGGATCGTGAGATTTACATCTATACTCCCAACGCATTTGAGAGTTTAAATTAAAAAAAAAAAGATATAACACCGTGCTTATATTTAATGAAAGCTAATTATCTTATCTGTCAAAATTTGGTGTTGTGCTGTGTTGCTTTGCTTAATGAATCACCTAGGCGCACTCTCTTGATGATCCCCACCTAGAGGTCATGCTTTTTGTTGTTTTTTAGAGGTCATCCATTTTTATTAATACATAAAGTTAAAAGATGTCGAAAGTTTGAGTTTGTTTATGATTTTAGGGGCAGACTTTAGAAAATAAGTATTCGATCTCTTGTTCTCTAGTGAGAACCTTTATTTATAGATGAATTAAATTAAGTAATGGTCACTTCAATGACATTACCTTTGTTATGTTGGAACATGTTGTATAATTGAGAGGAATTGGAATTGAGAAGAAAATAGAAGAAAATAGAGAAAACAGAAATACAGATTGATCTTCTGCTTTCTTTAGATTGATATGGGTTTTGCTAAATATTGATATTTTCACTTCTGCAGATCAATCTTCTGGTTCTGTTACAGCATTACACACACTACTTCATTAGACTGATTTTGGCCTTTTATAACAGTAGTTTTGTGGTTGTTTTAGTTCAACCAACTTAACCAACTCTTAACCAAATTCTAACTAACTTTTAACTACATTTTAACTATATTATTTTGAATTATCTCCAACATGCCCCCTAATTCAAAGTGATTCAATTGACGTTAATACAAGATTGTTCCTAATCTATTTGAACTTCACCCTCTTCAAGCTTTTAGTTAGGATGCCTTCCTTTTGATCACTCATACTGTAGTGCTCTAATCTTATCCTTCCTTTCGTCACTTGATCTATTAAGAAGTGAAAACTTGTTTCCAAATGATTGCTCTTTGTATGAACACTTGAATGTCTTGCACATTTTTGAACAAAATGTCCTTCTTCACCACACCGATAGCACATTTTCATGCAATTTTGTTCAAACAATCCTTGATCTTCTTAGACTTCATCTTTATCTCAGCTCTTTGATTCAACAATCTCTCACAAGCTGCATTTTTCACCGAAATCATGTCTTCTTCAGTCACGACACTCATGGTTAACAACGCATCAACCTTTTTCCCTTTGCCGCCTTGACCAATTGCAGTCTTCAATGCTTCAAATTTCATTCCTGTTATCAACTTCATGTCATCTTCCAATAATTTGTCCAGCTGCTGCAAATCAGTCTTGTTGCAAGCCAAACATTCAACAACTCTTGCCTTATTGCTATGAGCTGCAACATGAGTCCTAGTTGCATCTACTAGCTTTCCTTGGACCTCGCTCTTACCATCATAACTATCATCATCTAGCTCAATCGCTTCCTTCTTTCTGCAAATAGAAATTGCAGGGACCTTTCTTCTATTGCTTGGTACAACAACTCTTGCTCTTACTTTGGGATTGACTGTTTTCCATTTATTTGTAGTTCTACAGGCTGTGTGAGGTTGAATAGCTGGGGTACTAACATCACATTCCCTTGGATTCAACATCTCATCCAATCCTTCAACCTCCATCATTCTTAAGGATCTATTTGACAATGCTATTTTGAAGGTTCTATTTCTGGACAATGGTGCCTTCAATACAAACCTGTTTGCACTATCAAACATCTTTATTTCACCATGCTTCATCTTCATTGAATATCCCTTTTCAAGTAGTTGTCCAAGACTTAACAAATTGTTCTTCATTCTTGGCACATACAACACATCACATATGAAATATTGCTTGCCATTTCTCCTTTTAATCAACACCTTTCCTACTCCTTTTGAATTCCTTTTGTACCTGCCTGTTCAGCTAATTCAATAGCTTTTTTGATTGCTTTACGAAATGAAATTCTATTCTTTAATTGTCCGGCTATAAATTCTGCAAGAATATTCGCAGTAACTTTGTTGTTATTTGCAAATCTAATATCTCTTTTTACCTTCTTATCAATGCTTACAAACCAATCTCTATGACCAGTCATGTGATTTGAGCAACCAGTATCAAGAAACCAAAACTAATAAGAAGAACGTTCTTCACCTTTTTCAGAACGATCTTCATTTTTAACACCTTTTTCGAAATGATCTTTGTTTGTTATTGCCATCAATAACACATCCTCTGGATCGGAATCCTCAACTGTCATTTGAGCGTTATCATCCTCTCTTTGGACTTTCTTGGATTTGCACTCATTTGCAAAATGCCCCCATTTTTGACAATTGTAACATTGGATTTCTTTCTTGTTAAATTTCTTCTTGCCATTCAAATTCTTGCTGCTGTTGTTACTTTTATTATGATCTCTTGAACTTCCAGACCCTTCATCGGAATCATCCGTCTCTTCATCATAATCATACTTCTTGTACCACTTGAAGTTACCTTTGCCTTTCTTGTGCTTCACATCACCTTGGTTGGTCTTCTTGCTAACTTGAGCCTGCAGGGCCTGCACTTGTGATATTGAGGTTGCTGCACACCTTTCTCTTAATCTCAGTTCATGAGCTTTAAGAGATCCTTGCAAATCCTCCATCTTCATCTTATCAAGATCCTTTGATTCTTCAATTGCCACCACTATGTGATCATACCTTTGTGTTAATGTTCTAATGATCTTTTCAATAACTGACACTTCAGTTAATGATTCACCATTTGTTCTCATTTGATTAACGACAACCTGCAAACGATTGAAGTAATCTACTACAACTTCATCTTCTTCCATCTGCAACAATTCGTATTGCCTTCTTAGCATTTGGAGCTTCACTTTCTTGGTTTTTTCATCACCTGTGTAATACTTCACCAAGATATCCCATGCCTCTTTTGATATAGATACCTTTGAGATCCTTTCAAAATTGTTTGAATCCACACTTTGCTAGATGTAAAATAATGTCTTGCAATCCCTTTTCTTGCAATCTTTAAAAGTTGTTTGTTGTCTTTCTGTTGGATTCACATCAAGTTGTTCATAGCCATCTTGAACAATCTCAAACACTTCTTGAGCTCCCAACAATGATCTCATTGATGCATACCACCTCTCCTTGTTCTTTCCATCCAGAATTAGCAAATTCGATAGAAATCCTCCTCCATTCATTTCTTCTTTCTTTTCTTTCACTCACACTTGTGTTTCCCAATTTTGATTTCCCCTCACACTTTCACTCGTGTTTCCCAAGGTCTAGAACCCAAGCTCTGATACCATTTGTTGGAACAGGTTGTATAATTGAGAGAAATTGAAATTGAGAAGAAAATAGAGAAAACAGAAATACATATTGATCTTCTGCTTTCTTTAGATTGATATGGGTTCTGCTAAAGATTGATCTTTTCACTTTTGCAGATCAATCTTCTGGTTCTGTTACAACATTACACACACTACTTCATTAGACTGATTTTGGCCTTTTATAACAGCAGTTTTGTGGCTGTTTTAGTTCAACCAACTTAACCAACTCTTAACCAAATTGTAACTAACTTCTAACTACATTTAAATACATCATTTTGAATTATCTCCAACATGTTGAACTAGTTTTAGAAAAAAAAACATCGCATGAGCCCGACACATATAATTTATTTCTACTGTCATCGATCTATAGTTTTCAAACGTGTATCTCTTGTGTATACTCTCTTTTTTGAGTCCCTAGTTATTATTGTTGGTCGTATTTTAAAATTATCTCAATATAAAGATTATAAACTCGCAAGCAAACAACTAATGCAATTCAGCCAATGTGCCCTAAGTATGTGGGGGAGGGAGCAATCAAACTAAGCCAATATGAATAATGAGTTTACGAGATCAACTAGTAGAGAGTTCCTTGTTCACCATTGTTGAGAAACAGATACAAGATCCTCAAATTTCTCTTATCATTTTTTCAATTGAAAGTTTACAAAGAAAACCTCACAATCACAGACCTTGTAAGCTAAGAGAAACTGGAAAATTTCACATTCCATAGAGATACACCTATGCCTATTTCTAAGCTACAACCAATAAACAACTTGTAATATAAATAACAGAATAACAAATTTAGTTATGGTCAGTTACTGGAGAATATAATTCATTAAGCACGACTAGGTGTTAACAGGTTCTGGTCTGGAGCATCTAGAGTCTTATCTCATGTTTTTTATACTTGTACCGGAATCAGTTATTTTGAGACACATTCAACACACAACAATATATTATACATAACTCCATAAATATATACCCGTGATTTAATAAAAATACTTTTATCATAAGTTGAGGGATGTCTATTTTAATAAACTAATTTGAAATTATATCTTTATTTTATGTGGAAGTTTATGGTCCTTCATGAGAATTTTGATGTTATATGTAGAATTTAAATTTGATATTCTACTTTTTTTTTTTACAACATCTTTATATTATCTTATTAATTGTATATATAAATAAACATAATAAGTGAACATTGAAAAGTTGAAATCACATAAAAAATAAATGAAATTATAGCAAAAGTAGTTATATAATATATCTATTAATATGAAATAGTTAAAAAAAAAACTATCATTCTGAATATCCAATGGTGTTGTGTCATCAAAATCACAATATTTCATCATTTTTAAATAAACAATTTAACGTTGCACTAAATTAAAATATTTTCAAAATTGTAATAATTTTTTTTTGAGAAAACAATTTACAAGAATTAAAAACCAAAGTGACTCGTATATGGGACGACTAAAAATTTGTGTTTCACTAAACTATACATTGTTAAATAAAAAAAGTTATTTGAGCACACATACGTGACACAATACTTAATTACTCCGTATTTACAATTCACCATAGTATTTTAAAAAAAATGAATTTTTTAATTATTAGAATATCTTTTGTGACACATGTGCAAATGTATATTGTTAACTACTTAAAATATTTCATTAACTAATAAAATATAATTTATTAACCATTGATTTAATATATATCTCATAAATCACTCAAATGCAAAATATTAACCAATTTTAAAAAATATAATTTAGTAGTTAAAAAAATACTCTAAAATAGTTAATGTCATATATTTTAGTAGTTAATAAGATATATATTTAAAAGTGGTTAATAATATATATTTTAGCGATTAATAAAATTTTAAAGTAGTTAATAAACACAAAATATATATATTATGTTGCAAAAGTTTTTTTAAGTTATTTTTTACAAAAAAAAAATATTATTTTGCAAACAAAATAAACTGTATAGATACAACATATGTGTCTAAATTTGTATTTCAATAAAAATATCTCAAACGATAAATTCAACATGAGTTCATTATATAGAAACAATTTGTAACGTCATCTTAAAATCACTCATTAATTTTTTATTTCAGCAGTTTAACTCTTAAAAATCATATTAATTTTCACAACTTTAATTCATGCATTAATATTTAATTTATATTGAATTTTATTACAATTTCAAATATTAATTTATATGATTTAAGTAAAATTATTATACATTATTTAAATTTAGATTTTAAACAAAATTGATAATTATCATAAATTAATAAAAATATTTATAAATTAATAAAAAAAATAATTATAAATTTATTATTATTAAATTATAAAAATATCATTCAACCACGCCATTTAACACAACTAAACTTAGACAAAATATCATAAAATGGACCGATCTCCCATTCAAAAATCATAAGTTTAAAAATTTCAACCAACCCTATTTATGAATAAGGACACGTGGAATTGCGGGATTTATGAATAAGGACACGTGGAATTGCGGGTTGTCTTGTTAACATTTAAAAAAAACTACTAATAGTTAATTTAATCACAAAGAACGTAAAAACTGTTAATGGAAAAGATAACAACCCTTCGAGAAAATGGAAACAGAAAATTAATATGTCCTGCGCAAATATGAAAATTTTAATTCAAAACAATTCATAATCTAATCTAAGATTCAAAAAATATTCAAAACAAATGGAAAATGGAGTGTAAAAATATAAAAATAAGAAGCAAACAATTATTTTGTAAACAATGGACCGACAGACTCACTTGCCCTGTCGAGTCATTACTTCATTATATGATAGGTTAAAATTTCAATTCACCTTCACCTCATAACAGTGTTTCTTTGTTTTCAATAGTTTTTCTTTTGTATCATTCTTTTTGTATGACAAGATATAAAAGTAAAAGTTTAATTGTCATATTTCATAATCATTCATCGATGCAACTTTAAAATTAATCATAATAAAAATTAAATATATTTTATAATTTAATAATTAATATTTTGATTAATAAATAATGTAAAATCTTAAATTCATAGTATATATATATACTAAATCCAAAAACTAAACATAAATTTTTTGAAACGATGTTTATGTGCTGTGTTAATAGAGTAATTAGTGAAGGAAATATAATAGTGAAATTATTAATGATCCACAATTAGAGTTTAAAAAAGGAATGAACGACGAGACTTCAAATTAAAAACATCTTGAATATCTAACTCGACATCGCATATGTTGTTACGCTAACTCCATCAATTTTGAGTTTTTTCTCTATATTTATGTATTCGTGTATGTATGTCTAGCGTTGTATATCTTTATTAGTGCATATAAATCTAATGAAATCAAATCTATTCATTAAAAACCACTAAATCGATGTGAAGAGCCACTACTCACTACTTCATTCGTTCACTATCAACCTGGAACACGATTCACGTTTTCTCCATGCACCCACCCACACAGTATCACACACTCTGTCTCGTTCCTTCGACAAGCATTATGACGAGAGGTAGAGACAAGTAATTTGTTACTCTTCCTGAAACAAATCATTTAGGCATAGTAGTAATTAACAATCATATAGTTGAAACTATATGCCACCCATCATCCATACATGATTAATTGTTTAGTCCTTAATTAAAAAGCTCATATATTACAGGTGTAGTGGATATGTGGAAGAATCAAATCTCTCTTTGTCTGAATAAAAAAGTTTATATACCTAAACCCAAGTAGTTCACGTGGCACTACCTCTAAATCTAAAAATATAAAATTTTGTCCCTTTAAGCGTATCAGGCACAAAAATAACATGAAGATATATTAAGTGACCAAGTGATACAATTGTTCCTGAATTATTTCGAACTTGTGAAAGCCCATATATCATCAGGCCCAATACGTTATTCATAAGATGATGCTAGCTAGACCATCCTATTTGGGCTCCATGGAAAGAATCTATCCTACGTAATGAATGGGTGAGATCCTTCAATTTCTCAATGAAAAATATTTGTTATTATAGCTTTTGGATATATATATATATATATATATATATATATATATATATATATATATATATATATATATATAAATGTATATATTTCTGAAATAGACTACATTAATTGAACATTTATAAATTAAAATCATAATAATAAAGATGTTTATTTATATCTATAATTTAATTTAACTGATAAATATTAATATTATACTAAAAAATTTATTACATGTTTAAATTCGAAGACCTCATAATTATATGAGTGGATTTTAAATGATATTTATCACTTTCGTTACATACAAACACAAAAAAATTCAATTTTTTTAAAAAATAAATAAGTTTCTATTTAATATAAAAATAGTCTGCTCCACTTAAAATTTTATTTTTGTGTTAGTCATTGAGTAGTTTAATTTTTTTCTACTAAGATTATATATTGTTTCAACTAAAAATTATTGAATCATATTTATTCATGAAAAAATAAATACAGATTGACTTAAGTTTCATATGGTTAAGATTGGAGAGAGTATTCCTTTAACAACTAGAGTCAACTTTTTTCACATGATCATTTCTAAAGTACGGACATGACATAATAAAAACTACACGAGATTTCAAAAAATAATATTCGAATGAAAAAAAGTTATATTTTATTTAAAAATATACTTCTAAATATTAAAAAAAGTTATATTTTGTCTAAAAATATACTTCCATTAGATTTCATATCTCACATTTTGACCCTTATCTTATAGTTTTGGAAAAATCTAATTTTATTTCTATCATTTTTATTGAAAATTTGTGGACTCTTTTTACCACACACAAATATGAAAAAAAATATAGAAGTAGACACAAAAATCAGACTGATTTTATTTAACATTTTTATATTTTCTACAAAAATATTTTTGAAAGTTCATACGAAAAATGGTAAAATGCAAAAATACAAGTTAAGATGTAGGAGTGTGAAATTCAATTCTTTATTAATTATAAGTTAATTAGGAGAAACTGATACATGTTGCTAGGATCGGCCTAATGCTGAATATATCATGTTAGGCTAAATTTATTCCAAAATAAATAATGATTGCTCATCCATCTCCTAAACTTTACCCACAAATGTAAAAAATATTATTCAAATCACGCTTTCGATAATATTTTTATTCAATTTTTTTAACTATTGGAAACTCCTTTCAAAAAGATTATCGTGTCTTGTTGGGGTTTTAGTAGCACCTCCTAAAATACTTGGGTCAAATTTTATTTTCTTCAAATAAGTAGTCACTCTCACTCTAAATATAAAAAAGATTGATTCAACAAAAAGTTATAAAAATCTACTACACACCTCAACATCTAATCCTCCCACCTATACATCTATTGAAATTATAAATTAATCCTTCTACTATTTAATTAAAAATATTTATAATAAAAATGAAATTTTCCTAAGTTTCAGATATTTAGAAAAGAAAAATTTGGTATTGAATTTTTGAAAAACTAAAAAACTCAGAACAATTTTTAACGTATATCAACAGAGTAGAAAATAGTAACATCGGACTGCCACGCAAAACTGGAAAATTCGAGATACTTTTATGTTCTGAATATTTAATTCTTTGATACATTCGGAGTTTTGACTTATGTTCCGAATTTTTATAAAACAAAATTGGAATATGCATGTATTTTAATACAGAATGTTTGAAAAGTTACAAAATTCGAAATATTATTTTAAGTAGTTTTTATTATTAGCCTTGGAATTTCTGACATATATTTTTTGTGCTAATTTTATTAAAGAAAAGAGTTCAATTGTTAAAAAAAGAAAAGAGTTCAATTCATGCACTAACTAATTGTTAAACTATTTACTCCCGCGATTATCAATATATTGATGACATTAATTTTATTGCATCAAATTCATATCTTTATAAATAAAAAAAATTCAAATCCCGTCCGTTTGTTATAGTTTTGTTTTTTGTACATCAACAAAAAAATAAACTGCAGTACTATTTTTGTACATCAACAATATAATATAGATCTCTCTAATCTACACTTTTTGTTTGAACCATTTTAATTAAATCTCGTGAAAAATTATTTCGGTTAAAATCGTATTCAATAATAAATCATGACTATTTTTATTTAATAATATCACTTAATCTTTAGTGGTAACAAGCTTGTGGTTACAGTAGTTTGAGACTTTGAGTGTTGTACATCCTAAAACCCTCATATTGGAATTCACATTTTCACTGGAAACAAAGAAATTGGAAACTAATATCCCTCGCCGGACTCAGAAATGTAATGTGGCACATGGTGCACATCATGGTTTTGATTATTTTAATTTTTTTTTATTTCTCTTTAAAAGAGTAGAAGCAGAAAATCAAATCATCTTTAAATAATAAATACTAATAAATAATATTCACTATAATTAACACTACAAAAAATTTCTAAAAAATTTCTTATAATGAAGATTGGAGGGAGTTTTTTTATTAGTGAAATAGTTGTTTGTGTTTGTTGTTTTGGTGTTAGAAGTAAATGGTTTTCCTTAACAACGTGCGTGATACATACATAATATCCAGAGGAGAGAATCTTTGGCGGATACAACCAAAGAATGCAGAGAGTGTGAACCAAAACCAAATAAGAAAGTTGTATAGCCCGTGGTATTCTACTATTCGTATTCTGTGTGTATAATTGATTGATATCGGACAAATTATTACTTCTTTCGACATACAAATTATATTTTTTATTTATATTTCATTTCACAATACTCTCTTCATCACTGATTATAAATAAAACCCTTCCATTTATTTGTCCCCAAGACATATTTTTGTAAATTTTAAGATACATTTATTATTTTTTAAAACATGCACTCTCTAGTCACTATATTATAAAATAAAATAAAAATATTTTAAAATTTTAAAATTAAATACTTCTATTTATGAGAATTTTGAAGAATTTATGAAAATATTTTACTTCTAAATACTTCCAAAACCATCGTGATTAATTATTTTGAGAATTTTGAAGAATAGTCTGCAGGTAATTTCCTAGAAAAATCCTTATGTAATTTTGCAGGAAACACAACTCACATCAAAATCCCAGGAAACTTTAAAAATTTCTTATTACTTTAATTTGTTCAACAAAACTTAAGAGATAAATGACTTTCAAAATCTTAATTTTATTATTAAGTATGTTGACCAAGAAAAAGAAAAAGACTCATGTTCATATAATTGCACCAACTATTATTTACTAGGAGCAATTTTCTAAACTTTGCTTGAGGAATAAATAAATGATAATATATAGCTAACTTCAATACAAGCAAAAGCTTATCCAAAATCACATAAGTGTTGAGAAACCCTATAACGTTATGCTCAACAATCCATTTCAATTACATGATGAATAACCAAAGGCGGAAGCATACCTGTGGAAATTGTTATTGATGAAATCCTAGGATGATGATGATAGAGCCAATGGGTTGGGTGATCTTTCTCAGCAAAACATCCTGAAGACCTTGCTCTCTTGATGAGGATAGAGAGAACCAGAGAGTTTTCTCCTTAGAGTTTGTAAAACTGAATAGTGTTGTTGTGTTTGCCTTGGGGACCACTACCCTTATATATAACTATTATTAGTTATATCCCAAATTGCAGTATTTCTAATTCAGTCTCTCATTAAATTAGAAATTGTCTGGTATCTACACTATTAATTTTCATAATTATTATACTCTTTAGCCATAAACTATTATATATTATTTGACCCCTAGTTTATTGGCTAATTATATAATGACTCTAACACACTTTATTAATTAATTACATATGTGACCTATAAATCTTACAATAAGCCAATATATCTCAATATAAGGTGTTGAAATAAAAACCTAATAGCACCAACTTATCTAAAATCAAGTGCTGTTATAAAATTGCAAAAAAAACCACTTGTTGAATTCAAATTTGCAGGATAAACAATGTTTATGTCAAACTATTATTATATCAAATTTGCACAATAGTGAAATGTAACTGCAACATACAATATATTTGATCTAAAAGTGGACAAACTATAAATGTCTATGTATACATTGTTCCTCAATTGGCGTCTTTGACAATAATGGCAACGTTATCTTCCTATAAAAGGTAAAGTAAAAATATTAGAATTAAACATCTACCAGGAACTAATATTAATGTATAATTATTCTTTCATATGAATGTAATTATTATGTTTTCTCATGTGTGAATTATACCGGTACTTATAGTTCAGTTGGTCAAAACACCAAATTAATTATGTACGTTGATTATTTGTTATCAAACAATTCTTACATAAATGAATATTATTATTTGTTTTGGCGTATCTATTGATATGTGATAATTTTGAATTTTTTATTAAATATATTTTATTTAATTTTATGTTGCTAAACATAACCCATACACATCTATTTTATTCCTTTCTTGTATAGAATGAATATTGGATGTAAGTACTTTTTACAATAGAACAACGAGAAATATTTATAACATCAAATTAAAATATCTATGTATTGTTCTCATTGAATTCTTAGAGCATCTAAAGATTTGTGCCGCACCAGCACCCCTAATCAAAAGTGTGTTTGGTATTCAACATGTGTCAATGTCATGACACACCTAGAATCGACACCAACACCACATTCATTGAATTCATTTTCTTACATTTTTATCATCAACAAAACTAAAGATTGATAAAGCTCTTTAATTACCAATATCAATAATTTAAATTTTGTTTTACAGATCCCATAGAAAGTAGATTCATATAACAAATTTTTTAAGATAGAAGACAAATTCATATACATACAAATTATAGTTTTACCTATGAATCTGATAAAGCGTGTGCGCATATGGAGGCATTGAACGAGAGTTGAGAATCTGACGAAACTTCTCAAATGAAAAACTTAAATCAGTAAATCATAATGTAAAAAAGCTAAATTAGTAAACCTCAAACAAAAGCTTAGAAATTTAAAAATCTAATCTTCACTTGAAACGTATAAAATCTAGGTCGAATATATACCGAATAAATTGTTAACGAGAAGGAGAGTGCAAAGATAATGGAAGCTCCAAAATTATTCTCATAGGAAACTCGATAATCAAATTGGAAGAAGCTCGAAAATGAAATATGAAGATCGAATACGAATGGAATGTCAAAAATTGAAGTGGATCAATCTCATATATAGAAGCAATAAAGCGCAATTTAGAGCTCAAAATGAAAGGTTGGATTTAAGACTTGAAATGAAAACAAAGGTTAATGTATATGATTTCATGCTGATTTGTTATTTAAATTTGTGTCTTTGTGTTTACTTTATTTTTTATTCTATATATATATATTATATATATATACACCCTATCTTAAAATGTTTTTCAAAATTTTCTTTTAATAGAAAAACAAAAAATTTATCTTAAACATGAAAATTCGCAGGAAGTCGACTACAGATTTATAAAAAAAAAACCATAAAAACTTGTCCCAAGCATAAAAATCCGCAGGAAATCAACTATAATTTACTCAAACAAATATGTTATAACTTATGTTGTAGATATTATCTACGAAAATTTATCGAAATATTCGGTAGGATGATATTAGATATTCCCCAAGGATTTGATTTCTGCAGGAAAATTTTCAACAAAAGTAAAAATTTCTTAGGATTTAATTAGGAATTTTTATTGACACAAAACTATGTTTGATCAATCCACACACTACAAGAAATTTAATATTTATTGACAGTGAAAATTTGTAGGTAAACGTATACAAATTGTAGGGATAGACACGAATTACCTATATCGACGAGGTTTTTTTTGTGGTATATAATTATCTAATACCTACGAATTTTCGTGGTGGCTATACGGTATAGCGACAAAAAAATTTCGTTGTGATAAATATTCGATTTTAAATAAATAGAAATTTAAATTATGAATTTTTTTTAGTAAATCCAAGTTCCAAATGGCCATTTCTCAAATAATTTTTTCTTTAAAAGAAATTATTTCAATTTTTATTGAAATAACAAAAGTAATATATATATATATATAATTAATATAATTCATAAAAATAGATAAATAAAAATTTTAAATTACGATAAAATTTTAGGAAATTCAAGTTCGAAATGTCGATTTTCCAAAGTTTTTTTTAAAAAAAAAATATTTAAATTTTTTTCAATATTTATTGTAATAACAAAAATAATATATATATATATATATATAATTATAATTATTATAATTCATAAAAATAGATAAATAGAAATTTTAAATTACGATAAAACTTTATATTACATAATTTATTCATAAAAAACATCATAAATTTTACAAAAATTGCGATAGTTAATGTCGAATGTGGCCTCGAGTACCACATTGCTGAAGTTTTCTCACACGTACGAGATTTTGACGATGCTTTGGTACATCACCAGTTTGTTGTTGTTGTTCTTCTTCTTGATCTTCGTCTTCTTACTGTGGAGGATGTCTAAGTGGAAGTGTTGCAGAAGAACTACTTCCACCTTGAGTCTTGTTAGATATTTGATTCAACGAAGAATATGCCTTTCTCAAAGCTTGGAATTTGAAAGTTTTGTTGATACATATTATTCAGTAACTGCGTAGCAGACTCAGGTGTATTATGACAACTGTTGAATGTGTTATACAACAATTCATCTTCGCTTGATGTAGATGATAGTCGACGATTGTCTTGTTGATGTGGTTGTTGACTGTCAAAATTAAATTGTTCCCCTGGCGTGAACCTGTATGATTAATATGGTGTGTGGGTAAAGTATGAGGATGTGGTGTGTGGGTAAGTATGAGGAGGCGGTTGAGTGTTAGGAGGTGTTGATATATAATATTGATTTTGTTGTGTTGGACATTGATTCTTGGAAAAAATGTTGGCTAGATTGTGGTGGAGGTTGAGGTGAATTCACTTAGTCCAAACAACAACGAAAATAATAAAAATGGTAATTAGATAGTATTAGTTAATTTTAATTAAAATCATTAATATTTTTTCTATTTTATTAGTAATATTTTTATATTAAATCGTGTATTTATTCATTTTTTATTTTATTAATTGTAGGTGAAGATTAAAAGCTAATTTGTTGTTGAAGATGGAATATTGTCAATTTAGTGGACTCAATTTCATAAGTTCCAAACAATCTAAAAAAACATTAAGAAATTGAGTCAACTAAATTGACAATATTCCATCTTCAACAACAAATTAACTTTTAATCTTCACTTACAATCAATAAAATAAAAAATGAATAAAGACACGATTCAATATAAAAATATTAGTAATAAAATAGAAAAAATAGTAATGATTTTAATTAAAATTAACTAATACTATCTAATTACCATTTTCATTATTTTCGTTGTTGTTTGGACTAAGTGAATTCAAATGGTTTTGAGCACTAGTAGCATCAGGTACCTATCACAAAAAATAGAAAATATTACTTATGAAAAATACGAGTATGGAAATTATGAAGTTAGTTGGATAAGATTAATAACTTATGATATACCTGTCTTGCAGCTTGTATTTTATCATTCACATCTTCTCCAGAAAATCGGTTTTGAATTAAAGTCACCACATTTGCTAACAAGTTTTTCATATTCTTAACTCTTCCGTGCAACTCTTCATTTTCAGATGTACAAACCTTCGATTTTTTAGAATGAGGAATCTTGCTCATACATCGCACACGTCCATTTTGTACATGATAAAATATGTCATCCTTCCAAGACATAGAACTTTGTATGTCTTGGGTTGATTGAGAAGTTTTAGTCTCATTACTATGTTTTTTTAGTTCTTCCTAAAAAATAAAATAAAAATTATTAATGATTGAAAATACCAAATTGAAATTGACATTCAAAGCATGTAGTACTGCAATAAGATCCAATTAAAAAAGGTCAACAATGCATATAGGCTAACAAGTACAACATCTTCTAAAAGGTTAAGTAAAAACCCAATATAATCATCATGCAATTGAAAATAAAATTCAGTACTTTGTCAAACTTAATTTATACACATTTTATATAGTAGTATCGTTTAATTATTATCAAAACTTACAATCATTCTTGCAGCCTTTTCATTGACAATTGTTCCATCTTTACAAGTGTGAGTATCAATGTAAATCTCTTTACGTCCAGGCAACACTCCTTTGCCCTTTTTTATCTACAATAAAACAAATAAGTTAAATGCATTTCATTTTTAATTTAAAATAAACTCATGAAAATATAAATAGAAATAAACCTTCTCATCAATAAGCTTTGGGAGACTTTTTGAACCCATACAATGAACATCTCCAAACTTAACACGATTTTGCTTCTTCTTCTTCTTTAAACAGATGTTAAAAAAAAAACATGTTATATTAGTTAAATGTATAATCATAAGAGTTTGAACACATACCTCTACATATCAATATTCTTATGGTTATCAACATGTTATGATGTAGTTTGAGTGTGCTAAACATCTATATTCTTATGGTTATCAACATGTTATGATGTAGTTTGAGTGTGCTAAACATCTATATTCTTAAACTAATAGTATGATTATAAGTTGTTAATTCATCAATATAAATAAAGCTTTAAAACAAAGAGTATATAATTAATACTTTTTTCAATTTGTTCTTCTTCAGCTTCTATATCAGAGGGAATTGAGTGAGATTCTACAGACTCATGTATGACACCTTCTATATGACAAGGGCTACAACGAGTTTCTGCAACATTACTTTCTTTTACATTGGTTGAGTTTGTATTATTAGAAGTAGACGTCATTCCTTCATTATCACTTGCTCGATGTGAAATATTTAACTTTCTTCTTCGAGCCATTGCTTCTCTAACACAAAATTATAAATGAGTAAGTTGGACTAAATTCAGAAAACATAGACAAATAAAAACATAGACACACTTCATTCGTCTTTCTCATCATCTTCATCATCATCCATATTAACAACATCAACAACTTCAAAAAAATCATTATCATCTTCAAAAAGGGTTTTTGGATAGTTAATTTCAAAAAGGGTTAACATTATTTAACATTATCAATATAAGAATAATACAGGTTCTTATTTAACATTATCAGAATAAGAACAATACAAGTTTATGAACATTATCAGAATAAGAATAGTACAAGTCTCAGAACATTCTCAGAACAGAACAATACAAGTCTAAGAACATTCTGAGAACAGAACAATACAAGTCAACGGGTTTTCAACACCAAGTTCTTATTTAAACAACACCACAGGTTCAAGTTGTACGAAATTCAAAACAGTACAGAATGGTGCGAGAAATTACATAAACAGTCTAGAAATTTAAAATTTACCAGTGGTTCGAGAACGGTGGTCACACGGTCTGGTCACGGTGGTGCTCGTGGTGCGACAGCGAGAACGATGGTGCGACGACGAGAAAGATGGTTCGACGACGAGAACGATGGTGCGATGGTGAGAACGATGGTGCGACGACGAGTGCAACTTGGGATGGATCAACGACGAGAAGGTGGTTGATTGACGGCGAGAAGGAGAAGGCGGGGATGGGATTCGAGATTCAAAGGTTAGGGGTCCGATTTAGCGATTGGGGCTCAGATTGGGTGAAAGAGGAAAAGAGTTTTGGGTTTTAGATGTTTTGATGAAAAAGGGTTTAGTTGGTACTTGATACTAATTCACGTTTTGGATCCATAATTTTTTATTTTAGCTCCATTAAAATTTGTTTTTGGCTTAATTGAAAAAATTTGAATTTTATCAAAATTGAAATTTTTTTGCCTTCATTGAAAAAATTAAGATTTTAGCTCCATTGAAATTAGGTGCATTAAAAAAATTAATTTCACAAACAATTAAGATTTTGGCTCCTTTAAAAAATATATATTTTTCAATTTTAATGGTTAAAGCCACAAATTTAAGTGTGTAACTATAACAATTAGCGACAAATTTATGTCACTGAAAGTATAAGACACCTATACCAACAACAACTAATTTATCTATGGGGATAGCTTGTCTATACCTACAGTTTTTAATTTTGTCGTTATAAGTTTCTGTAGATATATGTCTATTTTTTTGCAGAAAATCTGCAGGTAAATTGCATTATTCAAATAGTGCTTGAATATTGACATTAAAAAACGGCAATTTAATAAATTTAATAAGCCAAATTTAGAAGATTAAAAGCACTTAACTAACTTTTTCAATAATCGTTAAATTATTATTTTTGCTTATATAATAATGGGAGGTAGAAGTTTGTGTATTTTTTTTTAATTAATATTGTCAAAAGGTAATTTTGTGGACTAAGGGGACTTTGGACCAACATTCTTTTAATTTATCTTTTCATTTTATTTCAAAAAATAATCGACAATGTTTTCCCGAAAAAATTAATATTTTCTCAAAATTTTCCATTAGTAAAATTTTGATTTTTTTCTAATAAAAATAATTTATAAAAAAAATTATTTTATTTTTTTGAAATTTTTTTACTGAAAAAACTTGAGATAACTAATTTTTTAATTTTTTTCACAAAATTTGTTTATATATATTTTTTCTTTCTGAGACTTAATTTTTTTAGATTTAATTAAAGTTCTAATTGCGGTACCAATTTTTTTCTCAATAAATGTTAAAGATTTTAAAAATAGAGACAGACAAGTAATAATATATCATAAGCACATTGAGAATTGACATGTCATTTTTGTCATCACCGGATCACATCTGCATCTCTTTCCCTTACAAAAAGATTTTCGTTTATCAGTTTGGAGAGGAAAAAGTTTTGCGAAGAGGATATAAGAGGAAAATAAAAGTAAGAAATTTAGATTATAAAAAAATTTAATGTTACATTTAATAATTTACAAATTATTTATAGAGATATTTTTTAAAGAAAAAGTTTTTTTTTGTCTATTGTAATAAAAAAAATTAATTTTTTCACATAAATTAGTTATAAAAAATAGTTTTTAATATAATTCACCCAAACAACTTTTTATTTAAATCAGCTTTTAGATTTAATTTTTTAAAAGCTGTACAAAACAGATAAAACGCAGAATTTCTATACGATGGAAAGTAGCAGTGGTGGATATTTGGTTAAACTAAATTAAGTAATTAAGCCCGTGACTCTCTAATTTGACAGAACTTCATGAAATGATACACAATGATCAAGCCAGGCTAATTTGAAATTTCTTATCTTTGAAAAAATTACATTCAATGAAGTCAATATATTAAATTATATAAACAAATCCATAAAGGCATTAATGAAGCTATTATTTTATTTAAATCAAATTATTCAACCCAGGTGGAACTAATTACAATGGGTTATGTGGGCTTCTACTCTAGACTCCTAATACTGGTAGACATCTCTGCTTCATTTTTTCAATCGTAGGCCCAAGCGACAGCTAATTGGCTACGAAAAAGAAGTAACACGGGTGCTCAAATTATAGTTCCACTTGTCCATAGTGCTATTTAATAATCCCCATCGTTCTAACAACAAAAATATTGATATCAAATAAATTTATTATTATGATTTAGATATTTATCCTTAAATATTAAGGAAATATTGATATTATTAAATAAAATTACGGTCAAATTTATTATTTTTTATAAAATAATTATTTTCTATAGATATATTTTTCATCAAAGAATAGGAGATATTAAATACAGTCTTTAATATTTAAAAGACAAATATTAATGTATCTTAAAAATCACAACTTAGATATTGTTATAAATAAGACAAAAAAATCCCTAATTTTTATTTGTTTATAATTGAGACTAGAGCTAGTAGGTGATTAACAACAATGCTAAAGACTCAATCTTAATTAAAAATGATTAGAGTTCAATTATTGATTATTATGTATAAAAAAAAAAATCACAACAATGCTAAGAGACTCAGACCTCTTAAATAAAAATGATTAAAGTTCAAATTGTTATGTATGAAAAACATTTAGTTGAAAAGAGAAATTTTTCTTGTGTGATTAATCAATCTTTAACAAAGATTAATTACTGTTAAACAAGAATAGTACAGTAGTATTTATATGAAAATTTTAAAATAATAGCTTGTATCATATTACTTTTTAATCATAAAAATAATTATATTATAGCTGATATTGATTGAATGATTGCCCATAACATTGCTTATCTTGAAAGCAACGAAAAATATCCATCTGATAGCTTATATTGATATACGAACAAAACTGAATAGGATTTATGCTGTTCTGCTCAATCTATTTGGTTTAATTTTTTTTAAATTATCAATTTTTCATTTTGTCTCCCAAGAAGTAACTTAGTAGTAAAGTTAAAACATTAAAAAAAATAAATAATTTTTTTTTAAGGTTTTATTTCTGAGGCTAATAATTTTTATCTCTTCCTAATTAATTATACTAACAACTGACATATTTTTATAAAAAAATTATCTCCCATTTTGGCAAATTGAGTTTAGACAATTTTAGACCAAATTTATATTAATCTAAATATTTTTCTATTGAGTTAACTAAAAATGAATTTAGGACGGATGCATTATCGATAAAAGTGAAATTCAGACAGATTAATTTCGAATGTCTTTTTCTGATATTTTGCATGGATATGGAACAAAAAAATATTGTCTTTCTTGGGGCGAATTTCAGACAAACTTTTAAAACATTTAATTTATTTTAATGACATTTGGACATAATTATTTTAAAGAATTTCCATTTAAGAATAAATTTTAAACAAAATATATTTAAGGTGTTCAAGTATATGACCTTAATGTAGATAACATATACAGGTATAAATAATAAAGATAAATATATATTAAACAATATATATAATTAGCAAATTAGGTAAAACAAAGTGTAAAAGAAGTTGTACACGAATCGATCGAAAAAGACTCTTTTGTTTAGAAAAGTAATGCAAACAAGATTCATATGATGGTTCAAACACAAAAAGCTACAAACTAGGATGATCAAAGTCTTCATTAATTATACTTTGAAAGAAAAAAAGTGTTCGCTATAGTCTATAGTGAAGAACAACGTAACACTAACATATCCCGACATACTAGAGCGTTTTATATTCATATCCTTAACTCGAATGGTTTGAATTAGAACATCAAAAGAAGTTTCATTGTTTGATCCATACTTTTGCTACTAACACTTCCTCCTTCTTTTAACAAATTAGCCGACATTTATGAAAGAAAAAAGAGTGGTATTTTTATTGATCTAAAGTACGTACCACATGTAATAATTGTATTCAAAATTACCATCACTAGCTAATTGAAAACATTAGAGATCTAAATTCACACCATCTTTCTCAAAAGTTTGAAGATAATGTAGTTTCATTTTTAAATGCAACTTACAAGATTAATAAATTTTAAATAAAATTATACTAAATTTTTACATGATTTTTAATTAAAAAACTGACTTTAAATTCTAACTAAAATAATTGTTAATCAAATTTTATTTACCTTTTGAATTATTAAGGGTTCCATTTTAATGAAAACAGGAGGGTTAAAAGACAAATTTTGGGATAGGAAGCCATTGATGTCAGTCCCTATGTCAGCTGCCTCACAAGCATCCAAAACCTAAAACAAATTCAAGTGTTTGGTGCCAGCTAAAACTCACTCTTTCACATGTTGCTTCTATTGCTAAATTTCTCCTATAATATACCATTTGATATTAATTTAATTTATAATTAATATGTTATTTGTCCATTACTTTAATTACACAACTCACCCCACATGGTATACGGAAAAACCTCACAAACACTATATAAACCCCTATTGGTCACCATTAGTAACTCACATCTTCACACTCTCCTCTTAAGCTCTAGTAGCTAGTATTTGCATGCAAAACATAAAAACTAGCTACTACTATACAAGAGTTTAAGATGACTTCCAAAACCGTTTCCTCCCTTGCTCTTTTCCTCACATTCAACATTCTCTTCTTTACACTTGTCTCTTCTTGTGGGACTTGTGGACCAAATTACCCAAGCCCAAACCCAAACCACAAGCCAAAGCATAAGCCAAGCCCAAACCCTTACGGCGGCACTACTCCTTCTGGTGGCTCGAGTCCTTCTGGAGGCTCGAGTCCTTATGGCGGCTCGAGCCCTTCCGGCGGTGGCACGGTCTCGTGCCCACGTGACACACTCAAACTTGGAGTATGTGCCAATGTCCTAAATGGATTGTTGAATGTAACTTTAGGTAAACCACCAGTTACCCCTTGTTGCTCACTCCTAGAAGGCCTAGTTGATCTCGAGGCTGCAGTTTGTCTTTGCACTGCCCTTAGAGCTAACATTTTAGGGATACATCTCAACCTTCCTATCTCACTTAGCTTGCTTCTCAATGTTTGTTCAAGACAAGCTCCACGTGACTTCCAATGCCCTTAAATTCATCATGCACGCGCGGCGAGTGCATATTATATATCAACCTATTTAATTTTGCTTCTTAATTATTTGTTTGCTTCTTTATTGATTACGTGCATGGATGGTTAACTTCTTGTTATTCCTTTTGATTTGGTGTTTGTTTAATTTATCTTGGTCAGATTGTCATGATAAATGTACTCCCTTTGCTAGGGGAAAAAGATTAATAACTAGTGTTATTTTTTTTTTCGTTGAGAAATGATTATTGTATTATTACTATATTTTTGCTTTGAATTTTTGTTTTTAGTCTTGTTAATTTTGATTCAGTGCCCGACATGAGGAAAACGAATATCTAGAAAAATATATAAAATACTAAAAGGAAAAGTAAACAGTCATGTAATTAAACTCTGCAATGAGTCCGTGACTATGGCATATATGTATATTATGTAATTAAATTAAGAATAACTTCTCTCCGAAAACATACAAAAATTTGTCATAAAATAGTTTATGTATTTGTTTTAAATTTATTTATATCAATTTTGTTAGAAGCAATTTGTATTTATATTTAGAGATGCAAGTGTTGGATTTAAGTATAAATGGTTAAGTTTTATATCAATTATAAATAAGTCTAATATTAAATATATGAGATGATTGAAATATATATATATATATATATATATATATATATTTTATTATTTTAAAATTTTTGATAGAGATGCGGTGGTGTCAAAATGGATTATAAATTATTTAGCATTTAGCTTTTGGTTGTTCTTGTCCCCAAACTCTATCACAAATGGTAAAACTTGCTTAAAATAACTGCATATTATGATATTATCACACGGTTTATTCCACAAAAGATGGTCGGTTAGTAGTTTTCGATAAAATTGATAGATACTTCCAACCAAATAGAAAAGAGTGAAATACTAATGAAGAAATACATTTTCTAATGTCAGGCGTATTAGAGTTTAACGGATATTTCTGATAATTAAAACAAAGCTAGAAAACTAATTAATAAACAAGAAAGAAGTATTAAACTAAATCAATGTGTCTAGGTTCGTAAAAACGGGTACATGAGTGGGAAATGAAGTCTTGAACCATAAAAGAGTAGTTTTAACAAAACATTATGATGATGATGATTCATGGGAATGCAATATAGCTTTATACTAACTCTAGGTTAAGTGAATCACTATTGGGTGAATATAGTATGTCTAGTCAATGTGATCCAATGGTTAATAAATAAGACCTCTCTATTGTAGTTATATAAAGACCACTTCAATGGTTAATAAAAAGACTCAATAAAAAAACAAGCAATGAACATGTATTTATGCACGAGTTGGCAGGAGTAAAAGTCAGAAATGAGTGGGAAGTGGTATTGTGGAGAATGTTGTTGGGGACCCACAAGACTTAGTTGGAATGAATCAAAATTTGGGGAGGCCCAATTTAAATTCTGACTTAAGGCTCCTCAAGTGGAGAATGCAGAGGTTAATCCTTCATAAAAACGAAGGCCCAATTGGTGAAAGGTTTGAAACAAGGGATCCACTACCTCCTTTTCTTTTTTTAATTATTCTACAAGGCTTCACATGTTTGCAATAAGGGAGGATCACAAGATTCTACAATGCCAAGGAAGTTGACATAATTTGTGGACTATCAAACCCTTGCTTTAGCTCTCTAAAAAAAACAATCTTTCTAAAAACCTTTAGGACTCTAGTGGGGGAAGTTTATAGTTTTTTTTTTTATTTTTTTTTTTTATTTTTTTTTTTATTTATTTATAATTTTAACTTCCCTTTATTCCTCCAAACATGCATAGATTAATTTCTCATCTCTCCAAATAGTTTTACCTTGAGTCTGTTTGTTTAAAGTTATTTTGTAGACTCTTGGGAATATATGGATAGGAAATAAGTATTAATTATTATGTTTGTTACATTTACAAGGTTATCAAATTTTATTCTTGGATATAACATGTTTCTTAGGAAATAAACAACTCTCATATTTTCATAATTTTATTCCCAAAAAAGATAGGTGGAAAAAAGTCCTCGTGTAACCACTACCTAGGAATGAAATTAATCATGGAAAATGATTCCCATAAATAAATCTAAAATTCAAACAAACACCTTTATGATATGAGAGATCTCTAAAGATTCCAGATCAAGGTCCATTCATTTCCAAAAAGAAAAAATGGTCCATTATTCCTTGGATTGTGACAATATGATTTTTATTCACATGAGTTAATATTTAGAATTAGAATTGATGTTCCAAACACGAGAAACATTCCATCAAATTTCAAAAATTAGAAATTCATTAAAGACTTACAACTAGAAATTACAGTTACAAAGTACAACTGCATTGGCAGTAAATGATGAGTTACTTAATTAATTAGCAAAAGTAGCTAACAACACTTCATCAGTCATCAACCACAATAAAGTACAAAAAAAAAAGAGCACATCTTAGAAGTGAATTAATAAAAAGTAACACTTAATTAATTGCACAGAAAATCAGAGGGTGGAGTCTTCTCACAAGCATTAAGGATCAAACTAAGTGAAATAGGAATATTAATATTAATGCCAAGAATGTTAGCTTTAATTGCAGTGCAAAGACAAATAGCAACTTCAAGATCAAGTAGTCCTTCTAAAACAGAACAACATGGATGTTCTGGTGGTGACCCAATCACTGCACCAATTGGCCCATTAAGCAAATTTGCACAAACTCCTAATTTAAGTGCATCTCTAGGACAACTCTTTGTGGAAGGACTTGTGTTTGGGAAAGGAAATTGGTTAGGATTTGGATTTGGTTTTGGACAAAAAAAACAACCATTTGCCATAACAAAAAAAAGCATAACATTGATGATGGAAAAGAGAGCAACATTTGAAGATCTAGAAGAATTCATCACTGGAAAATTGGTGATAAAATTAAATATAATGGTTAATTTTACAAATGTAAATGTGTGAAGGAGGAGTGAATGATGCTGTTATTTATAGTGTAAAACGGTAAATTGTGACAAGTTTTAATGTAAAAACATGTGAACCAATCAACCAAGCTGTCTTTGAGTTTGGATGGTAGTGAAAGCGAATCAATATAAAAAATAAAATAAAAATATAATGGAATGGTACGTTTCACTACCCAATAGTAAATATTTGATGAATTGATTATGAAATGGAGCAATAGGCATGTGAGTATAGTACTCCCGTGAACTTCATCCATCATCCGCCAGCAAACGACCTGTTAATTCATTTCCCAATGGTTGGTTTGCTTAGATCTCTCTCTCTCTCTTTTCTATTCAATTCAATAGTAATGGAATAAAACCATCTACCATCACCATCTATTTTGGATCTTTAAATTATAAACTTCCACTAAATTTAGTCCTCAAATTCGCGTAATAGTAAAAAATCTCTTTATTCAAATGTGACGGTCAATGGGATCCTTACGTCAAATTAATTTATTAATATTAACGAGGAATCATGTTAAGAAATATTATGACTATGCTGTGTCATAAGAAGTGTCACATTGTATAAATATTTTGACCTCACACAAATTTAAGAGGTCTTAGTTTGTTTGAAGTAATAAATTTGAGGTCTCAATTTGTCTAAATTAATAAAAAAAATTATTATTTTTAATTAAAATGAATTAATCATAATCCTAATTCTTAGGAGGAATACTCTGCAAAAGTACAATTTTTCATCCCTTGAACTTCATTCAACAGCTCAACCTACAAGCCAATTAATTCTTTAACCCAAAAAAGATAAATTATCCCTACACCAAAACCTCCTCTCTTCCCTCCCCTTCTTCAACAAAAATAAATCAATTTGAAAGACAGGTCCAAAGAGAACACTAAGGATCATACTAATGAATGCTCTAAAGACATTAGTTAAAGACTCAAAAGAAATTTTATCTTACAAAATACAAGTAAAATATATGTAAAAATAACAAATGCATCATTTTTTATACAAAAGTTACATCTTTTGTTTCTTTAAAAACCTGCAACACTTAAAAAATAATATACATTATTTTCTTCTCAATCAATTCATTGGATTGGGTAATTTAAGACAATTTTTTATTTGAAATCACTCTTATAAATTATTATTTTCTTATTTAATTTAAAATAAGTGATTTATATATATTTATTTTTTTACATTATTACTTGATTTTTGCGTTTGAGTGAGACGTTATTTAATTTGTTTGTAGTCTTGACGTATTTTTATTTTTTGATTTGTTTAATTCATAATAATTTTGATTTATTATAAAATTTCAATCAATAACTTGAGTGTCCTTAACGTTATATATTCATACATAAATATTTTAATTTTTTTTTTTTCCAAATATTTAAGTATGTTGCCATTTGTCGAATGTCGTCCATGCCTTATTAATTTGTCTACTATTATTTTATTTCCATATTCATTATTTTTTATTTAAACAACTTTAAAATTATATTATATTGAAGTTTTCCGTCGACTTGAGCAAATGAATATTCATTTTTTAAAAAGAAATATTGATTTCAATTTGGTCAATCTTGTCTGCTTCTTATATATAAGACTAAAGGAGTAATAAATATTTTCATTTCATATTTCCTAAATAATAAAAAAAAAAATTAAATTATTTCGTTATGGAAACTTGTTCCATGGACACAAATCAATTATTAAAAAATAAAATGAAAATTAATTACAGGATAATCAAAGAATAATAACATCAATTATGGATTATTGAAAAATAAAATTAAAATTAATTAAAGGATAATCAAAGAATAATAACATTAATCATAGACGTAGTTAATATTTATTTATATTTTGGAATTTAAATCAACAAAATAATTTTATTTATATATTTGAGAGAAAGATAATATGTAATACATCATCCACCTCAATATTATAAGACCTCATTTCTTGTTTTTATTCACTTAATATAAATATTATTTTCAAAGTTTATAATATATTAATGATTTTTTTCTTGAAAAATATACTTTCCGTGTTTCTTTTTAATTGTTACGTTTTAGATTTTAATTTACACATGACAAAAAAACTAATAAATATTTTTACTTTTGATATAATTATTAGTTTTATACAATACCCTTAATAATTTATTATCACATCTATTTTGTCTCTTAATAATAAATAATTAAAAATGTTATTGACAAATTAATAATTAATGTTTTATTAATCTTTAAAACTGACAATTAAATAAATACAATTTTTTTATATATAAATTTGAAGATTAAAAATAGAGGGAGTAGTTTTTTGCCCTCCAAAAATATACTTCAAATTCATGAAAGAAGAAAAACTGGATCTTGATTTGTGGAGAAAAGACTGGACTTTGAAATTCCAAGATTGAATTATATGATTTATTTTATAGTAAAAAAGTTCAATGTGATATTATTTTCTTGGTCATCTAAATATTCTATTAATTAATTAATTAGTTGTAAAGCATAAATCATAAAATGCAATTTTAACTTTTAAATTTTTATTTTAAATATCTATCAATAATATAATTATATTGATTTTTTTTTTAGTAATAGTTTCATAATTTTTGCTCCTATTAAAACACTATCGTTTTAGCACTTTTTTTATTCAAATTTTTAAAAATTATTACTATAATTAGAGGCCAAGGCTAATATTTGAGTAAAATACAAACGACAAAAAGCATATTTTAGTTAAAATAAAATAAGAGAATATATATCATATTAAAATACATATATAATATCTATTCTTACGTATAAGTATAAAAATGTATATATAATAAATTGAATTGATTTAATCCAAATAAGTGTTCAAATATATTTAAACTATGATAATAAATT
>JBBPBS010000007.1:4866465-4882583 GCA_037974835.1 Cicer judaicum | reverse complement strand
TTAATTTTTTTAATTTTTTTAATTTTTTTTAAACAATTGATTTCTAATCTTATTTTTTTATTTTTTGAATGAGTTTTAATCTCTTTTTTGAATAATAAATTCAATAGAAATATATTATTTTTTTAAACAACAAAATTTATCAAATCCAATTGGCACAAGATGTCTTGCCAGCTGGAAAAAAAATACACTTACAATATTTCCTGGTGTAAAAAAAAAAAGTACACATACAACATGATATCCCCAATCTGTAACAACCTCATTTTTAGCTGGTTACTCAAAAAGCAGTTTGATGTTGCTCAATTTTTTATTTATTTTTTGTCTTCGATGTTGCCCAATTTTTATCTAACGAACTTATTATTTAACTGAATGAAGGTTTAATGATTAAACGTAGACAACATTTTTGTTTTTGGCAGATAACAAAAACAAATCTTTATACTATACCTTAATCTCGTAATCAATAATCAATTATGTACATTGTGTTATCACAAATTAACTATTTTAAGATCGAAATTTTCGGCCAGATGTTTGCAAGCTGAATAAACTTTAGGAAAGTACATGTGGAGCCCATTTTAGTTAAACGATGCCCGTGAATCTAATTTGTCCATATATACTTCATAAAATTATCATAATTGCCTCCAAAAAAAATTATCACCATCCTCATCATATTACAAAAAGAAAAATTATCTTAGCTGAATAACTTCCATCGAGAACATGTCAATTAATCCATGATCCAAACGCGTGGAAAACTTTTATTTCGCTTTTAAAAGTAATAATTAGCACTCAAAGTCACAGGCTAATCTGAAATGGATCTATTTGAAGAAAAGATTTAAGTCAATAATAATAGACATGTCTAGAAAGGATTAAAAGGAATATAAGAATGTGGAACGGTTCCAATACAACTAAGAATGCCACGCGTTAAAATTTTGGACTCAATGGTTCAAAAAGATGTTTTGGATTAATTTTGCGTATAGGTTTAATTTTGATGCACCGTACATTTAATATAATATAATTAAGCATGTATATCACTTTATAAATAATTATAATAAAAATTAAATGTTATTAATAATTTTATAATTGTATTAATTAAATAGTGTATAAAAAAAATTAAGTCGACGGTGTGTATAAACTAAAAGTTAAATAATTTTTAATTCTTATAAAAATTTATTATTTCATTTTTAATCTTTACATTATTTCATATTTTAGTGCAAAAAATTAGACAAATTTCTTAAATATTAGTGCAAAAAATTATTTAAAAATTTAAAAAATAGACAATATGAGATTTTATAAGGATTGAAAAGTTATTTAAATTTGTGTAATTTAATTTTTTTTCCTCTAATTACAAAGATATATAGATAGTGTCACACCAGTTGCTCGCGAGCTATGTGCTACACCAGTTGCATATATAATTATATTTGTTCAATTTATTTTTACTCTTGGTTTGCTTTTATGCACACATTAGATAGGGATTTTAACAAAAGAATGGAGTTTTTGGCTAATTAGTTATGAGTTACTATATATGTTAGCTTCTCTCTCAACAAAAATCACTGTAAAACTCTTGTGGTTTGTTGAGATACGTTTACATCTAGTAATGACAATGTCAAACTCTAACATATCTACTTTATTATTATGAGTGGCATCAACTACTATCTTGCAAAGTTGTAGTCAAACAAAAAATAACATTATCAACTTCCCTATCTTGCATCCATTGGAGCACATAGAATTTTGAGTACTACTACAATTTAAAGTACAAAAAATAGAAATGGATGATTTATGTTTATAGAAATAATTATTCAATAAATTGTTTTAATTTAATTTATGATATGAATAAATTATATGTAAATTATTTTTCTCTTCAAAAACATTAACAAGTTTTTGGTGTATGTTTCCCCTAATTTAAAATTTTGAATCTCTGAAAAAAGCATTTTTTTTAATCAGAAAAAAAAAACATACTAGTAAAAATGTATTCATACTATACAAAAAAAAAATCATTTAATATATTACTTTATGAAATTTTTTCAAACTATAAAAATCAAGTTATTTAATATGATAATTTAGGAAGTTTTATTTATACTGTAAAAAACTAAGTGTTTTTAATATTTCACTAATATAGGAAGTTGACATTAATTATATTTTAAAGTTAATAATTTTATTTTTAACTTAAATTTTAAAATAATTTTTATATCCAAAAAATTATGGGCCAAACACACCACGTAAAAAGGATAATGAATATTGTAAACGAACTACTGTGCGTTATTATTGGCTTCCGGTTATCACTAGGCTTCGTTTATATTATTTGTCTTAATCTAAATTTTCAAGAAAACAATACTATGATAATACCTAAAAAAAGGACTATGAATTTAGGATTAAAGTATATTATGAATCAATTTTACTCACTTGTTCTTCTAGCAAATCTATAAGTTGTTTTGAATAACTTTATTTTGGCTCTTTTAAATAAAAACTTTAGATGATTTAAATTTAATATATATATATATATATATATATATATATAAATATATATATATATATATATATATTGTGATAGTAAATTCAATAATTTAAAGTTAAGTTATAAATAAAGTTTTGTCAAATATCATTACGGTCAGAAATCGAATTTGGATAAGCTTATATTTTATTTTTGACAGGCACCTATAGTTTCTTTTCTTGACAAATGAGGATAGGTTCCACTCAAAAAACAGTAGGCTTATCTGCTTTTTTTTTTCAACACTTAAGACTTTGTGATGCAAATGACACAGAATTAGCGAGAACAAACAAATAACAATAGTATAACCTATTAAGTTGGGGATACAAGTTGCTTGGTTAGTGTGAAAGGAATTGAGTTGCAAGGAGATTGAGGGTTTTACCTCACATATAACATTAACTTTAGTTATTTATTTTTAAAATTTGATTTTTAATTTTCGTGTTTATAATTTGTGGAATTTTATTGATATTATTCTATTTTTTAAGATGTTGTTTGTTTGTTTATTAATGAAGTGTTAGTGATGTGACACTATTAAATTGAATAATATTAAATTTATATTATTAATTAATATTTATTTTATTAGTTTTTATTCGACGAGACTTCATGAAATTCTTTATTAGTAATAACATAAAAAAATATCCAAAAAAAAAAAGAAAAATGTTAAATTCAATTCTATTTTATTCAATTTAATTGTAATACATCATTGCTATGTCACGGTTGAATTTATAAAAGTTAATTTAAAGTGAAATAAAAGACCAAAAATACATTAAATCAAGTAAATAGCGATTCCACATGTTATACGCCTAAACAGTACAACTGAGATTTTTTTTCTTACAAAAAAAAAATAATAAACTACTAAATCTATATAAAAAATCATTATAAGTCTCAGGTAAAAAAAATGTTCAAAATCACTTCTCAAATGAATGAAGAAGAGATAACTTAATTTTTTTAGGAAAAATATAGCTGAGATTTATTACATACATAATATATATTTATACATTATCTTGAAAGGAATCGCAAGATATATAACAACAAAACCAATAAAAAAATACTAAAACATTACAAGATAAAACTTAAATATATTTTTTTTAGATATTTTATGTATCGTTCTTATTTTTTTTTTACGATTAAATATGTGTGCCTATTTTATGAGTGATGATTGACAAAGTTTTACGAGTGTTTATTTTATTTTAAATATTTCTAAGACTACCTTTTTATTCAACAGTTTATTTATCGTCTTTTTATTAAAAAAAAAAATTAAGTGTATCTCTCTATATAGAAAGTAAATATTGACTCCTAGCCTTTGTTTGGTTTTGTAAAGATAGTAAGAGGAAAGGAAGAGAAAGATATTAAAGTAGACCAAAAAAACAAAATATGGAAATAGATGTATTTTACTGGTTTGTAAGTGAAAAATTTTTTTGGGTGAATATTGCAAGAGAGAAACATGAAGGAGAAAAAGGAAAGTTCTTTTCCCGACTTAATTCAATAGATAATATATAAGAGGACAATAAAACACATGCAGAATGGAAAAATTACCTAAAATTTAAATTGAATATTACAAAGATGATAAAAAAAATAGTTGTTAAGGTAAATTAATTAATAAATGTTGATATTATTAAATTAATATTTTATTTTATATATGAATTTGTGACTTTGTTGTTATATGTGAATTTATTATATTATTTATCATCTCTTTTATTGATAAAAAATAAGAGGATAAACATAAAATATATTCTCAATATTACAAAAAGAATTAGTTTATAATATAATAAAAAAAATTAGACAATCTTAATAATTTTAAAATGTTTATTTTATTCTTAGATTGAATAAAAATAAAATAAATAAGAGAATCTATTTAGATTGAAATACAAGCGAAAAGCATATAACAGAAATTAATGTATTTTGTTAAAAAAAATTAGAAAAATTAATTTTTTAAATATCTTTATTTATATTTTATTATAGAATAATATTAGTTTTTTTTATTTTATAACACACGAGAGTCTATTTGTTCAGAAAAAAATAACACACAGAGTCTATAAGATTTAGAAAAAAAAACGTATATTTTCTCTTTTGGTTGATAAAAGCAAAATAATAATAATAATAATAATAAATAAAATATTGAATTAAAAAAAAAAAGTAACAACAAAAAACCGAATGTTTAATCTGTAAATGCGAGGACCCATATGCAAATTATTGATTATCCTTTTGTCCAATTTGGAGGCATTGATCATATGTTGGACCAATATCATATTTCCTTCTCTTTCCATGTTTTCTCATTCATCGTACCAATAAGGTTTTGAGAATCGAGTTTTCATCCCCAATTGTTCTTTTTCATTCAACTAAACAATACATTATTTGTCTTGGATTAAGTGATTTATTTGATTATTTTCTATAAATAAAATTAAAAAAATTATATAATTAAAAAGATTATTTTTTATTAAATCACTCTTATTGAAATAGACTATGTTGTTGTTGTAGATAATACAAATGATAATGCGAGCAATAGTATTGAATATGGTGACCTTATCAGAAGCTGCCAACAAATTATGAAACAAAATAATAAAATAAATTTGTGGTTAGTTAATCGAGTGACTTATCAGTTAATATATGCATCTCATTTCTATGATAGTCACCAAGTTTTTAATCATATTCCATATCTTGTATTATTGAACTTATTTTAAATGATATGCAATAAATTTATTTTCATAACAAAAAAAAAACTAAATTATTGTCATTAACTATTGAAAAAATATAATTAATATTTATATTATAAATTAAAAGGCATTCATTTTGAGAAAATTATTTTTGCAAATGAATCTTTCAAAGTGAGAAAGTGCTGAGAATACTTTGTTCTCAATATTTACTCTTTAATTAAATAAAATCATTTTGAATCTTACTCTTTAAAAATAATCTCACATTAAATAATAAAACTCATATAAATTTCACCTATAACAAAGTGAATGTTAAAGAAATGCCCCCAAAAAATGTTTCTAGCACTCATTTGCATATCCTTGGTTAAGATTATATATACGTGTGTGAGAGGTGAATATATTCAAAATCTTTATAATTGACGCTTTTGATTGATGTCAGTTGCACATCAGCACACAAGTATCCAAAACCTATTTTAAGGGCATATACTCTGCCAGCAATAACTATAATGCATGTATATACGTGCTTTTAAATGGTTGCTTGTTAGAGATAGTTTTCCATCGACATAAAATTAAATGTATAGTATTTAAGTTTACATATAATATATATATATATATATATATATATATTAAGTAATATTTATTTATTAAAATTAATAAACTAAGTAAGTTATCAATATAAATTTAACATCGCAAAAAATAAAAAATAAATAACTCTACTAACATACTCATATTATCTAAATTAAAAACCTAAAACAAAACAATAGAATGTCTATAAATAATTTGATAAAATTAAACTATTCAAAATATTTATGTTTATGGATTTACAACGTTGATGACCTAGTAATTTGAATTAATAATCGATTGAAATTGATCTGTCAATTTAAATTAAATGAACATTACAATAATATGGTAAATTAAACAATTACTGCACCAAAATGTAAAATCAAACGTCATGAATTTAAAATGACGAAAACACACACACACAAAAACCTACTTCAGATAGAAATAATTAATTTAAATTAAAATAGAGGAAAAAAAGCACAAGTGTGATTCCAAATAAAAATAAATTTAAAACTACTAGCTGATGAATAAAAAAAAAACTTAAAGAGAATGTGAAGTTATCTCTTTAAAAAAAATTAAATAATAAAAAATTATTCTAGTTTTGGTTGATGTTTATAATAGAATCAACAAAGCTTACTTCCATATTGAACACTGATTTAATTAGGTAATTTATCTTAATTAGGCAATTTATCTCGGATCATAAAAATGTGGTGTTTATTTGAATAGACGTTTAATGAAATGTTATTTTTTTTTTACTAGTTATATTTTGTTTTACTCATAAATAAATGTTTTATTTCTTTGACTCCTGTTATTAAACGTAGTAATATTAAGTTATTGGTAGGATTTAATTAAATTTTTTTTTGAATTATAGATGAGAGGAGTTAAATATTTAAATAACCAAATTTATCTAATTATTGCTCAGGTTAGTTCCTACACAAGTCACGCCATACTACCCACTTGGAGTTCCAATTCCAAAATAAATACACTATATAAACCCCCATTACCACCAAACAATTATCATCTTCACATCCACTTTCTTCTCTAAGTTTGTATTTGCAAGCTATTAATTAGTTGAAGAAAACATTAACACTTGTTAGATACTACAAGAGTTTAAGATGGCTTCCAAAACTTGTTCCTCCCTTGCTCTTTTCTTCATATTCAACCTCCTCTTCTTTTCACTTGTTTCAGCTTGTGGATCATGTTCATGCAACCCAAATCCAAATCCAAACCCAAAACCAAACCCAAACCCAAAACCAAAGCCCAAACCAAAACCAAACCCAAACCCAAACCCAACACCAAACCCAAACCCAAATCCAAAGCCCAACCCAAATCCAAAGCCAACCCCTTCAAGTGGCTCATGTCCCCGTGATGGACTAAAACTTGGTGTATGTGCCAATGTCCTAAATGGGTTACTAAATATAAAATTGACTCAACCACCAGTGGCTCCTTGTTGCTCACTTCTAGAAGGCCTAACTGATCTTCAGGCTGCAGTCTGTCTTTGTACTGCCCTTAAAGCTAACATTTTGGGCATCAATCTTAACCTTCCCATTTCACTTAGCTTGCTTCTCAATGCTTGCTCAAAGAATGTCCCACGTGGTTTTCAATGTGCCTAATGCATATATATGACGTATACACAATAAAATTAAATCTTATTTTTAAGTTTTTTTGTCCTTTTGTGCTAGTTGACAACTAGTTGTGGCTTTTTTTAATTGTTTTTTCGAATTTCCATCGATTATTGTTTTTTTCTTGTACGTGCATGGATGATTGATTATTAACCGCTCGTTATAGTCTTATCATTCATTGCTTTGTTTTATCTTGTCATAGTGTTACAATAAATAAAAATTCCCTATGTTTTGCTTTATGTAAATCGCAAGGGAATCCCTCAAAGTGTTGTAAGTTATAATTTTATTGAAAATGAATAATATACATATCTGTTTGTTATATCTTTCTAATCTTATTATGTATGCTTTATTAATTAGTATCTTTTTGTTCTTTGGGTATGTGTGAGATTAGCAGCTGCTCAGGAAAAATTATGGATCTATTCAGTAAGGTTATGTTTGAGAATTAAGATAAAAATTATCTGCTCAGGAAAATGTTAAGCAATTGGAGGATGGTTTTGCTGTGATTTATAACTCTTGCCCTCATTTTTTAAATGTCCTAAACAAGGAAAATGTTAGACCATAAGCTCCAAAATATATAAGTGAACTAAATTTATTATGGTAAGTAGAAGAAATAGAGAAAAAATGCGGGGAATATTGTCGAATGATATGCAATAATAAATAAAATAGATAAATTATAAGGTCGATCAGAAGTATTTTTTATCTCTTAATTGATAAAGTTCAATTCGTAGCGTGCAAGAACAACAACAAAAATTTGTATTATGCATGTACCTAGTTACCAATATTTTTTATGATGTATTATGTGTTTTTTATATGCCTGATGCGTTAGATAGCATTTTTATGTAATAGAAAATATAACAGATGATTTGTATTTATGTGGATAAAATGTTGTGGTTCGTATACTGAATGAGCTTGTGATATTCTCACGATCTAGTGGGCCGTTGGAGAAATATTCCTCTTTCTTTAAGCAAATAGATCACATAAGACAAGGAATTGAGTGGAGTGAGGTGTCGTTAATTCTCACTACAATGATTCATTCTTATAATATATAGGACCCACCGTTGCACCTGCTTAAGACATATGCCATACTCTTTGAATAATTTTTGAGATTCAGTATCTCTCAAGATCATTGCTCCTTTGATTTTGAATATAAAAAAAATTATTTTAATAAAAATTCATCTACAAAAACCTTGTGGTTGGCTATTTTATATAAAGAAAGATGAGATACATGCATATAGATAGTAGAAGATATATAATACAGAGTAGTGATTACATCACAAATTAAACAAGTTTTGTGCTTGCTTATATGAGAGTTATACGATTGATATTAATTGCACCTAGCTTCAACTCTAAAACCCACATAATTTAGTAGTAACTAGCAACTAAACTAGAGTACTAATTAATTAGCCTTTGATATAATATATATAAAGCATGGACGCATGCATCATAACTTAGAGAGGTGGACAAACAAAGCCAGGAGGAGGAGTCTTCCCACAAGTTATCAAAATTTGAAGAGCAAGAGGAAGGAAAATATTAAGATTAAGAACCTTAGCCCTAATAACAGTGCAAAGACAAATTGCAGCTTCAAGATCAACCAACCCTTCAATAACAGGACAGCACACATTCTCAACAGGGTTCCCTATTCCCACGTGTACAAGTCCTCCAAGAACATCCAAACAAAGTCCAAGCTTCAATGCATCGATTGGACAACTTCGTTGATTGATCGGAGCCGGAGCCGGAGGAGGATATATGATCGTCGGTGGTGGTTGTAATGGTGGAGTGATGATTATCGGCGGCACGATCACCACCGGAGGAGATACTTTTGGATGTCCTCCGCCTTGATGCGGTGGATGTTTCGGATGGGTTGGTGGGTCGTGGTAAGGTGGATTGCATGGGCCACATGCATGTGTCATTACATTGAACATCATTATCTTAAAGATGAACAACATAGCTTTAGCTTTTGATTTTGATGACATGATTTATTATGTGATACTTTTGTTTCTTTTTCTTTGATCTTCATATACTATACTATACTATATGTTGTTTATATAGTGATGACTCATGAGAGGAAACAAATCACTTAAGCGGTGACGGTTCTGAATTCTGATTCATTTTCATTTTGCTTTTGCATTCATATTGAAAATGGTCGAATCAAATTTTCAATAATGATGTGAAAGTAAAATAAATAATGCAACTTAATAAGCATTTTATTCTTTAAAATCGTAAGTCATTTTATATTAAAAAAATATCAAATAATTACTCTAGTTATTTTTCAAATTTTAGATATAAAGGTTTTACATATTTTCAATATATACTTATTTGTTTTTTTTTTTTATTGATTTTGACGGTTGTTAATTTATTAAAAAAAATGTGATTTCATAGAAGTATTAAATTTATTAAAAATAAAATAGTTATTTAACAAATTTGAAGGACATTGAAGATTGGCATTTGAAGATAATAATAGTTACTTACAATAGTAATATCACACATGCATGTCAGTGAGAGCATATCCCTAAGCTTCTGAGTGACAGATGATAATAAGAGATTTTGGAGTTTAGTTTGTGAATTTCTGATTTCGAGAGTGACTCCGTGACACTCTTTCAGTACAATCCGTGAACTACTTGCATATATGGCGTTCTGAAACTAGCTAAACCGGGTGCAGCATTGTCACTGTTTTCATTTGCATTAATTCGGATCCCTTTGGTTTTTTCATATAATTTGCAATATTCTTCTTTTGATCTTGGGGTGAGGTGTTTGACACTTCTCTTGATTCCTTTTTGACACGTTAATCAGTTGAACAAACCATATAAACCAAAAAAGTAAATTATATAATTAATTAAGGTTGAAATTAGAGTTTGGGACAACCAATAAAACTATATATTAACATGTATACGTTTATCGCACCGTATTATCCAACAATTTATTCGATGTTACTTATAGGATTAGCAACTTCATTTGTCTAATTCTTATATTAAAATAAACCATCTAGATTTCATATCAATTTTTAATGGTATAAAATGAGCAAAGTCTAATTATATTATCTATTAGTCCTAGCCACACCTTCCATCACGGGTCTATAGATTTTTTTTTGACAGAACATGGCTTTAGTTTTTAAGAAGGCGTCATTGTCTCGACATACATATATTAATATTAAGTGTTTAATCCATTGCTAATTAATCACTAAATTAGAGGGACTTAACAACATCAAATTTATCATAACATGGAATATCAGAAGAAGAAAAACGGTCGTCATACTGTGTTTTGCAAAACATAATAAAAATAGATTCAAACCATGTCACTAGTATAAAAATGAAGAGTTGTATAGTACACTAATCCAAACTCCTAGTGGTTACACCGGTTTCCATACCAATAAAAGTTTATTTCACTCACATTAATTTCATGGCGAATTCTCTTCATATATATACGATAGTCAAGATGCATGAAGCTATTAGTATCTTTCTCTTATGACTCTGAAGTATTTCAGTTTTTTTTTAACAATATACTATATGGCATCTACGATGGAAATTCCTTCTCTTATTTATCATCAAGTTAAATAGTACATTTGGATGATAATTAAGCAGCGTGGCAATGGAATCATTTCTCCTTTTTTTTTCTCGGACTAATTAATAAATTGTACTAAAATAAAATGATATAAAATTATGATTGACATCTATTAAATAAAAAAAATTGAGGTGATTGGTTGAATAAACTAAGTTACATACTAGTAGCTGTAACCAATATTAAATGAATTATGAATGAGTTATAAACACGAAGCTCACTTTTCTTTAGTACCGGAAACACAAAACTTAATTAAACACTTAAATCAATATTAAACTCGGGTGCGGGAGGTAAAATACCATCTCGCTCTGTCCCGTTGTGATATCTATTTATATTGATCATTTACTTGTAGAAGTTATATGTATATACTAGCAACATATACCACATAGTAGTTATAATTCATTATAAGAATAATATCATATTACAATTAAATTAAATTGTTAATTCTTGTATATAATTTTAAAAAGATCACAAAAAATGATTGATAATATGAACTTTCTTAAAGATAAAAATTATTTTCACGTAGAATAGGAAGAAAAAAAATAATAGGAAAAAATACTTTAATTAAAATTTATTATGAGTCTACAAATGTAATAATGATCATTTTCATTTTTTTTAAATAAAAACTCCATAATTAATATTTTAAGTGCATAAAAATGATATAATTATACAAAATACATCCCACCATTGTTTAAAATATGTTTGGAGCATTAATGTTATTTTTCTTATTAAAAACCATTCCCAAAAATAATATATACATTTACACACATACATATTTTAATAATTGAATTCTTCATTTCTTGAATAAAAGTAGAGATCCCTATTCTTACTAAATGATATTGGAGAAGCAAAATTTTCATATTTAGATGTGTTATAGATTGTATAGCAAACACATATACTCATTGATTTTGAAAATAGAAGAAAGTCAAGCTAACAAAAATTAATATTTTCATTTTTATTGATTTTTTTTAATATTTGATATCAGAGAGAAATATATATCTTTTGTGAAGTTTCTATGTATTTCCAATTATAAAATTAAAATTTTAAAAATAAACTATGTATAAAAGTAAAATGATTTACACACAAAATTTGTTTATTCTATACTAAATCCATTTATATATATGTTACGACAACTAGCTAGTTTACGAACATGTAGCTGTTTATCATTGATGAAACCGTGAAAGCTGTAAAGATGGTCTTCCATTACTTTGTACAAATTTTTGTATTTTTATATTTTAAAGTGTTAATTTTATTTTGATATGAAATTTTTAAAGTGAATCATTGTTATTTAAGGAAGATGAAATGTTAATTAATTAATATGTATATTCAAAAATAAAAAAATTATTTTTTTGATATTTTTATTATTTTTCTATTGAAATGCTAATTAATCGGAGTCTTTTTGCAATTAATGTTATTTTTTAAGATTATAATAGTGTTATTGTTGGTTGTTTTTTGAACTATTTTGGTGTTGCTACTTCTTTAAACAACTGCATCCTATTGAGATCGACTTTTTTTAAAAGTTAGCTCCATCTTGATGGAGTGTGACTCTTTGTTGGCAGTCTCATCTTTCAATAATTTTAATATTGTATTTTAGAAATTAAAGACTAATTGGTTGAATTGTATATCTTTTATCAGACAAATAATTCTTCATAGGTGGTAGTTTTGGTGTCAACATAAATGATATACCAATTTTATAATCTGATGCATTTGTGCCCTAATTTTTGCATTAAAAAACAATTGAAGAAATTGTTTGTACCAAAAAAATATAGACAATTGTGTAATACTTGAAGGGATCTCTTTTACCTTTTTTTTATTATTAGCAAAATAAACTTAAAGCAAATTTTATACAATTAAAATAAAAATATTATGATCAATTCAACTGAAAAATATCATCATTATTAAGTTGAATATTATATTTTAAATTTTAGTTCAAAACGTAGCAAAAATATTTGGATTGATTAGCATTATATCAATTTGTTTTTATTAGTTGGTTTTCTGATCCATATTCCATTCAATAAAAAAAATACAAACCACTAGCTAGTGTATATATATATATTTATTGATGTTGAAAACGAAAACCAAGATGCTTCAATTTCCAACCATTCACAACAATAATAACCATTACAACAATAATAATAATCATGTATGAACGAAATGTTCATAGGCAAAAACAAATGAAATTAAGTGCCAAAGTGAATATACCAAAAAGTACAAAATCCACACACCATAAAATGATATGAATATAATTACGAAAATAGTGACACAACCATAACAAGTGGTGTCTCTAATTAGTAACCGCATACGAAGCCCTTAGGAACACCCTTTCCACAATAGTTAAGAATCAAGCTTAAGTTAATAGGAAGATTAAGGTTGATTCCCAATACATTAGCTTTAAGGGCAGTGCAAAGGCACACAGCAGCTTCAAGATTAGCAAGACCATCAATGAGTGAACAACATGGTGTCTTTGGTGGCTTACCAAGTTGAACATTAATCAAACCCAATAAGTCAGCACACACACCAAACTTAATTGTGTCTTTAGGACAAGTTTGAGATTTTGATGAAGGTGGGTGGTGGGGTTTGTGACCCTTGGGAGGTGGTGGAGGACATGGAACATAATTGGAGGTAACCATAGTGAAAAATAGGATGTTGAGGGAAAGGAGAATAGCAAATTTTGAAGCCATTAATTTGGAATAATTAAGATGCTAATTAATTAATAGCTTTTAGATTGTAATAATCTTGGTTTGGTGTGTGTTTGAGTGATGATGTTGGAGGGTTTATATAGGGAAAGGTTTGATGAGTTTATTAATATTTTAATATTTAAAACATTTGTAAACAAAAAATAAAATATTTAAAATAATAGGTTTATTTTGGAGGCCCATGTGAGTGACTGGGTGAGCCCATTGGGGGAAAAGTCTATAGTCATGATCAGCTAGCACAAGCTGACAGGTCAACATGCAATATGCTCTCAAATTGAGGGAATACAAGATATTATAAGGTCACAAGTTTGGAACTATCTGCATATAAATTGCAATACGTGGTTTGTCGTATTATCTATTTTTATTCAATGAGATCATTTTATACGTATGTATTGTTATAATCAGTTTTCATGGAGATTAATCGCTATGTCCTTACAGATTGATTACATGTTAAAATAAACTAATGATATTATAATATAACTATATAGAGTTATTGATGACACCACTAATAAAATTGAAGTAATTGGCTGAAGAAATTGAATATTTATTAAATATTAATAATAAAAAAGAAAAGATATCTGAATATCACAATTGATGTCGGACACCTTATTTATATAAGATTTTTATTTATTTGGTAATTTTTTTCCATCCTCATTTTGTATCTTAATTTCTACTCACACGCATCCCACTTGTATATTTGTATGATGACCCAAATATATAAATGAATAATGTGTAATCCTATAACTCACTCAGTAATCAAATGGAAGAAAAGTACATCATAGATGCTATAAATTCCTCTTATTCGTAAATTTTTCAAAATATTTGTGCACGTAGTTCTTTTGGATTAATTATATCTATGATATTGATCATTTACTTGTAATTTTTTTTTAACAACAAAAAAAAAAACTATTCACAAAAGATGACATGAATAAGAAAAATACAAGACATTTACTAAATTTATTGGACAAAAAATCACATCAAAATAAACAAACCTAAAACGTCTAAAATAATATATTACAAGTTAACAACGCTAGGCATAATAGTGATTTATATATCCATTGAGGAATATCATAAGAAACACTAATCTTCTTGAATTTGATCCATAAATATGAGAGATATTTCACCATTGCAAGAATTGAGCTAAGATAACTTTCTTTCTCTTAAAAAATATTTGATTTTCAAAATAGACCAAAAGTGTACAAGCCAAATGGAATGAAGTATTTCCCACAAAAGTTTTACCCAAAGGACCAAACCTTCAAATTGAAGGACGTTAGTTAAATAGTTATTTGAAAGAAGACAACCTAAATCCAACAAACACAATATATCCACTCAAATTTGTGTATATATATATATATATATATTGGACAATAAAAAAAATAATATGTGTTGTGTAGTTTTGACTGTCCCACAACCACCTACACACGACTAATCATCATTTGATTCGAGAACTTTACATTGTATATCAAATTGACCTTAGTTGAAAGTCTACTATTTAAAAGTTTTCATGAGATCAAAGAAACTTTCACATGTACCAATTTATTTTAAGTCTCATCAAATAAGGGTGAATCCTCAATCTCTCCATCCTTTTTAATTTCCTTTTTCGTTACATACAACTGGCAATTTCTACACATACTTCTCTGAAAATGAAGTATACACAAAATTAAATTATATTTCTTAAAATAAAATATAAGTAAAAATCAATAATGTCTCTTTTATATAACGATAATATATCTAAACTACCCCTCATTTAATATATATTTTTATATTTTCAATAGCTCAATTTGTTAGTTAAGGAGGATAAGTGATTGGAATAGACTGCCAACAGTTAAAAGGTTGTGGTTTGTAATAAGATGTGGTGGGCATGCAAAGTGCGTTTAATGTTGAAGGGCTTTCACTTATTGATAATGGAGAACAATGCTTCAAGTGTGTTGATGCTTGTGGGGAAGTTTCAAAGCTTTGTAGAGGCGATTACAGTAGTGTGGTGTTGTAAGATCATATGTATTCATGTTGTTGCACACCTTGTGCTAGAGGTTAGCTTTGATATATCCATTTTACTATAAAAAATAAATAAATAAATAAATAAAAACTTTATTAGTTAATGATCACAATTTACGCAATAGATTTTATTTTATTTATTGGAATTGTATAGATTAAATATAATAAATAATATTTTTTTAGATGTTATTGAGTTTCTTTTTTTTATAATTCCTTCTAAAAGGAGTACTACTTATAATTTATTTAAAAAGATTAAATATGTTTTTTACTAATTTTAATCATTTTTATATGATTATAAATTATTTTTTTAATCATTTAATATATATATATAGAGAGAAGGTGAAAGTTCAAAAAGTATGATATATTAGTATTTCTTTTTAAGTAGTGAATTTATTAAAAAAAATTGAAACAAAGGGATATTAAAGAAAAAATTCCAAATCTTTCAAAACAGAAAATCAAATTGAAATGGTTTATTTATGTTTGCAATTTTTTATATACTCATAATTATAAAATTAAAATTGTAATATATATATATATATATATATATATATATATATAT
>JBBPBS010000007.1:4833975-4866272 GCA_037974835.1 Cicer judaicum | reverse complement strand
TATATATATATAATTTACATTATTTTTTTTTATTCTAACGGTACAGACAAATATACATGATATTACATACTGTGATCTTATATTATTTTTGAAAATTGGTTATAGGTAGAAGAAATAAATTTGGTAATTAAAATTAAGGTTTTAATTTGATTACTATATATCTGCTTTTAAAATATTTATGTGTATAGTTATTATATTTTTATCTTTTTAGATCATTAAATTTAATCTTAACATTAAATATGGATGGAAAGTATTCAATTTATAATCAATTTAATTTTACTATATTTATTTAACACTTGAATTATAGTTTTTTTTCTGTAAGAAAAACATCACAAAAATATTATTCATACAAATAATAATAAACCATCACAACAATATTATTCATAATCAAATGATAATTAAGTACCAAAGAGTACAAAATCCACACACCATATGATGAAGAATATAATTACGAAATAGTGACACAACCATTAACAAGTGGTGTCTCTAATTAGTAATTAAGCGCATTCGAAACCCTTTGGAACATCCTTTCCACAATCGTTAAGTATCAAGCTCAAGTTAATAGGAATATTAAGGCTGATTCCCAACACATTAGCTTTAAGGGCAGTGCAAAGGCACACAGCAGCATCAAGATCAGCAAGACCATTAATGAGTGAACAACATTTTGCCTTACCAAGTTGTATATGAATCAAACCCAATAAATCAGCACACACACCAAACTTAAGTGTGTCTAAAGGACATGTTGGGGATTTTAGGGAAGGTGGTTGGGGGGCTTTGGGACCTTTAGGGGGTGATGGAGGACATGGAACATCACTTGAGGTAACCATAGTGAAAAATAGGATGTTGATGGCAAGGAGAATAGCAATTTTTGAAGCCATTTTGATTAATTAAGATGTGCTATAATTAATTAATGGCTTTTAGATTGTGCTTATACTCTTGGTTGGTGTGTTTGTTGAGTGATGATGTTGGAGAGGAATGAGAGGGGGGTTTTTATAGGGAAGGTTTTATGAGTTTATTGGTATTTAAATATATTTAATGCAATTGAAACCAAAAAAAAAAGTATTTATATATAGATATATATATTTAATGCAATTGAAACAAAAAAAATATTTAAATATATTTAATGTCAAATTAAACATTTAAGACCTTTAATTTATTTTGTATTTTCATTTTAGTTTCTTAATTTTTTTTTTGTTTAGTTTTGTTTCTTTAATTTTAATTTTAATAATAATATTATTATTAAGTCTTTTTGTTACTTTTCGTTTTAATGAAACATTAATTTTGATTTATATATCATTTAAGGTAAATGAATAAAAAGTTAATTTTGACTTACCAAAGTCAAACTTAAAAAACTAAAAAACTTATTTTATTTTATTTTATTTGTTTAATTAATATTTTGAAATGAAAAGTAACGAAAATAATTCCTTTTAAAAAGAAAATAGAAAAGCCTTAATAAAAAAAACTATTAAAATATCAAAATATAAGTTAAGGAGTCAAACTATAAAATAATTGGTTTATTTTGGAGGGTTAGGGTGAGTGACTGAGTGAGGGTGGAAACTTAATAGTCGTGATCAATTAGATAGCACTTGGCAAATGCTGGCAGATCAACATGGAAGGAGGAAATATGCTCTCAATCGAAGAAAATATAATATATCGGGTTCATTTGTGATAAATGTTTTTTTACTAACATTTGTATAAATTTTCAAAAATATAATTTTAGTTTTATGTTTGTAAAATTAATTATACTAAAATTTACTTCAAAATAAAAGAAGTTATTTTGGATGAACTTTTTATCGACTAAAACAAATTTAACATTCAATAATTTAAATATTCATTTTTAAATATTTTAATATTGTAAAAATTGTTTATTTTTATATATGATAAGTTTTTGAAAATAATTTTTTTTCATTTTAAATATTTTTTAAAATTTTATTATTTCAAAAAGTTGTAACTAATAGATAAAATATTTAAAATAATTTTTTATGATAAACTATTTAAATTAATTTATAATTTGAAGAGTTATTTTTAAAATTTTAAAAAGAAAATTATAATAAAAAAGTTTTATACATACTATAAAAATCATTTTTAAAACTGTAGCAATATGATTCATTATAGGGTCACAAGTTTGGAATAAGTTGCAGTATGTGATTTGTCGTATTATTAACTCAAATTCAATTAAATCATTTTATATTATAATCAATTTTCATTAGTTTGAATAATTGAATATAGAGATTAATAATAGCTATGCATTAATAGATGAATTACATGGTATAAATACAATTGGGGCAGATGCGTAAGTAGTTTTTTTATTTTATTATAAATTGTTCAATAATTTTTTTTCCCTCTCACAAATATATTGAATTATTTTATTTATGAAAAGTTAAATACACAATAAAGTATGAGATAAATTGTTGAACAATTATTTGATCACGTACAACAACAAAAATATATTTGCTATTGTCGAAAACACAGAAGAAGAAAAAATTCATAAAACTATACATGTTTAAGCGTCTTTAATTCTTTTTCGGTATAAAGTGATAGTTTTGTATTAATTCTTCAATTTTTTGTTTAGTAATAATTAATATTTTAGCACTTAAATATTGATATATGTTTCTATATAAATATTTATACTATACCATATTGTTTACACTAATTAAAATTTCTTTGTTTTGACAAGTCTAATCAACATTTCTAGATTTATCATTTTATTGACAATATTTAAGTACTATTCCATATATACATTCAACCAACTAACACTATTATATTAGTTTTGAAAATATCATTATAAATAGTTAAATACTTATATAGTAAGAAGTGATTGATATATGTGTGAGAATGTTCTAGACTCACAATATGCAACTAAATCCTACAGCTGCCTCCACACAAAAAATTAAATTATTTTTTAGAAAAAAAATAAAAATCCTAAAATCAAATTATGGATGTAACATATTATTTTAATGGCCTTGTTTGTCATTTTTCATTTATTATTGAAAATGAACTGACGGGGCCTTAAGATTGTTCTTATTACCCTGTATTTTGTCTCTTACAACTCAAACCCAGTTGTCAAATATACATGTTAGAAATTTAATCATGCATACATTATCATAGTTTTCATGTATATCTTACTATCTCGTTAACTAATTGTTACATAGAAATAGTTTTTGGACATCCAAATTTTGATATTAAAAATGAGAGAAAATATTACATGATATTAATTATTTAGGTACAGACACTTAAAAAAAATTAAAAAATCAAATAATATATATTTTTAAAATAATTAAATAATATTTAATTATTTATATATATATATATATGTTCAAATCATTATGTTTAATTAAATATTTTTCTAAAAATGGTATCCTTTGTTTTTTGTACGTATTTTTAAAATATATGTATATTATAGAAAGAAAAAAAAATAAGTACATATAGTGTCACATATGAGGTATGTATTTTGATGTTGAAATAATACTGATTTATTACAAATAATGTATATATACACAGACATGTGAGGCTATAAGCAAGTGTAAAATAAAGCATCCTCTAATTTCTAGTTAAAAAGTAATGGTTTTTAATCTGTTGCTGTTCATTTGAAACTTTTTGAACTGAAATGTGATTAATTAATAATGTAGGTGATGTGTGAAAATCATGTGCTGATCATGTGAAAGCTGCAAAAAAAAATTGTCACCTAGCCTGAAGAATACGAACATTGGAAACTTGATATGGAGTGTGACCAATGGTAAATTAGTAATTGGGATTGACCATTGATCAATTTTTCTTAGCTTCCTTTCCTTTTGTAATTTTTCTCTCTTTCTATTTCTATTTGCACTTCCCATCACATCATGCCTAATAATATCTTCTATTTCATCTCTTATCCAATTGAGGATATATTTGATATTGCACCGATTATAATTTTATAAAATCACAGTGGTCGAATGCAATTTTAATAAATTTCCTGTAATAATAAACATATATTTAGTGGTGTGGTTTTACTTATTGTAAAAAAAATTAATTTTAATATTCTATTATATGTTAGAGATTAAAAAAAATTATTTTGTGTTCTTTTACTATGATAAAAGTTATATTTTTAAATTAATTAATTATAAAACTTGATTAATTGTTACGAAAAATTATTCAAAACAACTTCCTATTTGAAATAATTTTTACATTTATTTTTTTGTATTCCATTTTTAAAAAATCGTAAATATCTAAAAATAAGTTGTAATAAATAAACTTTAAATTTTTAACGTTATACATATAAATTAAAAAAATGACTTGCATATATTGAGAGAGAAAGAAATAGAGATAATGGTATAATATGTTAATAGTGTGATAAAAAACACAAATAAATAAATAAGTATTAAATAGATGTTCAAAAATTATGGATATACATGTAAGAATTCTATAAATTATTCATTTTTTACTAAAGCGTAAAATTATTATGTGATGATGCAACATGATTCGAAATCATGTGTCGTGTTTCCTTGTTGCATTATTCCATGTCTATACTCATTAAAAGTTTCCAATTTTTAATAGCAAAAGAAGATGTAATAAAACATGAGTGCAAGAAGATTTCACATTCGGAAAGAGACTCATAAATAACTTATTTTTTATCGGTAAAATAATCGTAAATATCATTATAAACTTACATATAATTTATTAAAAAGAATAAAAATATCTCACTTAATTTGCTTATCAACAATATAGTGTATATGGTTGGAAGACAGTGATATAATGTTTAACAGTAAATTTTTCAATGTCATGGAGATAGTTAATAGCATTAGGCGGTTATCGTGATCTTGGTTTATTTGTATGAAGGGTAGGAACAAGAATCTGTTTTTGCAAAAATTGGTTGATGAACCCACTTGCTTGCTCACAAGTATTTGATTGTTTCAAAAAAATATATTATCATAGATTTACATATAACTATAATATTTTAATTTCAAATTCGAAATAAGACACAAATATAAAAATATCAGCATTTTTCATTTGATATTTAGAATCAATAACTTTAGAATAGCTACAAAATTAAAAGTATACAGAAGTTACAAGTATACATTCTCTGGAATGTTAAAGATGCAATCCACCGAATATTAAATTCCATTCTGGAAGAAACCGGGAGTTGCCTTTGCTTTATATCCAAAATCAATTCTAATACCAGAATTTAATGTCGTCATCAACAATAAGTGAGAAGTCACGTGATTCTAAAAGATGGAAATTACAAATCAAATTATTTTAGTATAGGAGTAGAATAATTACACTTTTAATATTAGTTAGTTTGTAATTTATTTCTATTTTAATAAATAAAATACTCGTAGTTTTTTAACGTTAACAACACATTTTTAATATATATTTTTTAATATACTTTATTTATATATTTATATTAATTATTTGAAATAGTCTTTATTTTAGTTAATAAGTTCTATTTTGTAAAGGCTTTAAGTAGCCATTTTGCTAAAATGAATAAATAATCCTTCCAGTTAATATTTATACTCTAAACATCAACAATTTGGTATCAGAGCTCCATAAGGGGTCTGATTGAGTGTGTGAGGATGTATAAAAATTTAACGATAAACATGAGAGTGTAAGTTAAACACAACAAGATCAAAATGTCAACTTCAAAAAAGTTTGTACAACCATCCATTCCGAGGTTCGATGGTCATTACGATTTTTGGTCAATGAAAATGGAGAACTTTTTGAGGAGCAAGGAAATGTGGAGCCTGATAGATGAAGGGATTTCGACACCTGCAATCGGAACATCAACAACGAGTGAAGCACAGAGGAAGACAGTAGAGGAGGCCAAACTCAAAGATTTGAAAGTCAAGAACTTCTTGTTTCAGGCAATTGATAGAGAAATCCTGGAAACAATTCTCGACAAAGGGACGTCAAAGGCAATCTGGGACTCTATGAAATAGAAGTATCAAGGGTCTACGAAGGTGAAAAGGGCACAACTTCAAGCATTGAGAAGGCAGTTTGAGTTGCTTACCATGAAAGAAGGAGAAAAGGTAGACACCTTCATGGGACGAACCTTAACTATGGTGAACAAGATGAAGTCAAATGGTGAGACAATGGAGCAGAGTACCGTGGTTAGTAAAATACTTAGATCATTGACAGCCAAGTTGAGTTATGTTGTTTGTTCAATTGAAGAGTCAAATTATCTAAGTACTTTGAGCATTGATGAATTGCATGGAAGTCTGCTTGTCCATGAACAAAGGATGCATGGACCCCAACAAGAGGAACATGTGTAGAAAGTGGCTCAAGAAGACAAATCAGGCAGAGGAAGAGGTCAATCTGCATTTAGAGGAGGATGTGGCAGAGGTAGAGGGAGACAACCTCTAAACAATTCAATCATTAAATGTTTCAAATGCCATAACTTGGGACAATTTCAATACAAGTGTCCTAATTGGAAAAATAAAGCCAATTATACTGAACTAGAGGAAGAAGAGGAGCTCTTGTTGATGTCTTATGTAGAGCCTCATCAAACAAAGAAAGAATAGGTATGGTTCTTTTACTCGGGTTGTAGTAATCATATGACAGGGAACAAAAATGGTTCTCAAATTTGGAAGATTTCAGTCGAACAGTAAAGCTTTGAAATGATACGAGAATGGCAGTGGTAGCAAAATGAAGTATTAAGGTACAAATGAATGGTATAACCCATGTAATATCTGATGTTTATTATATTCATGAGCTTAAAAACAATTTGTTTAGCATATGACAACTTCAAGAGAAAGGGTTAGCCATTTTGTTAAGCATAGGAGGAGGTTAATTATGCAAACTGATATGAGTGGAAACAGAATGTTTTTTCTGTTAGCTTCTATGACAGAAAAAAAAATTCTATGTGTTTACAAGTTGAAGTTGTATCAGAAACAGAAGCTCACATGTGGCATTGTTGTTTTGGGCACTTGAACCAAGAGGAACTAGAAACACTTTCTTACAAAAGATGGAGGTTGGTTTACCTTATTTGAAGTCTCCAAAGAAAATACGCACAACATGTTTAACTGGCAAACAACATAGAAAGTCTATACCGAGGAGGAGCTTGTGGAGGGCGTCAAAGCAACTTCAGCTAGTGCATTCAGATATTTGTGGTCCTCTCAAGTCATCTTCAAACAGTGGCAAGAGGTACATACTAACCTTTATTAATGACTTTACTCGTAAAACCTGCGTTTATTTCTTACATGAGAAATCAGAAGCTTTTGCTACATTCAAAAATTATAAAGCTTGTGTTGAAAAAGAGATAGGCGCATACATAACCTGTTTGAGGACAGCCATGGGTGGTGAGTTCACCTCGAACGAATTTGGAGAATTTTGTCAATCACAGGGCATCAATAGACAATTGAGGGCAGCATAAACTCCTCAACAAAACGGAGTTGCCGAGAGGAAAAACGGGACGATCATGAATGATATTCGTTCCATGCTAATTGAGAAGAAAATTCCTAAAGTTTTTTGGCCTGAGGCTGTAAGATGGTATGTGCATATTCAGAATCGAAGTCCAACAGTAGCAGTTGAAAACAAGACTCCAGAAGAGGCATGGAGTGCTGCGAAACCGGTGGTGAAATATTTTCAAATTTTCGGATGTGTAGCACATGTCCATGTACCGGATCAAAGGAGGAGTAAGTTGGATGATAAGAACAAAAAATGTGTTTTCCTTGGAGTCAGCGATGAGTCCAAGGCGTGGAGGTTATATGATCCTGTCTTAAAGAAGATCATCGTCAGCAAGGATGTTGTATTTGAAGAAGAAAAATGTTGGGATTAAGGGAGAACAGAGGAAGAAATCAAGCAAGATATATTAGAATATGAAGATGAAGATGTAAGGCATGGAAATGATGACCAGAATGAAGAAGAAAATGGTGGAGCAAGTTCAAATAATTCGGGTAGCAGTTCAAATAGCAATCTAACAGATTCACCTTCAAATGAGCCAAATTCCAATACACATGGAGAATTGGCTAAAGAAAGGGGTGTACGAGAAAGACGAGCACCGAGTTGGATGACATATTATGAAATATGCGAAGGATTATGTGAAGAAGAAAACTTGAATGCAATGAACATGGTGACTGAGAATGATCCAGTTACATTTGGAGAAGCAATGAAAAGCAAGAAATAGAGGGAAGCAATGACTTCGGAAATTGAAGCCATAAAGAGGAATCAAACCTGGGAACTCACCGTGCGGCCTAAAGGTTCCAAACCCATTGGAGTCAAATGGGTTTTCAAAACTAAGCTTAACGAATATGGGGATGTGGATAAGTTCAAAGTGAGGTTGGTGGCAAAAGGCTACGCACAACGCTATGGAGTAAATTACACTGAAGTGTTTGCTCCAGTGGCAAGATTTGACACCATTCGTGTGATACTTGCAATGGTTGCTCAACTCAGTTGGGAGGTTTTCCAACTTGATGTGAAGAGTACTTTTCTTCACGGAGATCTCAATGAGGAAGTATTTGTGCAGCAACCTGAGGATTTTATAAAGAAAGGAGAAGAAGAGAAAGTCTATAAACTTAAGAAAGCATTGTATGGCCTTAAACAGGCGCCACGAGCTTGGTACAACAGAATTGAAGCTTATTTTGTGCGTGAAGGTTTTGAGAGGTGTCCTAGTGAGCACACAATGTTCACAAAGTCGAAAGGAGGTAAAATTTTAATAGTAAGTCTTTATGTGGACGACTTGATCTTTATTGGGAATGATGCATGCATGTGTAATGATTTTAAAAATTCAGTAATGTTGGAGTTTAATATGTCTGACTTGGGGAGGATGGAACATTTTCTTAGAGTAGAAGTTAGACAACGTTTAGATGAAATTTTCATTTGTCAAAGAAGGTATGCACGAGATGTGTTAGCAAGGTTCGTCATGGAGGATAGTAATGCTGTGAAAAATCCAATAGTGTCAGGTACAAAGTTGTCCAAAGGTGATAGTGGAGTTAGAATTGATGAAACTCTATTCAAGCAAGTGATTGGAAGCCTCATGTATTTGACTGTAACTAGGCCTGACTTGATGTACAACGTTAGTTTGATAAGTAGGTTCATGTCCAATCCCACTACAACTCTTTGGGCTGCAACAAAAAGAATTTTAAGGTACTTAAAAGGTACAATTGATCTTGGATTTTTTTATAAGAAAGGAGAAAACAGCTTGCGACTCATAGCCTTTATGGACAGTGATTATGCTGGAGACTTAGATGATCGGAGAAGTATTTATGGGTTTGTATTTATGTTGGGGTCTGGAGCTGTCTCTTGGTCCTCAAAGAAGCAATCGGTGGTTGTTCTTTCTACCACGGAAGCGTAGTATATAGCAGCAGCATTGTGTGCTTGTCAATGTGTTTGGCTTAGAAGGGTGTTGGAGAAACTTGGAGTTAAAGAGAAGAAGGGTACTGAAATTATGTGTGATAACAGCTCCACTATTCAGTTGTCTAAAAATCCTGTATTTCATGGCAAAAGCAAGCACATTGATGTAAGATTCCATTTTCTAAGGGGCTTGGTGAATGACGGAGTTGTTAAGGTAAGTTACTGCAAATCTCGGGATCAAATTGCAGATATTATGACCAAAACGTTAAAGCTGGAGCAATTTGAGAAACTTTGCAGCATGCTTGGAGTGACTGATGTTACTAAATTAAGCTAAATGCAGATGCATCAGCTTAAGGGAGGGATTGTTATATATTAATTGTTTGAAATAGTCTTTGTTTTAGTTAATAAGTCCTAATATTTAGGAGAATATATCTCTTGAATAAAATAGAGTTTGTTTTAGTGTTGAATTGTAATCCCCACATTATAGGCTTAAAAAGTGTGGTATGTTGTTTTGTTTATGTTTTGTAAAGGCTTTAAGTAGCCATGTTGCTAAAATGAATAAATAATCCTTCCAGCTAATATTTATTCCGTAAACATCAACAGTTCACTAAATAATATAAGTATCATATAAATTTAATGGAACACATGAGAATTTTAACCCATCAAAGAAAGTATATTAAAAATTGTATATTGTTAACATTGTTCTAATTGTTTAATTTTCTTTTTGGAGTTGTATTTTGCTATATGTTTGTCAGTTTATTTTAGTGGATTTTAATTAAAAATATTTTTATTGTAGTTCATTTGTAGAAATTTTAATTAAATTAGAATTTCAATCAAAAGAGAGAATTAATATTGTTTTTCAATATTTTTACACGAACCATTCAAAATATTTATCAAGAGCATCATTACTCTTGTGGCGATTTATTATTAAATTTTATTATTTATCTTAAATGTGATGATTCTTAACACTTCTCATCTCATTATATTTGTAACTATTATTTCTCTTCTTAATTATAGAATTTTCTTAGAATGTAGATTCAAATGGATGCATAATACATGATGTTGTGTTAGTAAATTTTTTAACAAACTAATTAGAAAATAAAATAAATCTAAAAAGAACTAATATTTACTTCTGAAAGTTTTGTTTGTCGTTGTTTCGTACACATAAAATCATCAACTATCATATCTAAGATAAATTATTCAACAATCTCGTCTTGCTAATTACCTCTCCTCGACACTATTGTTAAAGCTAAACATTAAAAATAGGTTTCAAAATTCTTCAAACTTCCTTAATACTTTCTATTCACTAAATCTAACTTCGGGAACATTCAACTCTAAGACAGTTATTGTGAAAAAGGTAAGTTCAAATAGTTGGAATCATATTTGAGGTTATGAATTTGTTTCTTATGTGATGGGTTTGAACCGAATTCGAGATATCATATTCAGTTTAATAATATTGGTATTTTTTATTTTAATAATATTAAAAAAATTATAAATAAAAAATTATTTTTTAATGTCTTTTTATTAATTAAAAAATTTAAATTTTATAAAATTTAAAGTAATTCTTTTGATAACTTTACTTTTAAATCAGTCCCAGACATTTTTAATCCAAAAAATTGAATAAATAAAGATGTTATTTAATTCCATTTAATTTTCTCAAAATAGTAAAAAAATTAGTACTCCCTATGCCCCACGTGAATGACCGATTTACAAAAAAAAAATTACCTAAAAAGAGTGATTATTTCAATTTTGAATGTAATATTAATTAAATACTCCGACTATCACATTTACAAAATTAATTTATCTAAAAAAAGGTTTTCACTTTTAGTTTTATATGTAATTTTATTTTATTTTTCAATTTTATCTCTAATAAATATTATGTGTGTCATCTTCTTCATTATTATTATTATTATTATTATTATTATTATTATTATTATTATTATTATGATTATTCATTTTTGCATTTAACTAATAATTGTAAGGATAGTTTAGTAAAATCATCCTTAACTAATTCTGTTTTTTTAATTTATTGCATTTTATCACTACGTGAAATTGTCAATTACAATGTAGTTATTTTGCGAAATGATTAATATACTCTTTAGTTAATATTTTATGTATTGCACCTAATTCGTTGTCTTCCACTTTGTATTAAAGGTGATTTAGTAATAATTTATAAGAGTGATTTAGTAATAATATTATTTTATCTCTTTCTTATTTATACACTTTTCTTAAACTGAAATAATTAAATAGATCCCTTATTCTGGGTAAAGTAAGTATTATACTTTACCAAACTACTACTCTACATGTATGAGAAAACTAACATGAAATCTATGAAGTTATTTAAAATATATTTGTGTGTGAGGTTCATCAAATGTTTTTCTACTTTTTTACAATAATTCTCGTATTGAATTTGTCATGAGACAAGTTAATATGTTTTTTCATCAATTAGCAAAGGGCGGCACATAACTATTTTTCATATTTTCATTGAAGTTCCAACTTATATTAAGCAATTTATTATTAATTGCTCTTTTTTAAAATAATTGAATTATTTCACATACATTAAAAAATATATATAAATAAAAGAAAGAAAATACTATTTTAAAATGGAGATAATAATAAATAACTTCATATGACTTTTGCCAAATAAAATATAATTAACTTCATTTAATTTTTTTACAATGATATTTGATATATATATTTATTGAGTTATTTATTGTTATTCTCGATCCGTTTCAAACAATACACGTTAAATGTCGGTTAATATGAAATCGAGAGATAGTATTAGTTACATATCAATAGACGTGGGAGTCGAATCGAATTTTTTTATATTTTTATTCTAGGCTTTGACATATTGTGATTTTTTTTTACGAAATATCTGGCCATGGCCCGTGCGGGTTGATTTTATGAGATATATGTGATTTTGATTTATATACCGTTATACACCAAGTGATCATCAACACACAATATGTGAACATGCATGGAGTATTTATATATATATATATATATATATATATATATATATATATATATATATATATATATATATATATATATATATATATATATCGGAGTATACAACAAAACAACGTGTATTGTGGAAATTAGAACAATTGCTCGATTTAATTGATTAAATACTTAAAACATCATTAGGCGGTGTAATAATAGCGTAAATAAAATAATTTTGGCGAGTAATAATCTTTTTAAATTTACAATAATAATGTGAAAGCTCTACTTCGAAATTCAAATAATGGTTTTGATAAATGATTATCTCTAAATTTCCATAAAGACTGCGGACTATATTATATATCTTGGCATTACACGTGAACAATAAAAGACAAAGCATGTTGTCAATTGGCAAAGTCGCGCACTTTGGCGCATTATCAGCAATAAGAATGAAAGCTTAGCTGAAAGAAAATAATGAAATAAGGAATAAAAAGTAAAACATTATTAGGCTAGTAGGGCATTGAATGAGGTTAAATTATCGAACATATATGAAACATGCAACTTGGTTGTTGCCAATGCTACAAGTTTAGATATCGTACCGTTTTTGTCTAACGAACCAATCACTTTCATACATATATGGACAAATGGTAACAAATTAGTCACTATACCCAGCAAGACGCGTTTCAGTGATAAAAGTTGACCGACATTAAATTTTGAAAATAGTTTCATTTTTATATGATTGTGTAAAAAAAGTTCAGATATGTATCCATTTACATATCATCATTTCATAATGATAAATATCATATGTTTCATGAAGTTTAGCAAGAAGTTATATTTATGAATGATGCGCTATCGGTTTAATTACGTGCGTACATTCCTTTTCAAATGTTTCAGTGGTTGTTTTTTACCACCTATGATCATAACCAAATTGCATAATTAATATGGAAACGCAATTTAAAGTCTATGATGTATAAATGAAATTTAATTTTGCAAATTAGTTATGAAAAGAAATTTGTTACATTTTAGAAAGAGAAATTTTAATGCAGAGCACAAAAGAGTAGAAGAGTTGAGAGATATTTTACATGTGTTTAGTTTGACAAATTAGGTAGATAAGATTTGTAATAGAGAGAAAGTAAAAGAGATTTATATAATGTTCACCTATATAAATTTACACTAACAATCAATTATGTCGATACACTAAATCAAAAGTGGGAAAAAAATATACAATTACTTGATGTAATAACAAAATAAGTATAATTTTAATAAATAATTTTCATTTTAAAATAAGTGTCAGTTAATTAGATTCTTTCACATTGATTAAGTAAAATAATAAATTAATAAATAAGTGTATAATTTTACAAAATGCTTCTATTAAGTATATATTAGCTATTAACACTTTTTATAAATGCATAATGCTCGTATATATAATAACTTAAAAGTGATACAAATAATATTAATTTATGATATAAATTAAAATAAAATAATTAATATTGTGTTAAGAAAGTCAAATGACATTTATTTTTAAATAAAAAATTATTTATTCAAATGACACTTAGTTTAAAACCAATGTAATAATATTTAATTCCAACTTTCAAACAAATACTATCTCCTCGAAATTCTTCAATTTTGGAGAAGCTAAGTTAAATTACAAAGTATTTTACACTCTCATCTCTTTCTATCCCCTGTCCTCCAATAAATTGAACAAAATATCTGAAATTTAAAATAATTATTCCTCTTCCTTCTACTCCTTCCAACCAAACAGAGGCTTAAAGTAAATTTTGTTTAAGTATATAATATATTGATATGTCCGTAGAGAATATGATCTAATTAACTTTTTTATCTTTATTCTTATCTGATTTTCCCTTGTATAAAACTAGTTTAATGCTTGTGAGTCATAATCAAAACTAGAGTAATCACAATATTCAACTTGTGAATCATAATCATATGAATTTGACTAATCATTTGTTTCCTGCTGAAAATGGGGTTTCGATGGAAGCCGGTGTCAAAAAAAATGGCTTCTCCTAGCTATGCCACACACACAAAAAATACTAATTTTAGATTGTACAAGATTATACTCAATGGTATTGAATATTAAATTATAATATTGACTTTGGGGGCTGATTTTATGATCGATTGTGATATTCATTATCTTCTACCATCGACATGCCAAGCTACTGTTTAATTTGGACTCGTGATGAAACTTTAGCGTTAATCAATGATATCTATGTATAATGTATCTATGGCCAAAAAGGTAAAGCAGCTAAAACTTTTTATTGTTTAAAATTATGTTCAGACGAAGTTTTAAAAAGAAACAACATACTCTTATAAATAATTATTCATTTTTCTGCTTTTCAAAAATGTTTCTGACTCAAAATGTCGTTATTACTCCTACATACATGTTGTAAAATCAATTAATTAATAAGATTCACTTCTTTTAGCCAATGTGTTGTTTGTTAAGTAGAAGCAACTTTGCCCTCATAAGGATAAGGAAGAGAATTTGGGAACGACTAATATTACATCTAATAATACTCTAGAAGACTCATGGGATGACAAATACTCTAATTACATGAATGTCTGTTCTACAAAATTCTTCGTCAAATCAATTTTCAACCCATCGTAGAAACATATTACAAGATTGCATTTCAACTATTGAATCGGAGCTAATATGAATTTTTTAGTGGTTGATAAAGTAATTTAATTAAAAAAATTGGAAATGTTTTTATAAAAAATTAAATCACTTTTATTAAATTGTGTTTGCATTAGATCTTTCATATGAAACTTGAGCACTTCCATAGGTAAACTTTTATGCTTATAAAAAAGAACTATTTTCTATAACATTGAAATTGCCCAACCATTCAGAAAATAATTTTCCAAATAATACATTTAACCATAACAATAACTTATGTTTTAACCTAATTAGAATATTTGATTCTTCAATGAGCAATTTAAAAAATCTTGCTAACTTAAATCATTTGGGCTCGCTATAGCGAGACACTTGATCTTGCTCTCCCAACACAATGCTTATTCCAAGTAGTGCAATTTTGAGGGGGAAAAACAAAGTAATGCAATTTACAACCTTGATTACAATAGAGGAACATCTTATAGAGTTTCTTGAAACTTAATTATCTTTAAACATATACGGAATTTATTTAAACTACTCTTATTAACGTTCATCATCTGTCTGAATTGCTTCTAGCGCGTTCTATAAGTGTCTTCGTGAAACTTTCTGCAACCTCTTGTCTTGCTAATAATTTAGGTCTTTTCTGTTATGTTAGCATTAAAAAGTATGTTTTATCCCCCGATAATTATGGAAATGCTTTGTATGATTGTAGCAGAGCCAAATCGAAATGAAAAACCCAACCCTATAGGCCCCGGTAGAAATTGAGTCCCAATTTAAAGTAGACTTATATTTCTTCACTTAAAAAAAAAGTACAGATAATTGTGAAAAATTAAATTGAAAAAACTATTTAAAAATAACAATTAAAATGCAGTTACTAGTTTCAAATTTCTAATATTGTTTAAAAAAATCAAAATTGCTATAAAAAAATCTATCCAAACATTTGGAGTATGCTTTTGCAAGGTTTCACTGAAGATGAACTGGACTTTATATACAACTAACCACAAAAATGTAGGGCTAAGAAATATTAGAGTTTCTTTTCTCACCACACCTCCCATGTACACTTTGAAAGTATACTTCTCAGAAATAAACACAAATTTTTTCCCTCCAAAAGTATACTTCCAAGTACAGGTGTTGTTTTTTAAGAAATATAGGGAGATAAAAGTAGCTCTAAAATAATAAAAATTAGGAAGGTTCATTTTTATTAATCTTGTAATTATTAATCTTGTAAGATTATCAACAACAGTTCCATAGAGAAGATAAATTGGGCAGAATAACAACTCACTATAGCCACCAGAAGCATGAGAATTTCAAAAGAATTAAACCAAATTCGACGCTTCAATTTGTATTTGGTTTCAGCAAGTCTTCCACAACATATTATTTTGAACCACATAAGAGTACAAATGAACAGAAAAGAACAATTATATAAAACAAGTTCTCATCCCATTACGGCATTGGATCTACTTATGGTTCACCACCAAGCTCCACTCGCAGATTGTCATATGGATATACCTTGGGTGTCTGAGACAAAATAATATAAAATCTATCAGCGCAAGTATTAAACATATGGAGAAAGTAGCATATAACCTTGAGTATAAGCATGAGTTCAATAACGATATATGGAGGTATATGGACAATGACAATAATACAAGCAAGACAAAAACATTATGTAGTCCATAAATAATATAACTCAATAGTCTAGCTAGTTAACTTTCACTTAAATTCTACGAAACAGATGGAAAATAAGAATAGCCAGGATCCTCAGGTTGAAAATTAGGAATAGCCAGGATGACTTCAAAGACACTCCTAGTACTGGGAAGTTGATGAGCTTTCTGAGGACACTTGTTCTTCCCAAATGCCTTTTAGCATTGTGAAATATTGGTTCAAACCAAGTAAACACTTGTCTCCATCAGTATTTTTTTCACTCCAAATCTTTGCTGCAGGTACATCATGAAATTGAATATAGCCAGCCATCACAACAGTTCTCGCCGGACAATGGTTGAGAAACCAGAATCTTGACCAGGACTATCTGAAGGTAAAGATTTAAGGCTTGACCAACTGGATGGAAGAGGCCCAAGAATGAACAAGAGAAGCAATTGCATTGAAGATGAAGAACCACAGGTCCACAACCAATAACAGAGGAAGTGACAAAGCAAGGTCAAGAACTTGCTAAGAGATAAATTGTTCCAATACCATTTTAAGACTACTAGGAGAATGAGAACGAAATCAGTCTTGTTACTGTCAACTAGTAACATAAAACCTTGATTACAGTGGCGAAAAGAATAAAAGAAATGAAACTGAAAATAACAGAACCAACAACTGAACTATCTGCTTCAACCAACCAACCATAGATGTAATACACCTGCATACTCTTTCGATCAATCTCCAATTCAAACTCAAATCACAAGTCCAGTTCTATAAATGGTAAAGATAGGCCATAAATTTGATACCAGCTGCTCATCTTTAAAAGGATAGACTATAGAAATGAAAATGTTTATTCAACAGCAATTACTGAAGCTGCTATGCCAACTCACCATAAACAAAAACAAACATTATGCAATAGAGCCAACCCATGTCCATGTTATATTTTTTATCACTTATGGCAGAACTGACTAAGAATCCATGTATGGGGCCTTTTTTATATAATAAATTAACAATCAAACCGGAGAAAAATATGGAACTTAATGAGATATCTAAATTTATGCTATAGGTTAGTTGTAATTCTACCAAGCAAAGATGGATTCCAATAGCAGATATATTGTAGGCTTGCAACCGTTAGTCAAAGTTAAACATAGTTGCAATGTTGTTAGAACCCAACCTTGTTCAACAAGCAATTGGTTCAGCAAGTAACAAATGGTCCTATGATTTGGAAGGTGCACTCAAGCAAGGGAAAGAAGTGTACTGAAGGGAAACTAAGATGAGCTGGCAGCGTGAATGGAAGGAATGAATTTGTGTAACCATCTATGTTAAAGAAGTGTTGATAGTAGAGAGAGGGAACTAGTAATAAGGTATCTTGGAGAATCATTTTTCAATTAGAGCCTTAGGGGTTGGCAGATGGAGAATTATCTCTTCTCTGAGGAGCTCTGTTCTGGGATTCTGAGGTATCTTCTATAATAGTTCTCATTCTCCATGAATAATACAATTTTTTTTTCTCTTAAATTCGGGTTCCTATCAAATGCACACCAACATTCGGTAGTTGTTGATACTACTATTTAAATACAAGGATGAAGAATGAGAGAAATGTCCTATCATCCAAAAGACCCAGGAATGAAGTGTAGCTGGGTCAGATCAGTTCAGATTTGGTAAATTATTTTGGATAACCTGATGAGGTTGGTTTTAATCAGTTTTAGTCATTAGTTGACATATATTTATAGTTTTTAAACAAATTGTAGTTCATAATCAAAAGCATAAAAATGAAGATATTGTTTAAGGTTCTGTAGATTTCAGTTTCCCTGACTACAGATCAACGCTGCCTATACCAGGTTTATTTTCTTCTCATCCAAACCGAACCGATTTTTCAGTTCAGTGAGGGGCAGACTCAACCAGACCAGAATATATACAAATATATCATCACAATTGAAAATTTGATAGCCATGTGGCTTACTCCCTTGAAAGCATACAAAATATTTATAAAAGCTTTCCTAATTTTAAAGCATTGAATCACAACTTCAATGTTCAATGTGAAGTAAGGCTCAAATTATGATGTTACAGTATAAATATGTGATTTTTGAATGATCCCTATCCCGATTCAAAACTTGTTTTGCTGGGATCACAATAGATGCAAATGCAGGAACTTGCATAGAGTAGGATCTTAATAAAGAACACTGTAGCGCAAAATTGAACACAGGTAAAACTACATAGATTTCCCCCACTATTCGAGTTTTCCAATCTTCTTTTACCCTTTATTGATTCTCCCTTCATTATTGGCATCAGAAATGTAATACAGGTTGCAACCCTTCTTCAACAATCAATCACTCATCCTTTGTGCTAAAAACAGCTGACTTTGTTTTGAACCAACCAGTAACCAACTACTCATTCGCATCGTTTCCAGCCAAGCAGTGTTTTCCACCGTGGGTCTCTGTTCATGTCCCCTGTTCCAGCCCATTGCTTGCTGGCCACTAATCAAAATTCGCCCATAAATCTCCTCCATTCACACATGTCTCTGTTAAATTTTTGTTTTTATGCTGTATTGTGTTCTTCAAACTCACACCATCTTTGATGAACTCCTGTTTTTTAGTTGCTTTTTCCACACTCATACACCCCATTTTTTTAATTCCATCATTTTCTTTATACTTTGTGTATGGTAATTGTGCATTTAGACCATGACTTTGATAACTAATTATTGAAGTCATTAATTTGGCATTATTTTTTATTTCAACCCATTGTCATATAATGATAACCATAGACAGTGTATGCACCCAAAGGATCTAACTAAAATATGGCAATACATAACTCCAAATACATCTTACAAGCAAGAAATGAGAACAACAATATTGAATCCAATCAAGCTTAAAACACATCCAAGTTCCAACATTCACCAATCTTTCATAATCAGCCTTATATATAGCATTTGATGAACAACTATTATTATATAATTGAAATCAGCAACAGCAAGCATCCATAGCAAAATGAAACCAAACTCCAATAATGTTGAATAAGCAAGATGAAATACAAGACTTACAAAAGGGTACTTGGAGGCTTTATCATTCCACACAGCCAATAATCCCAAAGACGCGAAAAAACTCAATCCTCCACAAAGCCACGCCAATGCTTCGTACTGGTAACAAAGTAAAAACAATCACTTCATGCATTCAAATTATAATCATTATATCCTAAATTTCCCTAGGGTTTACCTTTCCAACAGTATCAGCAATACGATCTATACAGGGTTCGGGAAATGGAGTACCGTTGTCCCATAAAAGTTCCTCGTTCATTGGAAGCTGAAATTTCCACGTAATTCAAAAATTTAGGTTAGTTTTCACTATTCTATACGAAAATGAAAAAACGAATATGATAGATTAGGTTATAGGAAACGAACGGGTTTGTTTGGGACATAGTGTTTGCCGACGGGGAGGCCCATGCCGGAGCGGAGGCGAAGAGATGAAGCTACAGATCGGTGAACAACGCCATTTCCGCCCAAGATTCTTGATGCTGCGTTCGTTAATCTACCTGCCATGATTTTGATTTTTGATTATTGCGATGCCTTCTCTCGATTCTTCTTCTTCCTTATTGTTGAACTTTTTTGTTCTCCCTAATTAATGTTACCTCTAATCACAGTCCAAACGACCTCGTTTTGGAGTTATTTTTCCATTTATTATTTTTTTAGTGGGTTGGATCTTCATTTCTCCCCGTTATGTAATTTTAGCGCGATACTACACCCGCTGATTGCTTTCCACACCCCTTCTCCTTTTTTGTATCAACGAGAATAATTGACCAGAAATAAATAAATAAAATGAAATACGCAGCAACAAGAATATAAATGAGTTCAAGATAAAATGAAGAGTTTAGTAACCGGATTGATTGTATAAACAAATTTAATTCATACGTTTAGACATATTTTTATAGAATTAATTCATATAAATAAGAATTTAAGAATTGGAGGATTCAAGCAATTCTATGTATGCACATATCACATCATAATGGATACAATAAATCAATGAATCTAGTAAAATATGTCTTGAAATGAAAAAATTTATAGAATTAAAGAATATGCATTGTCACAATGTCACTGTAAAACTACCGACATATGATAAAAATTCATTATTTTGTTACATCATTCCATTTTTTTTACTGTTGAATTTTAATATTATACAATATAAATATTCAAAAAAAATCAAACAAAATGCCACATGTATTTTATTTTATTTAAAAAAATATACTTTTATATTTTCAATTTACTAATTTCAAAGACTATTATAAAAATAATATTGGTGTAAATTAATTATACTTCGAATCATATTTTACTTATTGTGACACATTTTTTTTATACAGGTAGAGAGAAAATACTTCACGTCTCAAAAAAAGAAACATATTCTACACGTGTCATCATATGCTATAATTGTATCTAAAAAATCATATGCCATAAAAGATCAGGAAAGATAGTAAAAAAAATGGTTCACCTATGTATATAATCTATTTATACTATCAACAATCAATAATGACTTGTTAAGTTGTTCACCTATGTGACCTGTTAAGTTGTTAAATCATTTTCTTTTACATGAGAGAAAGAAAGATAAAGATCCTCCTGCCTAATCTTGCATAGACCCTCATCTATACGTACCTTAAGACATTGAAATCTTATAACTCATCGTTATTTCATTTATACTAGGCGGTCACTACACCTGCTGAAATTATACATTTCACATAGGTCTTCATCAATATGTGCACTAAACCATTGAAGTTAGATAATCTTATATTATTCCAGTAACAAGGAATGTATATGTGGAACATATATATAGTTCACACTATCACTTGATCTATAAATCAATCTCATACCAGAGTTATTTAAAATTACGATGAGATCTATTTTCTCATCTATTGCATATGAGAGTCTATGACTATTGTTATTTTCTTACGAAGCAATTTCATGAGACATTCTTGCAATTTTCTTAACATTTTATACTTCACCTGATATTGTAAAATTATTATAGGTGATTAGATTATTGGAAATAAAGTCTAGTTTTCATCGATTGTCACTAGTACCTTATGAACCAAGAGTTTCATTCAAGTTTTAAAGAAGAATAAAATTTTATTTGGTGATATTATTTACAATGACTAATAATAAAAATCATAGACAATATTTGAAGCATGTAGGTGTTTGTCTACCACATCATTTTTTCTCAGTTTATCAACCACATCCTTTTTTCTCTCATGGACAATTATATGTTGTCTTCTAAAGACTGACATACTTGAAAAAGTGTCTGAAGATATTCATTTTTTATGATCAAGATCAACAAACAAACATCATTTCAAATGTAATTTACAAATAAATATTTCAACAAACAAATAGTTTTTCTTTTATGTATTTAACTAAACAAACTTTTTTTATAAGGTGTAGTACTACATAAGAGTATTAAACACATATCACTAGATCTGAATCCTACCACCATTTTGGATGCAAGCAATAGTAAACAAAAAGCACTTGCAGTGGAAAGGCTAACAGTGACAATTTAGGCCACAAACAACATCACAATGTAAGAAAACCATGGGAAATGACAAACAAAATCATGGTTATTAGTGAGTGTTTGAGGCCACGTGACAATCTACTTGGTTTCATCAAAGACCCAACTGAGTTTGAACCTCTAAGATGGTTTTAGCAGAGTCCCTAAGCCTTTGTTCCTCCTCTTCATTCATGTGCACATTGGTTACACCAACCACGCCTCCTCTACCAAGCTGTGCCGGCAAGCTCAAAAACACTTCAACATCACCAATGCCATAAAATCCCTTAGCCAGAACAGAAACAGGGTGAATCTTCCTCTGGTCCCTAATAATGGACCGGGCCAAGTTAGCAACCGAATACCCAATGGCCCAAGAAGTGTAGCCTTTCAGACTGATGACTTCATAAGCGCTGTTTATCACTGTTTTGTGTATATTCTCCAGTGTTTCTTTCTCATATGCAATTTGTTGTTTCTCCAAAAAACTCAGCACAGGAACACCCCCAACGCTAATACTTGACCACAATGCCACTGAACTATCCCCGTGCTCCCCTACTATGCATGCCTGCATCAATAACACTTTTTATTTAACACTTCAAACTTTCTCACTTTCTATTAGGTTGGTTAGTATAGTAAGCACAAAAATCATCAAACAAAATAGTGAACTTAACAATCGTCAATCAATTCAATCTATTGGTCGTTTAATAGATTAGAAATGTTGAGTTAGCAAATTATTTAGTACATGCTCTGCTAGAAAATTTATGATCACATGAAAGTTTGGGAGGTCCATGCTTGCTGAAACCCATCACTTTGCAGTACCACTTATGTTTGAAATGTATGAGTCATGTGAAAATGTGCTTTATATGCTATAACCCTTGTCCATATGATCATTGTGGTTCTCCTTGTCAATCCTTTGGACAATTTTTGTGTTATCTTTTCCCTTTATTTTTAAAGAGTTGGAATTTCTATTAATTACATTTGTAACTTAATACAGTTTGGAAGGTAATAATATTGTTATTAATTACAGTGAGGCTGGCTCCTGAGGAAATATCAGCAGACTTAACTGGATATGGGCACAATGCAGTGACTTGTATTGGCATGAAAACAGACATTCCGTTAAAGATGGACCTGCGGATTCGTATTGAAATAATCTGTATCATATTTGTATATAATAATTCATTACATGTTGACAATTACAATGAAATAATCCATCATTCAACCTGTTTAAAAGTTAATTATATATATTTTATCAAATTGAACATTTTTGTCATGCACTTGTATTGATAATTGATGCAATCAATGATCAGCAGAACATAAAAGTTGAATGGGTCTCTTAATGGCTTACTTAGTGTTTACAGATTACAAGTTATGGTCTCCTCCTCTTACTTGTTGCAATTATTGTCTATAGAATATTAGCCTTGAGCTTCTTTCTTTAATGATTGGAGATTATGTGTTGATTTCAGGTGACTTTGGATGAAGCTATTGTAAAACTAACTCCAGATTTCTTTTGGTTGGGTGGTGGTGAGGTTGATCTGAAGCTAGGGATACGGACATCGAAATTAATTAAATTTATCAACCCATTCATCGTCAGCTGTAGCAGTAGTTGATTTTGTTTATTAGAGTAGAGGTCAAGATAAATCAACTTTACATGGATAGGTGCCATTTTCAGCTTTCTATCATTGAGTTTTATACGATTTGAATTGTTGTCCACTGAGGAAGCTATTTATTTTTCATAGCAAATTTTGAGCTCTGCTGAAGAGATTATCCTTCATGTTTCAGAGATTTAAGTGCAGCCACATCATGGCTTCATATTTTATATTTGGTGAAAGTTAATAACACAGGAAGTCAAAAGCTTTAGTTTTAGACAGTTCTAAGAGTATCTCTAATAGGAGTCCTTAACCTTACTGTCTTTAATAATACAAATCGCCTATCAGCTATCAACTATCGTTCATCAGCTATCAACTATCGCCTATGACCTATCACCGGTCGCCTATCAGTTATCGCTTAGCTAATAGGCGATAAGTGATAGCTGATAGCTAATAGGTGGTCGGACCATCAGCTATCAGGGCGACATCAACTATCTAGGCGATAACCACTATCAGCTATCGGCAGCTATCGGGCAATAGCCGCTACCAGCTATAAGGCGATAGCCTCGAGCGATAGTAGCTATTGGGTGATAGCAGCTAACAGCTATCGGGGCGATAGCAGCTAACAGCTATCGGGGCGATAGCCGCTATAGCCGCAACCAGCTTTCGTAACTGCACTACCATCTATTGGGCGCTATCAGCTATCCGGCGATAGCAGCTATGAGATATCAAGACAGTTTTTCCGTTATAATTATAACTGAATTTTACCAAATGGGGCCAAACTGTCCATGTGATTTCAAAAGATCAGGTGAACTTCAAAAATATTATAATTCATACTTTATTTAATTTCACACGAGAAAGAAAGAAAGAAAGAAAGAAAGAAAAGAAGAAAAAAAAGAAGAAAAAAAAAAGAAAAAAAAAAAAACGAAAATAGTAATAATAATAAAATAAAATGAGAATGACCTGAACATCCTGAGCATTGACTTGAAGGTGATCGGCAATGAGAAAACGGAAACGAGAGGAGTCCAAGTTGGTACCCGACCCGATAATCCGATTGGACGGAAATCCGGAGAGCTTCCATGCGATGTAGGTGAGAACATCGACAGGGTTAGACACGATGAGGAGAACTGTATGCGGCGAGTAAAGAGCTAGAGCGGGTATGATTTCCTTGAATAGAGCGAGGTTCCTCTGAAGGAGGTTCAGCCTTGACTCACCGCCGATCTGTCGTGCGCCGGCGGTAACGATACAAAGATCTGACCCGGCGGTAATGGAGTATTCAACTGATGAATTAATCTTAACGCGAGGGAGAAAGGCAGCGGCGTGCTGAAGGTCGAGCATCTCACCGCGGAGTTTGTCGGGTTTGTTGTCGACGATGACAAGCTCGTCGGTGAGGTCCTGAGTGAGGATGGTCTGAGCGATGGCCATTCCTACATTTCCGGCGCCGATGACGGAGATCTTGGTTTGGCGTTTCGAGAGAGATGGAGGGGCGGCGTTGGAGATGGGCTTGAAGAAGGCTTGGGTTAAGTCCAGGCCCCCTGGACCCAACGCGGAAGCAGAACCGCTTTTGTGCATGGTGATTTGTAATTTGTGGAGTGTAAAAGGAAGAAAAGATGTATGTTCTTGTTTGATGAAAGCTGGTTTGGAAAAGAAAAGGACCCTCAAACCGTCCGGTTTGTGTTCTGTCTTTTTGTGATCTACCCTCAAACCGTCTGATTAGTAGCAATCTTACTATATGCAGTAGTGCATCTTTACCTTTACATTTCAATTAAAACTATTTTTTAAAACAACAATATTAATCTTAAAATATCAAGCTTTCAATTTTGAAGAATGATCAATATCACGTGTGAGTGTTTTGTTGTCACAGCACACAATTTCAAATTTTGGGTAGTTGCACTTATATTTTATTTTATGCTACTTTTTGTAAGCATAATTTGCTTTTAGTGTTTGAGTTAGCAAGACAAATATACTTTTATTCTAGTCCATGAATCTCAAATTAAACAATATTATCTCTAATTGCCTTTTTATGTTTATCTATTACTCGATTCATTAAAAAATAAAACATTTGCAAATTTAGTTATTAATTGTTAAATTAACGTAAAATTAATTAATTAATTTTTAATTCATCAATTCAATTTATTTACAACAACGTACTTTTAAGATTCGAATGAAAGAATGAATATGAGATATAAATTATCACAATTATCCTATAGCATTTTAGGATAAGATTTGGTAGATATGAACTATCTAACAAGATAATGATTAAATAGATAAATCATTTAGAACAGTGAGATATTGACAAAAGTCCAACAAGTCTATTCAGTAACAAAAGTCCAACAAATAATTCAATAATTAATATTAATTAACTATAATTTAATTGATAACAATTTCTAATAATTGATTATTGTCAATCTACAATTGACTAATTAAATAATTAATCAAACAATTTTTTATGTGGACGACAATAATCAATTACTAAAATAATATGAATTTCAACATTAGAATTTCAAATATAGTCAAATTATTTATTATCCAAGATAAATAAGTCTTAGCGATACATAAATTAAATCCGATAAAAAAAAAACAAATCATATATGTCAAATACTTATATTTTATAAAAGAATTATAATTTCAGAATGATCATAACTTTTGAAAGTGTTATAATAATCTTCTACTAATCTATAACATTAAAAGACTTTACTCAAAACGATAAGAGTTAATATTATTCTAAATATAAATATTTAATTAATGGTTATGTTAATAAATTTTTATATTTTATCAATGTCATAAAATATCAATATATGTCTAAAAATAGTATTTCATAACTATGTTAATAATATAATGTTATATCCCATAGAAGTATAAACATTACACATGTATTTTAATATTTGTTATCCCATGAAATGTGAAATATTTGTAACTAAAAGAGCAGCAAAATATTTTTGCATCCTAAAAAGTTAGACTTTTGTATTTAAATATCCCATTTTTTAATAAAAATTTTCTAAATGCCATTGTTTGAAATTTTTTTTTCAAAATGTCACACTTTTTAAACTCAACAGGAAGTCTCTATCTGGGGAAGCGACCTCCCAAAGGCAAGGTATGGCATGGCACATTTTTTTATTCTTTTTTTTTTTTTGAAAAGTTGTTTGTTATTATTAATTTTATTATTTAATAAATTAAATATATTAATAAATTTGTAAATAAATTTTATACTTTAATTATTATTATTATTATTATTATTATAATAAATTATTATTATACATATAATTAAAAATTAATATAATTAAATTAAATAATTTAATGATTTAAAAAATAAAAATAGTAATAATAAATTAAAAAATACATTAATAAATTATAAATAAATCTTATATTTTTATTATTGTTATTATGATAATAAATAATTCAGGTCTCTATGTCTCAACCATAGCAGTAATGAGACCGACATCTATTTTATAATTTCCTAGTTTGATGACTTCACTAAAGCCAACTTGTAAATATGGTAATATGGCATCATTTGGTTTTTTGTTGACATGACCTTGACATTTAAGTTTATCCTTTAAGGGACACTAAATAAATAAAAATAAAATAAAATAATAAGAAGAATGAATGAGTATAAATAAATAAAATAAAACAATTCAGAATAAATAAAATAAAAATATTAATTAGTGAGACTATATAAATAAATAAATAAAAATAACAAAAACTTAAATTAAATTCAAAATTCAGAATAAATAAAATAAAAATATTAATTAGTGAGACTAAATAAATAAATAAATAAAAATAACAAAACTTGAATTAAATTCAAAATTCAGAATAAATAAAATAAAAATATTAATTAATGAGACTATATAAATAAATAAATAAAAATAACAAAAACTTAAATTAAATTCAAAATTCAGAATAAATAAAATAAAAATATTAATTAATGAGACTATATAAATAAATAAATAAAAATAACAAAAACTTAAATTAAAACAATTAATAAAATACTTACAAATTCTTGAATATATTTGATTTCAGCTCTGTGATTTTTAGATAATTCCATGATAACTTTATGTGTATGACTGAATGATATAAAGACACTCAAGAACTTGTGTGTAGAAGTTGGGGAAGGAGTTGTGTGTAGAATGCTTCAGTCAAGTGCATATTTATAGGTCGCTTCCTCAGGGAACGATTTCACATGCAAAATACCTCTTAAGCAGGTCGTTTCCCCGGCCAAAGACCTCTTCAGGAGGTCCGTTTCCCAGCCAAAGACCTCTTCAGGAGGTCGTTTCCCCAGCCAAAGACCTCTTAAGGAGGTCGTTTCCCCAACCAAAGTACAAGTCCTAGGCAGTTTCAGTTAATCTTATTCGTTGATTAAAAGTTATCAACGGATATAAATGATCTATGGAGGGCAATCCTTGTCATACATTTTCAACCAATTAGATGAATGTATTCAATATTTAATCTTGACCATTGAATTAAAGTTATCAACGGATCTAAATCATCTATGGAGGGCAATCCTTGTCATACATTTTCCACCAATTAGATGAATGTATCCAATATTTAATCTTGACCATTGAATAAAAGTTATCAACGGATCTAAATCATCTATGGAGGGCAATCCTTGTCATACATTTTCAACCAATTAAATGAATGTATCTAATATTTAATCTTTAAAATGTTCTATAAATAGAAAGTAAACATACACTATCTCATCACACCTTCTATCTCACACCATATCTACTATCTCATCACACCTTCTATCTCACACCATACCTACTATCTCATCACACCTTCTATCTCACACCATACCTACTATCTCATCACACCTTCTATCTCATCACACCTTCTATCTCACCATAACTTCTATCTCACCACACCTTCTATCTCACCATACCTTCAACCATTTCATACTCAATCAATCATTTAGTCATGGCTGCTCAACAAGTAATTTGTATTGTTTATCATAATGGTTCAATTGTTGATGGAGTTGAAGGTAAAACATTCATAAGTGACTATAAAAAGGCATTCAAAGTACATTCAAGAAGCAACCTTGCTCGTCTAAAGAATGTGATTAGAAAAAAATTACAGCTTGGTGACAATGTCACGATAAGTGATATAGTTTACCGACACCTTGTGTTCTTTGGTGAAAATACAACAAGGTTTGAACTCATGAAGATTTGCGACGACGAAGATGTTGAGTTGATGTTTGATGTTTATGCACAGTGGTCACAACTCGGCACCATCGAGTTATATGTTACCTTTGAGTCTGGTCCTCCATCAACAAACATTGATCAACCATCCACATCAAATATACCTTATCAACCCGACTTATATTCTCCATCACAACACTATTCTCCATCACAACACTGTGAACCATACTCTACCCAATTAGAACAAATTCATCCAGAAAGTTTTCAACTACATCATCAATCTCCTTCAACAAGTCCACAATGTGATATTCCTCTTAGTGTCTTACATACTATCAACGACGAAGATTTAAGTGATTATAGTGAAGATGATGAAACATACTTCGATGAATCATCTGATAATTCTGGTGATGACATTGAAATGAAAGATTTGGAAGCAGAAGATCCACATATTCTATCTGAGTTCGATCCACCGTGACACTTGAAGAGCATCAATTTAGATACTCAACAAAAATCAAGTGAATTTGATCACTTGTTCATCAACGAAGACCCAGCAGTAGATGAAACTCTTGCAGTTGGAATGAAGTTTAATAACAAAGATGAATGCGTACATGCAATCAAGCGTTAGCATTTAAAACATTCATTGAATTTTGTGGTATACAAATCAGATTTAGAAAGGTATGTCATTTATTGTTTAAATTCAAATTGTTTGTTTAGATGTAGAGCTTCAAAACGCAAAAAAAGTGAATTGTGGGTTATTGGTAAATTAAATGTGCTTCATACATGCACAAATTCTGCATTGTCACAAGATCATACGAAACTCGATTCTAACATGATATGTCAAAGCATAATACAAGTTGTGAAAGTGGATCCTTCAATCAAAGTGAAGGTCATTGTTGCTCACATTCGGGCTTTACATAACTACACAGTTAGTTATAAAAAGGCCTGGATTAGAAAAAATAAAGCAATTGAACAAATTTATGGTAATTGGGAAGAGTCGTACAATCAACTCCCACAACGGTTGTTGGTTATGAAAACATTTGCTCCAGGAACTAAAATAGAAATGGAAACCATCCCAGCTTATCATGAGAATAGTTTGATAGGTGGGATAACGATTTTTCATAGACTATTTTGGGCTTTTGATCTGTGTATATCTGCATTTAAATTCTGCAAACCAATAGTACAAGTTAATGGGACTTGGTTGTACGGCAAGTACAAAGGAACTCTATTGATAGCAGTTGCACAAGATGGGAATGACAACGTAATTCCTATTGCTTATGCTATTGTGGAAGGTGAGACAAAAGAAGGTTGAAGTTTCTTTTTGAGAAATTTGAGAAAATTTGTCACTCCACAAGTCAATATTTGTTTGATTTCAGATAGACATGAATCTATTAAGAGTGCTTATAATAATTCTGCAAATGGGTGGCAAGATCCTCTGTCAAAGCATATGTTTTGCGTCCGACATATTTCACAAAATTTTGCAAGGGAATTTAAAGACAATGCTTTAAAGAATAAAGTTATTTTTATGGGTAATAGTTTTCATTCTTAATTTTTATAATTACTGTAATTTTTAGTAATTTCATTCTTAATTTAGATAATTGTCTACTGTTTCAATACAGGTTACTCGATCAATGAGCCTACATATCGATACTACCGCAGAGAAATCGGCATACTAAATCCGGAGGCTTTGAAATGGTTAGACAATATACCTCGACAGGATTGGATTCAAGCATTCGATGAAGGTAGTCATTGGGGTCAGATGACAACCAACCTTGTGGAGTCAATGAATGCAGTATTAAAAGGCCCACGAAACCTTCCGATAACTGCTTTGGTCCAATCAACTTATTTTAAAACAGGGACACTGTTTCCAACCATGGGAAAACGACACGCATCAATTTTAGCTTCTTGTCAGGTATACACAGAAGCTTGCATAAATTTTATGAAATTGAAAATAAGTAAATCCAATAGTCATAGGGTGGATAGTTTTGACCGGAGCAACCATACTTTCATGGTGCACGAGACACTGGTTCCAATAGAAGGGCGACCAATTGGTCATTTCAGTGTAAACTTTTCTAACAAGTGGTGCGATTGTGGAATATATCAAGCTAAACACATGCCTTGTTCACATGTCATAGCAGCATGTTCTAGCATTAAATATAATTACTGGAGTCTTATACCTGATGTGTATAAGGTGGAAACGGTACTAAAAGTCTATGATGAAGTGTTCCAACCCATACCAAACAAAGGATATTGGCCATAATATGAAGGTGTTAATGTGTGTCACAATCCACTAATGCGGAGAGTCAAGAAAGGTCGTCCAAAGAGCAAACGCATTAGAACAGAAATGGACAATACAGAAAGAGTACCAAGAAAATGCGGATTATGTCGGGTCTCTGGTCATACTAGAGAACATTGTCCAAACGCTGCTGACACATCTACTCAAAATTGATGTATTTTTATTATTAATTTAATGTATTTCATGTATTTTAATTTTCATGTTAGCAATATAAATTTCTTTTCATTTAATTGTTATTATTATTCAATTTTTATTTTATTTATTTATTTTGAAAATTATAATATAATATATATAATTTATAATATAATTTTTAATTATAAGTATAATAATAATTTATTATCATAATAACAATAATAAAAATATAAGATTTATTTATAATTTATTAATGTATTTTTTAATTTATTATTTTTTAAATCATTAAATTATTTAATTTAATTATATTAATTTTTAATTATATGTATAATAATAATTTATTATAATAATAATAATAATAATTAAAGTATAAACTTTATTTACAAATTTATTAAATAATAAAATTAATAATAACAAACAACTTTTTAAAAATAAAAAAAAATCGAAAAACCTGTCATGCCATGCTTTGCCTTTGGGAGGTCGCTTCCCCAGGGAGAGACTTCCTCTTTAGGAGGTCGCTTCTCCAAGGAGAGACTTCCTATTAAATTTAAAAAATGTGGCATTTTGGAAATTTTTTTTTTAAACTGTGACATTTAAAGAATTAATGTTTAAAAAGAAGATATTTAGATAAAAAACTCAAAAAATTATTGTCATATTCCAACGCATCAAATTGTGATGTTTACTAAGTTTTTTTTTTTAAATAGAAATCTCATCGTACAAGTTGAGACTTACTTTTCAAAGTAGAGTAAAGTATGTCATATATTTTAGTGTGCATAAGAGAATATGAAACTAATAATTTTCAAATATTTATAATTTGTGAACATGTGTATTTTCACTAATTCGATATATATATTTTTTATTTTCTTACGTAAAACTTAGGAGAGAAATTTTATAGTTTTGCCGGTGTTAACAATTTTCATATTGATAGTAGATTCGCGAGATAAAAATTTAAAATAGATATTTTAATAAATAATAAAAGATGAAAATAAATATGAACATAAAAAAAATAAAAATAAAATTACACTAATGTAATAATGTTTAATAATTTTTTAATCGATACAAATTTTATAAAATTTATCGTTTGATTGAAAATTTATATCATGAATCATTCATATAAAATTTTATAAACTTAAAATTATTTGATAAATTATTGAGATTCATAAATATTAACGTTGT
>JBBPBS010000007.1:4820572-4833472 GCA_037974835.1 Cicer judaicum | reverse complement strand
TAATTTATAATTGATAACTATTAAGTTAGTCGAGTGTTTAATAAAATTAATATTTTAATTAACTTAAAAATATAAAATATAAAATGACATAAAATAATATTTTTTAATTAAAAATAAATTTTATCACTTATAACTTAAAATACTTTATAATAGTAATTTAAAATTTATCAATCAAATATAATTTTTATTTATTATTTATTTTATTTATTTTGTTGATTTTAATTAAAATAAACAAATAATTTATCTATTTTAAAAAATAATTATTTTTAAATAATTTGTTTTAAATTACAGTAACTAAATTATAAAAGGTAAACAAAATATTTAATTTAATATATATAAATTATAAACTACTTGAATTTATTTTTCAAAAAAGCAATTCTATTGAATGACAAACAGTTTAATTTGAGCATATAAAAGATCAACAAACAACAGCTACAAAGCGGAGGGAGTGTCGAGTAACAAAACTCACCATCGTCGAGATTGAGTTCCGGTGGGTGGAAGCACCGATTGGTTTATGCGCCAATCAGAATGGAAGAAGCCCTAGCACAATTGGAACGAGTCCAAACCCAGCTCCTTCAGCGCATTTCAAACCTAGAACAACACTCTCATCTGCAAACTGATTCCCCTGTAATCAACAACCCTCACACTCACATTGACACTAACACAGACACAGTGTCTCATCTCTCTTCAATTTTGCGCAATAACAACGTTAACGACTTCTCATTTAAGAGAGTCTCTTCTGATTACTACGACTGGCCTCTTGAATCCCGTCGCGATGCTCTTCACGCCGCTTCCATTAACCATCTCTGCAAAAGCATTGTTTTGGTTAACACACAAGCCCCCTCCACCGTTGTTGATTGTTCTGATCGCAATAATTCAAAGTACTACGTTGTCGTTGTTCAGGTCCTCATTATTTTGCTTTTATTATCCTTTTCAATCTGTTGTTTTGTTAATTCTTTCGTGGTTTAATCTGGCTTACAGTGCTGCTTGTTTTTGTTTGCAGTATACTGCTCGGTTCAATGCTGAGTCTGTGAAAAACTTTCTTTACTCGCTCAACAACGGATGTATAGCCAAAAAGAAATTCAACTGTATGTATGTTATTTTGTTTTAGGCGAGTTCTAAGGTGGACCCCGTCCACTATGAACCAATACTTAAAAGTGTCTTGAAATGCTAACGATTATAACTAAATGATTTTGCACATGTTTTTGCCGTTTGGCCATGTATCAATGTGTAGTGAAACCACATGCTCTTTTAGAATAGGGTAATTGTGTTGAATGAAATCCTGTTGGACATTTTGGTATTGTGTTGCAGTGTTCTCTATACTGTAACCAATAATAGTAGCATATGTCATTTAGTTTCTGTGGAATTGATTATGCTCTTTATACGGCATAATCAATATGTCATTCTTATGTCCTTTACTAAGTTTTTGTCAATTGGGTCAGCAGATTTGGCTCTTTGTTAATGATGTTAGAATAGCTTTCATGATGATATATTGGCATTGTGAGGAGACCCTTCTCACTATCAAACACTATCCAGTTGGTATATTGCAGAAACTAGCATGTTTCTGTGTGCCTTAGTTGTTGTAATTGACAATTTTAGTGAAAGAGGGTTTGAATAGAGTCGGTGAAGGAGGTTTCCCTGCTAAATATGAGCATTCTCTAGTACCATGAAGCCATGAACATTTTCGTATTGAACATAATAGGGAAATATTATACATGAGTATGGTGGGACAGGCAAACACTGATTATGCTATCTATGCCTTCCCTGATGTCTTGCTTGCAACAGCTTACAATATGGATTTAGCTTGCTTATTAAATCAAAACCTAACAGCTATTCTTGTTTCTAAATAACTCCCCATAGTAACAGTTTCAGCCTCTTGTTATCACAAATTTCACCAACATGGGATAATTTATGTAGGATTTGTCCCTTGCTGTGTTGTTCACAGTTTTAAATTGGGTCAAAATCAAGAAAAGCCTTGAATAGTTGGGTGTGAAATGAACAAAGACCAAGTTCAATGCATAAAAGGGCAAATTTTGAATAATCAACTGTAAATATTCACTGGCAAGAGATGAAAAGGTGAACATTTGCATTCATTGACTTAGTTTTTAATGCACTGCATCGCCTCATATCCAATCTTTCTGCCTTGAACTTATGCAATGCAATTGCAGGGGATGAGACCATAAACCCATCCCCGTGTATTGGTGTTGCATGAACTGAACATTCTGAATGTCATATAATGAAGGAAAATTTCTAGATAAAGTGAACGTTGGAGGTCCTAATTTACTGACACCCATAATTTTGTAGTACCACTTCTTGGAACTCAAAGTATGTTCACCATTGGGAAATGTTTTTTATATGTTGAAATCGACTTTCAATGCACTACTTTGTCTCAATTATCTATCTTAAACTTCTGCAAACTGCAGCAACAGATGAGATTGTGAGGAAACTGTGACCATAAACCCTTGACCATTTAATGTTTTTTGCATAAAAATTCTAAGTGGCAGATATATGAAGAAAACTTATGATCACGTCAAAGTTTGGGAGGTCCATGCTTGCTGAAACCCATCACTTTGAAGTACCACTTATGTTTGAAGTGTATGAGTCATGTGAAAGTGTGTTTTATATGTTGTAACCCTTGTCCATGTGATTATTGTGGTTCTTCTTTTCAATCCTTTGGACAATTCTCGTGTTATCTTTTCCCTTTATTTTTAAAGATTTGGAATTTCTATTAATTACTTGTGTAACTTGTTATTGATTGGAAGGTAATAATATTGTTATTAATTACAGTGAGGCTGGCTCCTGAGGAAATATCAGCAGAGTTAACTGGATATGGGCACAATGCAGTGACTTGTATTGGCATGAAAACAGACATTCCGGTAAAGATGGACCTGTGGATTCATATTGAAATAATTCGTATCATATTTGTATATAATAATTCATTCCATGTTGACAATTACAATGAAATAATCCATCATTCAACCTGTTTAAAAGTTAATTATATATATTTTATCAAATTGAACATTTTTGTCATGCACTTGTTTTGATAATTGATGCAATCAATGATCAGCCGAAGAAAAAAATTGAATGGGTCTCTTACTGGCTTACTTAGTGTTTACAGATTACAAGTTATGATCTCCTCCTCTTACTTGTTGCAATGATTGTATCTGGCTGATTACCTGCGCAGATATCCAAGACCTTTCCTGACATTTCTTTAGCATATTCTGTCTTAGGACACAGCTATTCTTTCTATGCTGCAGCATGTTTAGGGAGGGTGCATCATTCTTATAGGAATGCCCCCTATGTAGGAAGCACATTCTCACGTATCATCTGTATAAGATGTGAATCATTCCAATCTTTCTTACAGCTTTTTAGCCAGTCCATAAATCTGAGTTGTCTGTCTGTCCCTCTTAAATCTAAAGTGACAGAAGACATGTAATATTGTTAGCGTCGTAACAATTGACCTTTTGCAATGAGTTCTACTTGATTGATTTCTTAGTCTCTAGACTCTCTACCTTGTACACATGTAAACACTGAAAGATGCGGGTCGCTGTCAAGCACCTTCCTTTCTTGTTTCATAAGTTGAATACTTGAAAGGTTTGTGATCATATACCTTCACTAGAATCAAATGAATCCGAAACCAGACTTCTCCAAGGAAAATGTTCAAAATTTATACATACCTGCACACCTGTTTTCCTCTGCATGATGTTCGAGGGCACATGACGGTGCATAATCCGCTAAATAATTAAACCATTTGTTCTGTTTTGCATTACATTCAAATGATAAAGTCAGTCTCTTTTCCAGTTAGATATCGCGATTCCTTGTCTATAGAATATTAGCCTTGAGCTTCTTTCTTTATTGATTGGAGATTATGTGTTGATTTCAGGTGATTTTGGATGAAGCTATTGTAAAACTAACTCCAGATTTCTTTTGGTTGGGTGGTGGTGAGGTTGATCTGAAGCTAGGGATACGGACATCGGAATTAATTAAATTTATCAACCCATTCATCGTCAGCTGTAGCAGTAGTTGATTTTGTTTATTAGAGTAGAGGTAAAGATAAATCAAGTTTACATGGATAGGTGCCATTTTCAGCTTTCCATTATTGAGTTTTAGACGATTTGTTTTGTTGTCCACTGTGGAAGCTATTTATTTTTCATAGCAAATTTTGAGCTCTGCTGAAGAGATTATCCTTCATGTTTCAGAGATTTGAGTGCAGCCAGCATCATGGCTTCATATTTTATATTTGGTGAAAGTTAATAACATCATCAGAAAAAAAAGGGTAATTTACCCTTTTGATTTTGATTGACTTTCTTACAGGTTTTACACAGGAAGTAAAAAGCTTTAGTTTTAGACAGTTCTAAGAGCATCTCTAATTGGAGTCCTTAACCTTTCCATTTAACCACATGGGTTGAGGACATAAGGATCCCCTGCTAACCAGCCAACTATAAGTGTTACGTGTAGTTGGGGATAAGCAGGATAACATACTTTGACCCTCTGTTCATTCTGAAATATAAACGAAACGTGCACAATTCTAGCTGCCGCGAGATATATAAACCATCTTTTTAACTGTCAACGTTTCTATCAAGTAACTGAATTACGGAAGTAAATCAAACATTCGGTCATATCTATGGTCAACAAATTGCCACATATGCAAGGTTTATCTATAAAATGCATACGAAAGGTACTTCCACATTTGAATTAATTGAAAACATATCTTATCCTTAAATATAAATTCACCTTACAAACGAGCTGGCCATGGATTAATTTTTTCAGAATTATTTTATTTCACAGGTAATACTAGTAACAAGAGATGTTAAAAAAAAATCCAAAATTAAATTAAATTGTAGAACTGAACTATTTTTGAATTGAACTAATTTATAAAAATTGAGAACCAAACTATTTTTAAACTAATTTTTCAAAATTAAAACTAAATCGAACCGATTTTCAGTTTAAAAATAACTAAACCAAATCAATTTTTTGAAAATACTAGAACCAAATTTGTTTTTTTAGAAGTAATTAGAGATAATTGGGTAAAATGTAATCTATAGAAACAAAAAAACTAAGTTAAATCATTTCGACTCAAAGTAATAAATCGGTTTACCGATTTATAAAACAATTCGGTTCGGTTTTTTAAAGTGAAAATCAATTTAGTTTAGTTTTTTCAAATTGAAAATCTATTCGATTCAATTTTCAAATGGTTCTAGTTCATAACTGAACTTTGGCCCCGTTACTAGTACCTATGTCCGATGATGGTATTTCCCTGCCCTTATCATACATTGCTGAATGATGATATCCAAGGGGGAAAGTTGTAGAGAAAAAACTTCTACCTGTTTTTCCTTTCCTGATTGAAACAATAAACAAGTATCTATTTGCAATTATCAAATAAACAAAGTACATAATGGATAAATGAGTTGAAATATTGAACGAGGAAACTTTTCAACATTAAACAGGTTCTTCAAATTTACATACAACTGTACATGACATCGAGAACAATGTTCGTTGTTATTGAGTACCATTGTGAATTTATAAACAAGCCAATGAGGGAGCGACATATGATATACTGTTAATCTATGTAATGATACTAGGAAATGAGGTCCCCAAAGGTGTTCTCCCCACTGTAAGTAACATAAAGAAACCCATCTTCATCCTTCTTCTCATCATATATGGCAGACATTATTGCTCCTGTAAACATTGGGGAATCCCATCAACTGATCAGCTAATACCGCTCTAAGTTACAAGATTATAGAATCATTGGGAAAAAATGTACAATTTACTGAAGTTTACCTGTAGGTGGAAGGACATTGTCCACAAAAATAAAGATTGCCTTTTCTGCACTTAGTTTAATTCTTTTACGGATAACGTAGACAAATTGTCCAACTGTGAGATCAGCAGGAACAAGGTACCTACAATCAATTCAGTCAGTTTAATAGCTATGACAGAGGACCTGTTGCTGATAAATGCCAATTATACACCTTGGAATTTTTATACACCAACTGGCAGAAACCACTTCACAATATGAATTTTAGGACAAATAATACCTAGTACACCATAAAATCTACAGTTAACCAACAGATACAAATCCATCACACACACACATAAATAGAATTGGTAAAACAATAGACAATTATTAAAATTCTCATAATCTAATTCAAAGTTCAAGACCTCGAAAAGTATATACAATAGAAATTGCATGCCACATTCTAAAAAGTCTAAACAACAGGAATGATGTGCACTGTTTGAAAATATTTTTTCTTTAAAAGCATGTTGTATGTTGATTATAAATCAAACGAAAACAGTTTTAATTTGTGAAGCTTTGTGAAAAGTATATCAAATATATGCTATATTATATAAATAATATAAATCTGCTATAAAAAAAAATTCTTTCCATTTGAAGAGACAAGCATACAAGTAGAAACAGTTAATGTGACATTTCCAGATTACTGTATATGAAAAGTATTAACAAAATCTTACTTCTTCTTGTCAATACTTGGGATATCACTTCTTTCTGCCTTCTCCACAATCACCTTCAGGCACATCGGATACAATTTAGCGTAATAACAACAATATATCATATATCAGAAAGGTACATTTTCAAGTATCACGAGTGCGTGGACAGCAAGTAGGCATATATCAACATAAATTGCCTTTAATTGATATTTAATGTATATGTTTCTGCCCAAAAACCAAAATTTATCCCACCTCTAAAACTCAATATTACTATCTCAATAAATTGCACAGGTCAACATGAACAACAATAAATCCCAAACACCAAATATGTAATCATCCCATATACATTTATCAACATCAACCTAGTTTCTCTTCACGGAAGGTTGTTGATGAAGCATCAAAGACCTTACACCCTAGTCAGCTCAGCTATACCGCCAAGTCATGGCATGATCAGATGAATGATACAACAGAAAAAAGACATAATTTAAACAGCAAAATACATTTATAAGCAAGGGCAGAGAAAACAAAATCATACAAATAGGCAGAAAAAAATGATAAAAGAACAACATTGCTTCTGCCACAAATATATCATTCACATAGATGGCATCAGTAACTGATAATTGCAAAGAAAAAATCACTACTAATTCTCACCGGGATACGGTCTGGGTATTTCTCCCTAATCCTAGCAGCCTCAGCTCTTCTCTTCTCTGGACACAAAACAAACCATTTATAACACACAATAAAACTAATTAAATCACAACCACAAAAAGCAAAAAAAAGTAAAAAGAAGCATGTACCAAGATCATGCTCTTGTTTGAAGTAACTCTTTGCCATTCTTCCTGTAAATAGCATCAAACAAAAGTCAATTAAACCATGGCACCACTCATTCGCCCAACACAAAGAACAAGAAATTCACCAATCACACAATTTTTCTTTTAAATAAATGTAAATAAGTCAAGAAAAGGGCAAATTAGTAACTCATCAATATCTCAAATTATCAAATAATAACTCAGCAATAATATTAATCACGAAAAGCAAGAAGAAAATTGAAAATAAACCTACACACAAAAAATCACTAAAAAATGGGGGAAAAAACTAGCAGTTCATCAATATTGATGTGAAATTAAATAGAGCCCTAATTTTCAGATAATTTTTTAATCGAAGGAATATAAGAAAATAGGAACACCTCTAATTGAACTTATTATTTATAAGAGATAAGTTGTGCTTTAACAGAAGGAAAACTACGAATTGGTCGAAGAAAATCTGGTGGTTGATTACTAATAAGTTTGAAAACCCAAAACGTAAAAGTAGATAAATTTAACGATATAATTTGGGTACAGTGAACCTCGTGAAGGCGATCGGAAAGTATAAGGAAATCGACGCTCTTATCTGTTATTGATCGGAATTCCGAGAAATGCAGTGTTTGTTTGCTTCAAAGCAAAGATTAATATTTGCTACTTTGCTTACTTAAATAGCCTTATAATACAACTATACATCTCTATTAATTAATTACTATATGATATGATTTAAGTTTTGGATTTCATTTTTAATTTTTTCCAAAAATAAAAACTGATTTTAATTTTAAGATTAATATTATATAAAACTAATTAATGTTATATTATTTACATTAATTTATAGATATTATTTTTATAATAGTAACTTCTAATATAACAATTTATTTTAAAAAATAATATAATTTATTTACACGATCAATATAAAAAAAAATTACATTATTAATTAATCACGTCTATCATATTTAATAAATAAAAATAATTATTATTATATAATTAATAATATTAGACTTTTGTTGTACTTACTTTTAAAGTAAATTACATATTGACTATAATTTGTCGATTGTAAATTTTTTTATATTATAATATGTGAAAATTAAACTATTAAAAAAATATTTATCATATACTATATTATTGAATGAATTAACTTTTTGCATAATATTTTAAGTGTAATTCCATAAAATAATAAACTTTAAGTTTAAAGTAATCTTGATTTTCAAATCTTAATCATTTAATCATATATGCATTCCAAGTTACAAGGGCGTTCGGATTAATTTTTCATAAGCACTACTACTACTATTTGTTGAAAGGGAAAATTTCAAACGATGCACTTTTTCTATATATTTCCTTTTAATTTCTTTTTTCTTTAAAATATCCTATTTTAAAATTAATATCCAAAATGTATATTTTTTTTATTATTAGAGATTCCATCTTAAGGATACTACCATATTGACAAGAATCAAAAAATTGGGCGCAGTAGATCACAAGTTGGAGATGCATTAAAAATATTAATTAATAATAATATAAAATTAATTAAATTTAATAAAAAAAATTATAGAAATTTAAAACAGATGTGGGTAATGTTGTTTGTCTCTTTTAATGAAGGGTAGAGTAGAAAAGATAGATAGTATTGTTGCAAAATTATTTTTTATTTGAACATAAACAAATACCGCAAAATAAGAGACAGTGTTAAAAAAGAAGAAGAAGTTGCTAATTTTATTTGCAAGAGATGCAAAATAAAATGAGGTTGTTAAAATATTATAATAAATTCTTTATTTTGGTCTTTAATATATTTAAAATTGGTTTATAATATAATCGATCATAATTAAAAATATCATTTAAAATATTATCATAACCCTATTAAATCTCTATAATTTTTTTTATGCTTTTGCTAATTTTAACTAATTTGATATTATTAATAATTAATATTTTCAATTATTTGTTTATTATATCTTCTTTTAAAAAAATAATTTAATTTTATTAATATAATATAATTTTTTATTTATTTTATTATAATTTATTTTCTTTTTTTTTCTTTATTAAAAAATTAATAATAAAATAATACATGATCGCATCTTCATATTACGACGTCGTGAATAAAAAAAACATAGAATATTTTCATATATATATATATATAACTTTTTTAATATTTTTTCTCATTTATAATCTTATTATTTTAATTTTATTATTATTTTATTTTTATGTAAAACAAAACAACTGGCTCACTAACTACTCCTCTCTCGTTTCTTCTTCATTCATTCATTGTCTTTTGTTATTTGTTTAGTAAATAATACCATAAATGCTCAATTCTTTTTGAGTTTGGTGGATGCTCAAAGGATTATATTGAAAAGATTAATCATGTTCACTCATAAAAAATAACACTATCTAACAAAATTTGAAAATCCCAAAACAAAACAATAGAATGATTGTATATCACATGCAAGGAATCTTGCCACGTCAAAATAAAACTAAATATTTATATCATAATAAAGTAAGCCAAAAGAAAATATATAATTATTAATTTTACAATTGTAATATGACTCACTAAATGTTACCCATAAAAACCATCTCAACAAAAAATGTTCATATTGTTATTTCTAATTTAGGAATGAATTGACCTTTTATGTCATTTTACAATTACAAAATCTAAATTTATTAAATACTTTATTTTCATCGGTTAGCTTTTCAATTAAAAGTTATTTTTTCAATTATGAACTAATTTTTCAATTATCAACTAATTTTTAGCTTAGTTTTACCCAACCAGAACATGAATAAAAACATGAATTAAAGTCAAACATTTAGTTAAATAAAGAAGTCTTCATAATTTTTTCTTAAAAACAAAAGTATTCATAAATTAATACTTAGTCCAAAATGCCCTACATGGCATGTACTTTTTTTCTTTTTTACTTAAAGAAGTAGAAGAATTGTTACCCCAAGACTTCTTAAGAGATCATTAGTACCGGTACAATCATATTTCAAAAACACTTAACTCTTAAGACATCACTCATATTAATATAACTATATTTCAAAAACACTTAATTGTAGAGATTTTGATGAAATATAGATTATGTTTGTCAATATTATAGCTTAAAATATTTTTTTGATAAACTAATTTAAGTAGATTATAAATATAACGCTTCGAATTTTGATTTAAGACACTATTTAAAAATATTTATTTTCTTTTAAAAATGATTTTTTTTTTCTTTTTTAGAATTAGTTCATCATGTAATCAATAAAAATTTCACTAAATAATAGTTTGATTTTATTTTATAAAATAACATAATACAATTTACTGGATATTATTGTTATTATTTTTACAAAGATAATTTGCTAATTATTAGAAAATGTTCACTTGCGTCCTAAAATAGAATAAACTCTCCTTAAGTGAAATAAAAAAATAAAAAATAAACAAGGTTGATTGATTCATGTTTTTCCTAGCAGAATGACCTAAGCTCCGTATTTCTATTTAAAATTGACAATGAAAAGTAAATAAATTTTAAAAATATACTACATCGATATCGGTCTTATCACTATAAACATTATTTTTAAGTTAAAGTACCTCTTTTTCCTATGCACATGCACCAAGCAAACATCATTTATGCAACTATTCGAGATCGTTAGTACCTACATGTTGGTGTAAGGGGTCACTTCATCCCACGGTAAAAATTAAACCAAATAATAAGTTAAGCCATGAAATATAAATATAAATTTTTTTTGTAATAAAAGATTTAGAGAAATTGATTTTTTGTTTCTTTTGAATGATTCACTCAAGTTGTAAAATGCATATAGGTAAATAAAGTAGCAACTCACCTTAGAGTAAATAATTATATCAAAATAAGAATAACAACAAAATGAATACAAGTTATGCGTGCTTCTAAACATATATGATCTGGATATAGCCGGTCACTAAGGCGCCCACAAAGAAGTCACCTATACCAATGCAAAAAATTAAACCAACCATTGGCATCCACAAAAATGTATATGGTATATTGACAATGGTAATGATGCTCAAAATGTACAAATCACTAGTTACTTAGACAACCACAAAAAAAAAAGGTCATAACACAAATAATCATATACTTAGGCGACCACTAAGAGAAAACTATTTAAACCACTTAGACAACAACAAAGACAAAATATTTCAAATTAATTTTTAATTATATAAGACATCAAATTTATATTCTCATGAATGTTCATATTTATAATGCAATAACTTCAACACCTCAAATATACACGTGAACAAATATATCAAAATCACCGCTTTTATTTTAATAATCCATAAAATTCAATTTGACTACATGTTATTGATAAAAGTTAAAATTCATATCACCGAAAATACAATAAAAATATAAATTTTATTCCTTTCACTATAAAGTTTTCTCCATTAATGTTCTTTTAACATAAAAATTAACTATACATTAATGCATTTCAATAATCAATTTTCTCATATTATCAAAATTAAAAATATAAAATTCTCATCAATTTCCTCAAAACACATATATTGTTCATAAAAGTCAAATTTTAAATACTCAAAAGTCAAGACTTAAAATAAAATATCATAACAAACATATTACTAATGATATCATCATAAAAATTATAACTTTATAATTAAGTACTCTAAAACATGTAATGTGTTAAATGTTTTCACTACAACTATATTTATCAAGGTATAAAAATAAAAATATAACTCTATAATTAAGTTCATTAAGATTGATGTATTACTTAAAAGAAACAATCAAAATATTATAGTTAAAATCTTTACAATAAAAATAAATTCAACATTTTTCTTTTAAGACATCCATACATCATATCAGTATCTTACGAACCACTAATTTAATATATAGCCTAACTCTGCATAAAGAAAAACCCTTACCTCGAGTGCTTTCTTCCGAGTGACACTATATATAGCCCTAAAAAATCTCACCAAGACCAAAGAACGAAAGTTTAGAACTTCAACCAGAATGCGATAGAATGTTCGGACGGTTGTTTTAGTGGTTTAGAAAATATTTGAGGTAAACCAAATATAATATTGAGAATGACATATGGGTGACTATAACTTATTTTTACTCTATTGCAAGTTTAATGGTGTTCTATGAGAGGTGTATGCGACTAATAAATGAGGCGTGAAGCTCATGAGAGAAGGAATAATTCTCTTATCGAGGTTAATTGCACACATGAATAAAGAAATCAATTGAAATAATATCATGATCAACAAATTAATTGACATTCATGTACTTATTCTTATTAGTCACACATTTGAATGAACTCAAGGAAGAAAGTGCACAGTTCTATAAATTAAATTCTATTAAAAATAGAATATAGTTATAAGAGTAGTAGTGTGGTGATTCAATTTTGACTTAGTCAAAATTGACTTGGTGTTCACTCTAAGACAAATATTTATACGAGTTTTAATTAGTTAATAATAAAAATTACAATAATTAATTAATATAAAATTACTTCATAAAATGATTAAACATTCAAGAAATAATTATCTTATTATTGTCACACTAAATTAATCAAACAAAATAAACCAAAACTAAGAATTTTAAATAAATTAATTAATTAATTAAAATAAAGGGTATTACAATAACTTTTTTTTTATATAGTTTTAACACTTTATTATTGTAATTTTTTTATCATTTATAGTTTATTTATTAAAATTTAA
>JBBPBS010000007.1:4790895-4819921 GCA_037974835.1 Cicer judaicum | reverse complement strand
TATTTTACTTTAAAATATTATATATTTATTGTAAATAATATATATTCAATTATTAACTTAAAAACATTGTTTATTTAGCTAGTTTATTTATTCAAAACTATAATAATTTTTAAAAAATTATACATAAGGCGAGTTTATAAATTTTAAATTATTAAATATATTTTTAATTCATACAAAATTATAATCTTTTAAGTTTAATCCTGATTTTTTTTTAAATAAAAACTTTTTGAGGGACTAAAGATATAAAATTTTATAAAGATTAAAAATTTATTTAACTCAGTAAATTATAAAATAAAAATAAAAATGTTGGTCTATAAACTCAAAAGTTATTTAAAAATAAGGAAACTATACACTGTCAACTACAAACTTATAGTAAAATGAGTGTTATTAAATATGTTTTGTAACTTATAGAACATAATACCTTAGTCGCAAAATCTCCAGTTATTTTAATTTTATTTCATTTTTTTAAGGATTAACAAGAAAAAATAATAAATTTTTCCATATAAATTTCTGAAAATATAAAAATGGACGAAATAAAATAATTTTAAAAAAAATAATGAATATTATTTTAAAAAACAAACATGCTTAGATTTTATAAATTAATAGTTATTTTCCTTATTCTTCTCATTGGTCTTAATTAAAGAGAACCCCGCCTGGCCACCTAATCTGCTGAGTGCTACCGTTTGAAGTGATTGTGTGACGGAGATGGATAGGAAGGAGTTTCGGAATAGAATAATTATTATAGGATATTCTTTTTCGAGATTTTTTATATAGAAAGAAAAATATTTTGGACACTTGTTTTCTTTGGTTGTGTGTATGATCATGAAAATGAAGATACAACAATACCTCTATTATGGGTATACTTGCTTAACACTATGTTTTGTAGTTTGGAGAGAAGTATGGGGAAGGAGAAAATTATATAAAAATGAGTGAGAAAAAGTTTTTTTTTTTGAGGGGAGTGAAAAAAAGCTCATTACTAAATGAGTATATTTGTATAAGAAGGATATCATTTGAATTAAAATAGATATGCAATTCACAATATTGAAAAGATAACAATTCATACTAAATAGTCTATTTCATAGAGAAACACCTCTAAATCTACTGATCCAACCGACGATTACTGTACAAAAGTATAAGTTTAGTGTATTATTTTTTAAAATGTGCCAAAAAAAATTAACATTCCTTGTCACAGATCACTACGCTAGTAGCTTAAAAAGTGAGGCTATGGAGTGAGTTTAGTTGTGGCTCAAATGAACAAAATGACAAGGCGTCAGCATAGTTTGAGGTGAATGAATGTGCAAGCTAGCATTTTGAAACCGGGGAACAAGCAACCTCGTCCATTACATAGTTACTAAATTCGTTACAGAATTTTATAATTTTTCTTCTACATACAAGTTCTTATTCCAGCTTAACATATTGATCTGGAATTATGGATCTTATATTAACTTAATAAATCTATAAAATTCATATACACATCAACCAAAAACTGATAACTTTTTTAACGATCTATGTACAAAATTATTAATCGCCAATATTTAGACAAAGTTCACTTGATTTAGAAGAAGCTTTGTAGGCATCATTCTCCTCCAGCAAAGATGGCACACAACATGGCAAGAAACTATTCTGCTTATGCATTAAACGCCAATCTTCAACGTTAGTCCCACGGCAAAAATCAACACTAGGAAAAGCTCTCTTTTCAAGCATTTCTATAATCGTCTTTGTTTTACCAAGAATATAAACAGCTTGTCTAATACTATCTTCCCTCTCTTCAATGGCACTATTCAAACAGTTCATAGATATAACATGAGGTAAGTTAGTGAAACAAGCACCTAATATATCAGAAATCATCATTACCATTGCATCAAACACCCTCTCACTTGTATGGTCTCTTACAATATCATGATTCAAGAGAAGAATGGTTTTGCTTATTCTGTACATTGAATTAGAAGCCAATAATTTGATGGGCCATGATGAAGGACTTAGCTTAACACATATGTGATGATATTTGGCTTTACATTTCTTAAACCTTGTTTTTGCATACTCAGCTAGTGTCTCAAGTGTCTCATTGGGACTCTTGTTCTCAAGGGAGAGTTTATGAAGATCAACACCTAGCCACTTTTTATAGAGATCAGCTCCAAGCCATACAATTTCTGATGCTTTTCTAAGTTTGATTAATTTTCCATCTTTGTCAATGTTGTTTTCTATGAACTTCACATAGGGTAGCCCTTCATTTAGAGTACTCATCAACTTTTTCACCAAACACTCTTTGGTATTTGGCAATGCAACTATAATGCTTGCTAGTGTCACAAGTGGAAGTGACCAACTATATGGAACTTCTAGACCATCCAAAGGAAGAATTTTGTCACAATCAAATTCTCCTACTCCTTTAAATCCTTGCAAGATTGAACATTTCTCTAACAACTCAATAACAAGTTTTGGCTGCTTCTTTTCACCTTGTTGAACCCAATGATGAGTTGCATCCCAATTATCTTTCATCATCACCTCAACCAATTCTTCCTCGCCTTCGAGATGCAGAATAAAACGTCTCAGATCATGCTTGGTGCCTGATCCCAGGCTCGATACGCTTGTGCCAAAACTCTTCCAATTCTTGAAATATTCACAAAATCCCAAGATCCAACACATAGGGAAAATTGAAACATATTGTGCAGCTTTACACAACCTAACCATCCACATCTGTAGTTTAATACAGAAACATAACCAAAACAGTTTTACATCATGAGCCAACTTTCTGCATTGACGATTTCGAATCCGAAAACTAATCAGACTTTCTCGAATCACCACTAGCCTATCAGTCCAATACCCTTCCACTTGAAAAATTCTCTTGCAGCTCCTTTTCCTCACATCAGGGCACCGATATTTAACAGCAACAAACCATCTAAAAGCAGGAGCAATAGTACCAACACCAACAGCAGCAACTTGAACAATAAGAATCAAAATTGTAGACCATTTATAATCACATTCACCACTGCAAAATTTAACAGACCAAGACATCAAGTAAGACCGAAGCATCGCTTCCACTAATGTCAAAGTACTCATAACACAAAAAGCACCAGAAGCAGTACACGAAACCGATCTTCCAAGTAGAAATTGAGGACTACTTGTATGAGCCATCATCCAAAATTTCATCAATTCATCTCTTAATCTATCAACAACTTTACTGTCAAATTCTTGGTTTTTTTGTTTTGAGTTTTCTTTCAAAGCTTCTTCATTAATCTTATACCTCAACTCCAAATAATGTTTCATCTTTGGAAGACTCGAAGCAGAAGAAGTCATAATCATAAGCAAAATAAGCATAAGAAACATTATAACAGCATGTTCCACCCAAAACTCATAAATAACACCAGTTACAAACTGAATACAAATATTAACAATCATAGTAATTACTAAAATAGCCATTGCCACAACATTCATCATGGTTTCATTGTTCTGTGTGGCACCAAGAGAAGGCATGGAATTAGCCATGATTGTGCAGATAAGGGAACTGCTTGTGAGTTTTGATAACTGATCATGGCGGTGAGGCATAGGGGTGTTGAGATCCACTGAAAGTTTAACTGAAATAGCAATTATTGTTAAGGAAGTGGCGTTGAGACAAAAGTATTTGCAAGGGAACCAAAGTTTGCGGGTTTTGAAACCTTTGATGAGATCTGCAGACATGGATGTGAGACAGATAAGTGATGCTGATGCTATGTAGATTCCAATCCATGGCATCGGTTTGCTGAATTTTGTGTCGTCTAAGTATCCTTCACTGTTGCAACCACTTTTTCCCATCATTTTGTGTGTGTGATCTTCACTGCTTCTGCTGCAAAGGTATTAGAGATTCCTTATAAGTCTTAAGTCAACTAAACGACTAATGTTTTTTCTGGTTTATTTATTTAGAAAAAGGCTCTTTTTCCAGCCGCATGTTTTTTCCCAAGTTATATGAAACAAAAATAAAAGTAAAAAAATATTTAATAAATTGATATGTTTTATTTTAAATTTTAACCATATACATAATTGAGAAGTGTAAATATATTATTATTATGTATTGTGTTGACAATGTTTTAAACTCATATATGTTTGTACAACTTGTGAATGCGATGTTAGGAAATAAGAGGAACGGAAGGATTAGGTGCATAAAACGTCAAATGTTGACGCGAATGCTTTGTTTTGTGTAGCACGTTCATGAATGAGTAGGTGACGTACGGCGCAATTTTAAATGGAGTCATTTCTTAGACAGATTTTCAACTTGAGTTTGGTCTTTTGCTTTCAACTTCTAGGAACTTCAATTGGGTATCTTTGTGTGCAATGACTAATTCCTCTAGCGAGGTACAACCATAATAACAAAAATAAAATTTAAGAATTTTTATGTTAGTCGGTATTTTTGTCTTACTTCTCTTGAATGTGTATGGCTGTCACTCAAGTCTATAATTCGATTAAAAATTATTTATGTCAATTTAGTTATATACTTAAAACTCACACACAACAACAAAATTGCGTGTTCAAAATTTAAAATATTTATAAGAAAACTCTTCATCTTTTTTATATTATTTTTTATATTCTCTAATTTTAAATTTTTCTCTCATTTCTTCTTACTCTCCTTCTCTTATAATTTGGATTGAGATCTACACAACTCCCACAAATCAGCTTATAGGGTGAAAACTAAAGACTATATATCTTTTATAAACACTTTTTTTTTTAGCTTATCTCATCTAATGTGAGGCTTTTAATACTTTTATCTAGTTTTTTTTCATTTTTCTTCCAATCATTTTATTACACGTGTGTGTTTGAAGTGTTTTATTGTGTGTTAATTTCTCCAACCTTGCCCCCCTCCAACATTTCTTAATTGTAGCCACTCTAATAAAAACTCTTTCTCTTTTTGTCGTCTTTCAATTTAAGTATTTTACTCTATAAAATTATAAATCCATACGAGACTAAGAGATAGAGAAAAAAAAAGGAAGAGTCTCGACTATAAAGAGAATAGAAGAGAGAAACAAAGTTATAATTAGAAATTAGAAATTCGAAATCTTAAAAACCAAACTATCTGTTACTGCAATGGAGAAATTTTGAAAAAATTGATTTTAAAAAAATTGATTTCTGGTGGGTAGTGAATTAGATTAATTTTTCATTTGTGTCTCAATGTTATGCTGTATATTTGGGGAAAATTTGAAATATGTTTTTGAAATTTATTTTTTAAATAAAAGAATTTTTTAGACACCATTTTGAACTCAGTGTCATTTTTATCTCTATTTGATTAGATATACATATAAAAAATAAAGTAACACATCAAACAGCTACATACAAATATATGTCATCCAATTAATAAAGGTAATATAAAAACCGATATTTGATACTAAAGTAATAGAAGTTTGAATAAATTGAGACTACTTTGAATTTTTAGATAAATCAATTACTAAAATGAGAATATTATACTCAATTATAAAAAGAAAAATGATAATTTATTTATTTTTGTCTATAAAAGTAAGAAATCGAATAATAAAATTTTAGTTATGTTGACTAAATTTTTCCACGCAATTTTTGTTTTATAATTAAATTTAATGTATACGCAGAAGTTTTTAAAAATAAGTTTAGGAGGACAATATTAAGTCGATTAAAACCAATAACGATCTGAGTTGAAAAATGATAAAGCTAAACGAGATCAATTTTGTTATTTTAAAAATAGAAGGGCCCAAATAATGGAATCGTGAAACTTTGCGCCAAAAATGCAGTTTAGGTAAAGAAAAATTGTTCCCAATCACTTTCCTCGATACTAACATCAACATACCAACGTGCCGCGAGTTTTTTCCCGGAGAATTTCCGTACTTCGCCAATTTATTGGAGCATTTTGGAATTTTGATGCGAAATGGGAACTCGATCAAATTTCTACAAGAACCCGTCGATCACATACAATAAACACTTCAGTCTCTCATCCGTTCTTCAGAACCTCCAAGGTTTGTTTCCAATTTCTCTCCTCATTCCATCTCTCTCTCTCTCTCATTAATTTCCTAATCTTCAGCTTATAACATCGTCACCGGCAACGTTACTTCCGACGACCAACCGCATCCCGCTCCCACCGCCTCCCTCAAACGTCGCCGCCATCCCCAGCCACAGAAATCCCGTCACAATCACCTTAAGGATGACGTTGAAGATGTCCCTTCCTCTATGTCCCACCGCGATTACATTCAAAAGAGAAGGTAAAATCAATGTCTATGCAATATTTGACGCCTTTCTTTCTTTCTTTTTTTTTTTTTTTTGCTTTTTGCATATTTTCAAAATTGAAAACAAGTTGTTGTTGATCAGGAAAGAAGTTGATTCGTCTAAGAATAGTGAGCAAGTTGAATTGACTGAAGATGTATTGGTAATTTCAGTTGCTAGAAATTGGATTCGTGTTATCTTATTTTTTAAGCTTGCTCTTATGTCATTCCTTTTCACGTTTTGCTTTTTCTGTGCCAGGGAAACCCTAATTCTGCTATCTCCTTGGTGGACTATGCAAGTGAGTTTTGTGAAAATTTCTCTATAACTTATGTTCAGTAGTGCCAATGTTTTACGTTTTTTAAACAATTTTTATATTATTGTGGATAAAGATAAACATGAAATTCACAATTATATAATCTAACAATTGACATTATTATATAGAAGCCCATGGGATTGATATGACTAATGAGAACCTTCAATCCAAAAGTTTGTTTGATGATAAAAAATTCAACCCGAAGAGATTTGATGAATAAAATGGTTCAAGTCTTCTATATATGCATATGAAGCTTGGAACTGATATTCTTCATTATCTTAGTAATATTATTGTTACTATACTTCTGAGTTATTTTTAGTTTTTGGGAAGAAAACATGCCTGTTGGTTTTTCCTGGGATAATGAATAGTTTCATTAGCTGATACACACATGCCTCCTGTCTAAGAAAATTTTAATGAAAATATGCTATTAGTTGATAATCTGTATATGTTTCTAATAATTTACACAATCATATTTATGCACATTTAGGTGATGAAAGTGCTTCTTCAGAGTGCGAAGAGAATCATACTCTTCCAAACTTCGGTCTGTTTCCAAATCTGCAAGTTTAAACTTCTGCTTTTGCACCTTTTGAATTTTTTTTTTATTTCCTGTTTCTGTTTTTCGATTTATTAAGCAAAATTTCTTGTCTCATTGAGTTGAATGCTTTCTTAAGGTCACAAAATAGAATTTAATGGAGTCAAAAGTAGAAATGAGCAGCGATTTCCTGTATCTGGAGAGCCTGTTTGTCTTATATGTGGAAGATATGGCGAATATATATGCAATGAGGTTAGTCATACAATATAAATATTCACTTCAACTTTTGCTTTACAAGTTTTGCGTTGTGTATTATATTTTCTGGCTTTTGTAGACAGATGATGATGTCTGTAGCATGGAGTGCAAAAATGAACTTTTGGAAATTCTTAAACTCAAAGAGGTAATTTTCTGTAAGTTTTTTTGTCTAGAAGTTCCAGCCATTCTAAGTCCTAAACAGTATATATTCTCTTCTTCATTCATAATCCTTATAGGGGTCCTCCAATGGCCAAGCTAAAAATTTCTCCTCATCTGGAATTAGTGATGCCTTACCGCCGTTACCGGTTCCTGTCTTTAGTGATGATACCTGGGATTATAATCGACATCGCTGGTCAAAAAAGAGATCTAGTCTTTCTACATATGAATGGTATATTTCTCCATCAAACACCTGTTTGTGCTTATAGAATTTTGACACTTCTCTCTAGTTTTTCAAATGGTTTGATAGTGAAATAAAGAAAATAGTTTAGTATGTTATTTTCTGCATACTAACTGATACAGCTACAGAATACAATATGGGTGCATATAATCAAATAGTGACAATTTTGGTTGTATGTTTCTTGAATATATCCTTATTTCTAGACAGACTTTGGAACTTGAGGAAAATGTGAGAGTGAGCATTGTGATGTTGAGATAATCTGAAACTGTCATTTTTGGTGAATTCCTGCACATGTTCTAGAGCCATGCACTTATGAAAGTATACTTCCCCCCTTTCTGCTTTGGTCTATGGTTATGGGTTTTTATTTTATTGTAGTTGGAAATGTCAAAGACCTGGGCACCTAGCTGAAGATTGTCTAGTAAAGGGTTGCAGTGAGGTTTGTCATCAATGCTATTTCTGCATAAAAGTTTACCTTTTTCTTTATTTCATAGTGATTATTACTTTATTTTTTACAATCTAGACTACAGTGGGAGGAAGTAATAGATCTAGTTCCATTCCAAAGGATCTTCTTGGACTCTATAGAAGGTTTGAAAGTTTCTCTTTACTTCTTATCTTGGCAATTCTATGTTCCTGGTGCTCTAGTTTTATTAGAGAGTTTCTTTTAACCCCCATATGTTTCTAAAATACTGTGTTTCTGTCCGGAAATACATATTTGGAGGGCAAAACAATTGTGTTTCCGGATGTATACTTCTGAAGTGTATTTGGGAGATTGAAGAAGAAGCTCTCTTTTTATTTTATCATTCTCTAGCTTGATACCAAGCCAAATACTATATCACTCTTGGTTTACTAAAAAAATTTCTGCAGTATTTTTTACCTTTTCTCTTTTCATCCAGTCTTTCTTCTCATTCAATTGATATTCTAACTCGTGTTGTTTGTTCTACTGTTTTATATATATTTTTATGCTTTGAATGTTCTTTATTAAATTCTTGGAAGAGAATATTTTATTGAATGATTATACTTTTTAAGTGGGTCAACATTTATCTGCTCTGACGTGAATATTGCCTTGGAAATGAAGCAAGCTCAACAGATTTGGTTGAATTTTTTGTGCAGATGCAAGGAGTTTGGTAAAGATTTGTTGGCTTCAAACTGTAATGCATGCCGCAGCTCATCGAATTTGGCAACATGCATCAATTGTAGTATTGTTCTTTGTGATGGGTAAGCTTAAAACTTATACTCTGGATATGCATCGTGTCTCAGAATTACTTCAAGTGACAAAGTAAAGCAGCATCTAAGAATTTCTGTACACACCTTTTTTCAAGTATATTAACTTGGATAATTTTTCGGTGGGGAAACTGGAAACTATCAATGTATGATTATAATCAAGCTTAGATTACCATTTTTGTAAGAATGTTGGCTGTTGAATGACATAATAAGCAGCTTTGCCTGTCAAATTATTCATGTGCTTGTAGTTGGTGTCTTTGTCGGTGCTAATTTGTAATTGTGGAACATAAACTAAAGCACAAAAGCAATGCATGGATGCAATCATAGATGTAAAAATTACTATGCAGTCTTCCGTTATCTTTTTGACCTCCCACAGGTGATATTTTCACTGTGTTTCTGCATTCCAATGAATTCTAATATTCCTATATTCCAGGGCAGGTCACTTGGATGATCATATAAGAACACACCCTTCCCATCAAAAATATTACTCACACAAGCTAAAACGTCTGGTGAGTTCTCTCATTTAAAAGCTTTGATTGAATAAAGGCTCAAGTTTCACTTTATTTATTATATATATGAATTCATTTTAACATTATCTAACATATTTGAAGTTAAATATTGTATTAATCTTGACCTTGAAATATTTTATCTACCAATATACTACAAAAACAACAATAATCAAGTCTTTTCCCACGAGATGAGGTTGGCTACATGGATCAATTGATGTCAAGAAGTCCAATGATGTCTTTGTGCCAAAGATAAACCACTTCTCTTAATCGTATGGCCTATAATTTTGTCTTGCTTTCACTTTGTCTCTAGCTATCGGACTATCCTCCATTTCATCAACCCTCCTTAAGATGTTTCTAGTATTCTCCTCATGTGTCCAAGCCACTTAAAATGAGACTCAACAATCTTTTTTACTTTCTCATTTTTTCTACCAATTAACTCATGGAAATTTAATGGAAGTTATAACTCCCCTTTCAGATTCCTACTCCCAGCTTCATGTTGTATACCAAAATTCTGCCTATCTGTATAGCAGGTCATCACAATCACAAGTCCAGAGAAAACGAAGGACTGTGTTAAGCCGTTGCCACTTGACAACCAACATATAACCTTGTCAAGCCTTTCCAGCATGGGTGAATGGCAGTTGTTATTGTTGTCTTCTTTTTCCTTGTATTTTTGCTGGTCTTTGCAGACACTTGTCTACACATTTTAAATTAATCTCTCTCTCTCTTTCCATTTATGTGTTACTGATTTGTGCTTGTTGAGGTCTATGTTGGCTAGAGATATGTCCAAATTAATGCTTATAAGTTATAAGGCTTGGGCAATCCTCATTTTTTGAACTAGCTTTTTGAAGCTCAACTTTTAAGATGGTATCAGAGTGTATCTTAGATCTATTACTCAATCACCTGTACTTTTCTATGAGAAAGGAACAGAGATATTCCCCATAAACCATATTACACAAGAGATACCACCAAGCAGGTTGATGTATGCATATAGGGGTGTTACGTGTAACACATTTGAACGACAAACTTGTTTCCCCATCCTACAGCTTATGAGGTCATGTCAACCTGTGTTGCTATAAGATGTTTGCATATACATTTTTACTGTGACATATCTTTGATTGACAGCCTTATTTCATCCTACATCTTATCAGTTCATGTCAATTTGTGCTGTTATAGGTTAAATGCTGCAAGTCAACTTGCAAGGTCACTGACATCAAGGATCTCTTGGTTTGTCACTATTGCTTCGATAAAGCCTTTGAAAAGTTCTATGACATGTATACTGCAACATGGTAACTATCTTCAATTTCTCATATTATTGCCTCATCAATTAACTTTCAAACAATGTGGTTATATAAAATGTATTTCTGCATTGAATCATAATGCCCTGTCATGCATGTGAAGTTTGGAATAGTGCCATTTTTTCCTTTTATTTCCTATGCTTCTTGAAGAACATCTAAGGTCGAGGGAAGTCATGGCTCAACAATTGAAGTTGTTATTGTGGGATTGAAGGTCACGTGTTTGAGTCGTGGAATAAGCCTCTTGCAAATGCAAGATAAGGCTGTGACAATATAGATCAGGAATGGGTCAAACCCTCTTGGGCCCTGCTAAGGTGGGAGCCCTATAACACAAGGTTCCCCCGTTTTATTCAAATTTTCGTTTGGACTACAAAGACGAGTCTTAAGTCTTTTGGTTTAATAAGATCATAATATCAGTAGATCAATATTTAACTGTTATCTACTCCTGTCATGTATACATGTACTCTTTAGTGTTTTTGTTTTATGTGATGTCAACTTTTGTCCCCCTTCTTTTCTTATTAGATTGATATAGATATGTTATTTGCTTGTCATATGAAGGAAAGGAGCTGGGTTTTCAATTATATTGGGTTCTATATGCTGTGAAGATCACTTCACGTGGTAAGTATTTTCTCTACTTCTAAACAGGAGGTGTTTAGTTCGTTGGTATCTTAAATGTCCTGTAATTTTGAATGTCTGGGCCATACGATGCCAGAATAATTACAGTGGCTATGTTTGGTTACACGTCTAGGGATATTTAACTGAGTAATGCTACCATTTCCATATTTTTTATATAATAAATCAAATTATGATTGCCACCCCAAAAATTTGTTTTAACATGATGGCAATTTTCATCATAAAATAACTTTTCATTTTTTATTTGTAACTTTTTCATTAGATCATAGAATTATGCGTGTGTTTTTTGTTAATTATGTAGAATCTGCTTGGCTTGAGATTTTCTTCACATGAATAATTACAAAATTATGGCCTTGTTTTTATTTTGTTTTTTCTTTCAAATATTTCTATGGAAAATGGTGAAACGGCATAGTTTTATTTCATGTTCTTTGCTCATTAAATTCCATGCTAACGGCATCAGAGGGCTAGGTTTCACCTTGTCTTTATCTGTCATACATGTTGAACCCCTCATTGTTTCAGTTTTCTGTGTTCCACTCAAATAAAAAAATTCTGCCTTGGTACAGGCACAGGATGAATTGTTTGAATGCAGATGCAGAAGGAAGTGCATATATTGTAAAAAGCAATGGCCACAAAGGGAAACGTACGCAACTTAGTGATTTCATTTTTTGATGGTTGAACCACTTTGGTCCTGAGTTTTGATCGACATTTTAAAATTGCTCTTCAAACGGAATTAATGGAGAATGGGGTGAATGTCTTGCTCAGTTCCCCGTTTTTTGAGACTTGACTGATGGAAATTTTAGACGAGGCATGGTGAAATTATAGATACCATTGAAAGAGGTCGAGCTTCTTCTCCATTGTACTCACATAAACATGTAGATCTGGTTGAGGTTGGTTTATTCAAAGCCTAGAACTAGAAGCTAAATTATCACATGGAAGTTTCACTTGGGTTTTTTGGCTTACTTGGATGTGTTCTTTTTATCATTGTGATTTGTTACCATGCTTTTGCCATGAATGTGTATATAGTTTACATCAATGAACATTTAGTCTCTTATTTGTGAGGAAAAAAGTGTCATAACCCAAGGCATATTCATTGTATTATATTTTTTAATCAAGGAGAAAAGGAAAAGAAACAAAAAAGCAAAACAATATCTTAAGCGAACAACACCTAGAGAGAGTGTGATGCAGCTAGGGAGCAAAAGGTCTAAGACTTGAGAACACCATCAAAAGAGGCAACATGTTTAGTAAGTCAATTTGCACACTCATTGCTCTGACGAAGAGTATGATGAAATGAAACAATTCAATCTAGAGGTTGGAAAATTTAATTAATCAAAGGCGAATAAGGGTGAAGTAGCTAAAACATGATTAGTTCAAGAACAACAATAGAATTTGTCATCAATTTTAATAAGTGCACTTGTTAAGACACCAGTTTGATAATCATGATTAGAGACGGAGACACTATATATATTTGGTCATTGTAAATATTGATTTATTTAGTTTTAATATTTTAATTTTTGTTTTGTAAATTTTTATCTTTTTTTATTTTTACTCTTTATTCTTTTATTTTAGTTATTGCAAAGTTCGTTTTTATTAAAATTGCTATCTACAAAAACTAAATTTAAATTACATATACAATTTTTTAACCACTTTTTTTGTTAACATTACAAGAACTCATTTCACTAAAAACAATTAAAGAATTATTGTTGTAATTTTTTTTATTATCAATTAATCACAGTTAAATTATTAAATATATTTGTTTTTATCATTATTTATTCTAAACACATACACGTAAATGGTTATAACGAAGTAACACCTAGAATTGTTGCACCTTAGAACAATTAAACTCAGAAAACAATTTAAAAGAACTTAAATAAAACAGCAAAGATAAAAACAAAAATATTTAAGCCAAGAATAATTAGTAAAGAGCAAAGATAAAAACGATAATATTTAATTAAGCCAATAATAATTATTAAAGTAAAAATATAGACGTCTAGAATGGGGCTTCTTTTTTGTTCTATCATAAACAAAAAATTAAATACTAAAGTATCAACTTTTTTAAATTTACAATTTTGCCAAGTGAGAAATTGATTTCTCATCCTCTAAATTTTCAAGTTTTTATTAATTAATAAAATATATATTTATTATTATAAAAGATGTTACAAAAAATAATGTGTTATATTATTTTACTTTTATAAATTATAAATACCCATTTTTTAAGTATATATATCTATTTTATGATTAAAAATAAAAAATTATATTGAGAAATTGGTACGTAGAATCTGATTTCTGAAACCGATTTCTCTTCATTCTTAAAAAAAAAAAAATTGAGAAGTTAGAGAAAGAGAAACTCATTTCTCACTCAACAAAGGGTGCATTTGTGTGAGTTTAAGTAAAAATAATTTTTTTAATTTTTATTTGTTTATTATTATAAAAATAATTTTTAATCTGCTTGTATACAAATTTAAAAATAATAATTTTTTAAAACTACACTGATAATCTTGTTGACACATTTTAAATAAACATGTATAGTCAAAAAACATTATCAATGTAATTAAATACTCATAAAAGTCAATAAATAAACAAGTCAAATTAAAAAATAAACTAGGTAGAAAAATCGAAAAAAGAAACAAAATTTATTAGATGAAAATTTAAATGAGGGTCGCGTGTAATCAGAAAACTAACATCGATGACAAAAAAAAAAATGAATATAAAAAAAAACACAATTAATGTACTAATGTAAACTTGTAAATAAAAAATTTATTAAAAATTAATCCAAAATAATTTAGAATTTTCAAAATAAATAAGAGTAACTGCATTATTTTCTCCATTAATAAGATAAATTTTGTATTTTTTTTAATTGTATTTTATTTTTCTAACTCATATATTGTAAAAGGCAAATTCAAAAAATTTAGCTTTTTATTATTAATAAAAAAAAAAATTTAACAAAATTATTTTAAAAAATCTAGAATAAATTTTTTCAAATACTATGAAATAATTTTTAACTTGAAAAAATTAATTTTTTTTATAAAAAAAATCTAAAACAAACTCATGATGGTAATTTAGTATTTAATTATTAATGAAATGATAAATTAATATATATTTTTTTTAATGGTAGAAAAAAAAAAAGCCTCTAGAACGGATGAGTAATCACGATTTCACGCTGCGTGTTCTCATTCTCAGAGGCAATCGCCATCGCCTTGTTCCTTCTTCAAGTTAGGGTTAAGCAGAGTATTCACTTATAAACAACAGAACACAACAAATTCGTCCGTTTCTTCAATTCAGCATCTACGAAATCAAAACTCTTAATATCCTTCATCCTTTGAATTTTGCAATTTCTTCCCGTGTTCGGTCGTGAACCGCCAAGTAATTAAAAATGGGTGGACATGGCGGTTTGAACATCCTCCCTCAAAAGCGTTGGAACGTTTACAATTTCGATAATAGAGAGAAAGTCCGTCGCGACGAAGAACAAGCCGCAAAAGAGGAACAGCTTAAACGCGAACAATCGCGAAAGCGCGACACTGAGCTCCGTATCGAACGCCTCCGTGTTGCTCGAGGTATAGCACCCACAATTCAGCCTCGTGAATCCGAACCCGAACCTAAAGCCGAACCTGAGACCGTTCCCGAAGCAGAAGCCGGTGACTCAGGACACATTAACCTCTTTGAAGGAATTAAGATTTTCGATCCGATTCGAGTGCCTGAGAGAAAGAGTGGTGATGAAAGAGAGGAATTGAAGAAGAATAAGAAATTGAAGAAAGAGCATGGAGATTCCGTTCGTGCTGTGGGTCCTGAAGATGAGAAATATAGGTTAGGTTATGGTGTTGCAGGGAAAGGGGTTAAGTTGCCTTGGTATCTTCAAAAGCAGAAATTGAATGATGATGATGCTGTTGGTGATGATGTTAATGGTGAAAATAGTGATAGGAAGGGTGAGAAAAGGAAGAAGACGTTGGAAGAGTTGAGGGAAGAAAGGTTGAAAAGGGAGAAGAGAGAAAAGGAAAGAGAGAGGGCATTGAGACACCCGAAGCAGCCAAGTCGTGGAGATTTTTATGGCGGCGACAGATACTACAGGTGAAATTGATTTTCTATGCTTTTGATTTCAGTTTGCTTTTGTTAAGTCTTTCATAGCTGGCGGTAATGAGCTACAATTAATGACGAAACGATAGAGAGAAACCAAATTCAAATCCTGATTGCAATAATCTTTGGCCAGACTTTACTAAAGTGTCGGCTAAACCCTGGATTATTAGGTTATGTTGTTATATATGTTGTTGGAACTCTTGTTTTTGAAATGTGTAATATACACTATGCTTTTTCCAGTTTAAATGTGTTGTTAACATCCGACTAAAGTCCTCCTGAGTTTAATTATGTGATTATAGTTGCATAATTACTCAGCACTTGCATGTTCCTAGTACTAAGGTTGTCACAATATGCAGTAACCTCGTGTAGGCCAATTGGTTATGAAAATTTGGTACCCTCTGATAATTATTGTAGAAGATTCCGTTCTGTGAGTTTAAATGTTTGATTGTGATACAGTGTTTTGGTTGAATTTTATTTTAGACTACTGCCACTTAATATTACTGATTATTGTTTAAAACACTAGGTATTTTAATGAAGGATTTTTAGCAACTTTCCAGTTTTCACAGAAGAAAGTTTCTCTGTGCCACTTTGGTACCATTTTTAAAATACAAGTTTTCTGAGAAATGGTTATAGTTAATTATTCTCAAAGCTCAAGATTTGAGTCTTATTATTCATATGTAATATATATTAATTGATTAAGTAATACATTTTAATGGATTGCTTTCTTGGTATGCACTACTATGTTTAATGAAAGAGTATATTCTATGATTTTACAGGAGATGATTAAGGGTTCTGCACTTTGTGATCTCCCAGGACTTTTCCTTCCTCATATGGGATTCATGCTGGCTACATTCTCGAGAAATTTGCGCTATCATTTTCTCTCAACCCTCCTCTACCTCATTAAGAATATTGTGAAATACAGAGTGGTTTGATTGCTGGATGAATCTGCTTAAAGCTTGTATCTGTGATTGAAGTCCTTGTCCTGTAATGTGGTCAAAACCAAATGCTTTACCTAATAAAAATAAAGAGTTTATCTTCAATTTTTTAGATTTTACTTTTTGTTTGGATTTTATTAAGCTTGTACCAGGTGAATATATACTGAACAAAGTTTTAATCATTGCCTTGTATATGAAGAAATCATCTTTTATTAGAATAATGAAACTGTTCAGTTTGAAAGGAATATCTGAACGCAGCTACTTTGTTGATATTCAAATGCCTTGTTGACTGTTGTGGTTGATATACATAGTAAATTTCCCCTTTGCTCTATGAAGATAAATTAATAACGAAGATGGGTAAAATAACTTGGGGAGTACATGTTTAAGGACTAAAGGATTAGCAAGCTGCTCCATAAGTATCAATTAAATTAATGACAACATCTAAATTGGTTTCTGGTTGGATGCGAAGAGAAAACGAATTGAAATAATGAAAAAGAAAATAAATAAATGGATTTTATATATACTATATGGATAGAAAGAAATTAATAAAAATAAATTAAAGTGATTTTTTATTATATGTTAGTAGGTTGGATGTCTTATTCTATATTTAAATTTAAGATTTTATAGTTATGTGAATTATATAATATATATATATATATATATATATTTCTTAATGTTTTTACGATGATAAAATGACATTTAAAATTTCATATACTTTAAGTTGGATATCACGGATAAAAAATTTATAATATAAGATGGATAAAATTATTAAGAATGAAATTGTCTCAAAGTCTTCTTTTATTTACTGTCTTGCATATGATTTTTGCTACACAATTTAAATTTTTCTTCACTGTATTTCGTGAGTTTTTTGGAAACACATTCGTAAACAAAATAGAACATTCTCCATTCTAGTCTTTTATTGGTTATATCACATATAACTAGTATTTTAATACTTCCATTAGTTCTATTTGGTTTAAACTTATAGACGTCTATCAAAAAGCGATTACAACAAGAAGAAGAAAAATACTTCTACACTACATAATTTAAAACCATAAAATTAACACGTTTATTCGTTAGAAGACCGGGTAATATCAAACCTAAAAGTCTACTGGTTGAATTAAGTAGTAGCCTAATCGTGCCAAATCTGCAGGGATGACAATCTCATATATTTAAATTTATTCAAATGCTTTGCAAAGTATTTGTTATGCCAACCTTTGCTAGCAATTTCGATGAATAATTCAAAGTAGACCCATTTGAAAATTGTTTATCCAAACATGACATAATCAAACTAGATCAATTCCTAATACAAGTTTAAAAACGAGAGTAGACAATCATATGGGCTATGGCCTCTACAACTGAAAATTATGATAACCGTTCTCTTCTATATTTGGAGAACTTGACACTCCCCTCGGTAAGTTTTACTAACACTATATTCTCTTCAATTCAATCTCCATGTATATAGTTTTAATCCAAATCTCAATATCTCTCATTTGACATTTGATTATTTAATATTTTATGTGCTTAATAATAGTTAATGTGAAACATGATGTTTCCCATGTTTTCTTCTCCCATACTTTTTTTTTCTTGGAACTAGTGAAACTAAAGTTTTTAAGACGAGTTAATGTGATATATCACAATTTTGATAATTGAAATTGTGTCAAGTTCAATTCTTTATATTGTGTAATGTTTTGTAAGCAGTTTCAGATTGTGGTGATAGCAGCGAATATGGGTTGTAATGTTTGTCAAGGAAGAGTGTCCAGAGTTGTCTCAAAAATGACTGGTAAGGTTATGAACTTTGTTTTATCTTTTTACAGAAAAATGTTTCATTATTCTAATTTCAAGCACAAATATTTTTAATCAAAATTTCAAATACAAATCTAATATTACTTTTGTGATTAATTATGTTATTTATTTAAAATTTTGAAAATAAATACAAATGATATGCCCTTTAAGTGTAAAAGTTATACACTAATATCTAATCAAAGGTTATTATTTTGCTAAATCACTTCAATTTTATAAAGGTATTTTAAAATTAGTGGTATGACAAAAAAAAATATAATTTATTATTAGATGATAATGTAAAACATGATCACATTGTTAAGAAGGGGTGGCTAGGGAATTGATGGACACAACCTCTATCCCCAGGAGAAATTCATACAGCGGATAGTATTAATGAATATATAAATATTTAGAGTTTTTTTTAATGAATAAGAATTTAGAGTTTAAAATATAAAAATATCATACTATATTTTTTAATGTAACTAGTTTATATTATATATATGTTTGTCATACTCCTTTTTGGTATTTCTTGTTTATAAATGTTAGTTATAAATTTGAAATTGAAAAAACTTTATCAATATTTATTTAAACATGAAATGGATTTTTTAGATATAAAAGATGCATTTGCACGACAAAATAATATAAAAGATACATGTTAGGCATGAAATTTGCTAGAATTTGTTACAATTGTCAATATTTCTAAGTGATGCAGTTCAACTGGTTCGACAACATCTTAGTAATCAGTTGACTTCGTCGAATCAATTTCCGATCCAAGATTAGCAACACTGATCATTGGTATCTTATTTGAGAAGAAGCATATCATACTATGTCTTACCGAATATTAGCTGGTTCATACGCACAGCTGAATCAATACAATGAATGGAAAGGATATGGATTTGACTATTTGAGTCCCAGTCCAACCAATCTGATTGGCCGGTCCAGTCTTAACAACGACGACTAATCTCATTTTATCTAAGTAAACTTCTTCATGTCGCAAAACTAAATATGCAGGGTTGACAGAGTACACAATAGATGTTAGCAAGAATGAAGTAACAGTAAAGGGAGATTTCATGGCACGTTGCAACTTCCAGTATAAAAGCTTTGGAAGCAGCACCCTGCAGAGTGCCACCGGTCCACCCAAGTCCTTGTCTTCCTGTTTAACTAAATTTGACAAACATAAATGTAACAAAAAGTAAATCCTAGCAGCTGCAAGCTTCAAATTATAAGACACACTTTGTTCTTTCTTTCTAGCATACTACAAGACATAACTAACAGCATGAAATTCAAAGAGGCTGCCAAACAAGATATGAAAATAGGCTACACACAGATGAAAGGAAGCAATACTTGCCACAATCAAAGACAATAATTACAGAAAGAAACAGCCAGAGAGAGAGAGAGGGAGAGAGCCCCTGAAGAATTATGTTATTTTTGGTCATGTTGACAACTTGATATTACCAGATAGTCACTAAATGAACCATAAAATAAATGACAAACTTTCCCTCTTAAGTTACAAAAAGAATGCATGTCACCCAAAGCACGAATCAGTTCACATTAGGAGTAACAACAGACCGACAACTTACCTAAAGTTTTCTACTTCCAAAATGTTATCCACCCCAAAATACAAGGAAATATAAAAAGAAAAACCAACACCTGATGAATTGATCTACTTTAACTTTTGTCACAACTGCTTGAATAGTCAGGAACAAAGTAAAAATCTATGGTGAAATCAAATCGTGCAAATGCTTAGTTCTTCTTCATGAGATATCCCATGATTATGCCAAGTAAGCCAATTAATATGACAAAGACAAATGAAACTCCACCACGATTTTTGTTGCTTTCACGCTTCAGCAGCTCCTACAAGTTAAATTCATTCATCCAATAAGTGTTTCACATCCATAACTAATATTCAAAGAAAATTAAAGTGCAAGTCTCCCTCAAAATAAAATGATTGGCATATACAATATATTTCTATTTCCCCTCAATACGACATAGGCAGTACATAAAATTAACTTGCTTTTAATACAGATTGGATAAGACTTTATTGTTCGATAACAATAAACTTTTCTTTCAAAAACACATTCCATCCCTATTTAGACAAAATCTTGGAAGTTAGTCTCCACATATAGTGATGAAAAGCAAATATTGAAATTTCCAGCACAAATGTTCCTAAAGCTAAGCTCACATGTTGGTGAAGAAAATTATTTATGTTCATCAGTTTTCCTAGTACCAAATAATGTAAACTCAACCACTGTCCAATGTCAAGAAAAAGAATAGGACTGACTTTTTACATAGGAAAGAGGAGCAAATATTTCACAAAACCTGCCACTTTTTTCCCATAATAAACTCAACATATTCCTTTTTAGTTACTTTTTATTTCAATTGGTTTCCAAGTTCCAAATAAATTGTTAGAAAGAGCATCTGATAATATATCAGCAACAGACAACAAAATAAAAAGAAAACACACACAACACACACATGTCGAAGGCATATAGCCATATACTGCCACAATAACAGAAACAGGACAATTCTAGTTCTAGTGATAGGAGCAGTTATTCAAATTTTGTTTGAAATGTTCCATCTCCAAAAATAATCCATTAGCATAGTGATTGGTTGCAGAAAATTGTAGGAAAATGGTAAGACCAAAATCTCTCCTCCTTGTTCACTTCCCTCAAATATTGGGGGGATTTAGGAGAGAGAGAAAGTGAGTTTAAAATAATATGTGTGCGATGAAAATGTCTGAACTTATACTAGAAATCCAAAACTCTCTTCTTTATACTCAAATGAGGTGGATTTGAAGATGAAATAAGATAAGTTTTTCCCATATCAAAGCTCAAATCTATTATTGTTGATATGAAATGTGCAGGGGAAGCAAATATAGTTCTGGAGGTAGGGTACGTTTAAGTAAGAAGAAAAAATAATGTCTCCTTGAGTCTCTACACAAAACCCCACCTCCGTAAGAACAAGACTAATGTCAATGACATTATTGAAAGGAGTGGAAGTAGTGACTGTCCATTGAAGCAAGGATCGTGACGAGATAGTATGCCATTATAGCTATTTGAGGCTCTTGGTATATTTGAACCCAAAAAAAGGCTCATAGTATTAATTATTATATCCCTAGAACTGGACATTTAACAATATTTACTTTTATTATATAAGTTATAATAGTGTCCCTAAGATGTAGCGCAAGTGGTCGAGTTTGAACAATCGAAGGAGTTAAAGAATGAGGTCAAAGGTTAAAAAACTCTGCCTTTTTTTTGGCTGAAAACAAATTTAGGGTGATGGCATGGTGCCCCAGTCCAAGGTAGGGAATACCTTAGGGTTCATTGATCACTTACAAATGGATTTACATTTGCCTCCCTTCAATGGTGCTAGCAGGGATCGAACCCGCAACCTACAGGTCCAATGCCTGTCTTTTTTAACATAAATACTAACAACTAACATTTGTCTATAAGAAAAAGCTATGATAGTAATCTAGTTTAATTTTCCCTCCCTTGCATACCAAACAAGGAGTGTTATTTCTCCTTCCCTCCCTTGAAAAAAGACTATAGACAAATGGGTAAATAAAGTATCATAGGCATAGTGAATTCTCACTAATTCCTGGCGGAGCTTGCTAGTTTGTTGAATTGCAGTATTCTTTTCTTCTGTCAGCCTTGCGATTAGAGCTCTTGCCTGCAACAAAGCAACTATAATTAAAACACAGTTGCGACACATTACTAACTCTAAAAGTTACAGGCTCCATAAAGATTACAGCATGTGAACCAAAAATAAAAGAGATAACCACAATTATGTCTTCCTTTGTTTGCAGTTTAGTTTTTCCTGACAATCCATGATCGATAATTCATACTTTAAGTAAACAACCCTTCAAGTGGATATCTAAACCATGAAATTATCCATCAGCTTTGATCTCACAGGAAAACATGAAATGCTTAAATATGTTTTTGCGTCTTTTACAATGCAAGTTTCTTTTCAAATTAGTCCAAATTTGAATTTTAGTCATTGAGTCCTCACTATTTTAATAGAATGTAAAGATTACAAAGGAATAAAATTCAAATAAAGACAAATTTCAAAAAACTTTTTAGGTACTAAAACCATGATTATGTAAACCACTAGACATAAGATGTGCAAAAATTATACCAACTCCGAAAAAGCACCTTTTAGAGTCAGGAGCAAAAAGATATCAAGGCATCTGAGGGTTACTTCACAAACCTTTTGTAGATTGAAAATAAAGTATAAATTCATTTTGGGAAGTTGGAACAACTATGCTTTTGCTCATGCTTATGGGCACATACACAATTAGAATATAGGCATCAACTGTAGACTTTTATGAGGAAGTTCATAGTACCACAGTTTTGCAACACACAAGTTGTATACATTCTAAAGCTATATGAATTGAGTTACTAAAAAAACAGCTATATCACTTTAAGTTCAACAAACTTATTTTTCCGTAAAGCCATCTCTTTGCACAGGTCATCTCTATTAACAAGAGTATAATCTACATTCCTTAATCTTATATGATTTGCATGGAAAGTTCAATAATAATAAAAATTCTGAATAGATTCAAACGGGAAAAAAACGATAATTTGAAATTGAAAAATAATTGCTGAATTACAAACAATGAGTTTTAGACAAAGCAAGAAATCTTAAAGCCACTATTTACTACTATTATTAGAACTTCCAAGCAAGGCATCAGAAACAATTGAACACAAAACTTAACATTGGATTTTACTTCCAATGGATATCCTCCAAGTACATCCATAAGTTTGTGTTTTAATAACTCAATTGAGTATACAAGGCTGTTTCTTAACTGTGCTTATTTACATCACCAAATCCTTATAGTCCAAAAAACTGTGTTTCCACTATGATGTTGACTTTTTCTTTTCCAGTATCAATCAACCAGGGTATTTGGTGCTTTTTACATCTTATGCATGAGGCACCAATTTTACAGCTAACCAGCTGGGCCAGTATGCCTGAGGCTTCTATTTTACGGCTGATCAAATGTATCATATCAGCTAATTTGCTTTCCCTGTTCCTTTTTGGTTTTCACCAGCATACTTTTTGTTAGGTACTTTGGTAAAATAGCCTTTTATATAATAAATAAATATAAAATTATTGGTATTGAAGGGAAAATTCTTCAGGTGAAATGGAGGTTTTTATCAAATGGCTTATCTTGCCAGATAGGGAGTACAGCTGGGACTGTGACTGGGAATCTGCAGCCAGCATTAACATTCCCTCACTTTCACCTTGAGGACACAGTGGGGTACCGATAGACAGTGGTGTCCAATTGGGAGGAATACAAGGACAGCAAAGGGTCCCAGCCTTTCGGTTAAGTTAGTTAATAGTAAGACAGTTACAAGAAATGAATAACTCTAGAATAGTGGTTATGAAACTCCAGAATACGATAAATGAATAACTAATTTTATGGTCATACAATTATTATCAATCATGTAAAAGAGTAACTCCTTTCTGGGCTCAGTGCTAGTTACCAAATAACGAATGATGCATCCCAACTTTATTTCATGTTTCTATAAGGCAAAAGAATGCAAGACAATAAGATCAAATTAACTAGGCTTCCAAGTGGGGGGGAAGAAAAAAAAATAGCACCCAGTCAAATATACACATTGATATTATGTTTAAAATATTGAACACGAAAATTAAATTCTATTTATTCATTTCTACAAAAATTCATGTGTATATTCTATATTAGCATTATACAGAAGACAAATAGTACAGCTGGTAACCACAAATCAACATACATTATAACAAACAATAAATACATAAAACAGAAGTTGTTTTACTATACCTCTGCCGATTTGTCTTGAGCCTCAGGCCGTTCAGCAAATCCTCTTGTTACCTGTAACGTCCCAAAAAGAAAGGCATTTCAATTGATATCCTATGAATTTTATTTATATGTAAAAACAAATGGTTCACCTAAAACAGGACAAGTTAAGAACCCACTTGTGCGAAGTCAGCACCGTTGACATTTCCATTTTCCGAAACAGAACCTCTAGGTGACGACCCTTCCTCCGAACCTTCTGGGACTGGAGATGGTGGTTGAGGCGGAGAGATATACAGCACTCTCAATTTGCACTCCTCAACAACATGCCCGGCCTCCTTGTTGAACTGGGCAATCCAATAGAACAAATCTTGTCACTTTGCACATCATAACTGAAATAAAATGAAAATGAAACAGCTACTAACATGATAATCATACCATTTCTGCAGAGATATCCTTCGGACTGACACCATCGTCAGTTTTTACACTCTGAAGAAGAAACTTATCCTTGCATTGCATATCAGATGGAGCTTCTTTTTGCGCTTGCATAGTAACTTCACAAAAACAAACAAATATGACTTATATTGATTAACAATCAAACAAAAGGGAAAATCTGATATGCATTCAGAATAATGTATTGGGTACCCATAACATCGCAGGTAGATCTTGGCAAGACAATTCCAGTGTTTGGACGCACACAATACTTCTTAGGATTGGTTGTTTTCACCTAAACAAAATCAAAATCAAAATACAAAAATAAACAAGCATCTTTTGCATTTTCCTCGCCAAAAAAAAAACAATAAACCGCAAAAAGTGACAAAAATCGTTAATTACAATCCAACAACATTGCGACCAAACTAACAGTGAAATCAAATCAACTTAACAACAAAATATATAGGTAGAGTCAAATTAAGAGATTTCGCAAGAAAAGCAAAACTAAAACTCAGAATCGAATCATTCTCAAAATTAACGAAAATTAAACGAAACCGAAAAGCATTGCAAAACGAAGAATGAGAAGCAAGAGGATAAAACGAAATTGTTTTTACCTTGAAAGCTACATAGCTATCAGTCTTATTAGACAATTGAAGAGAACACGAGATCTGCTTCTTCAGCTCAACTACAACAGAAGAAAAAAAATTCAAAGTAAAATTAAGGTATCAAAATGTGCGATTGAAACCCTAGAAGAAGATAAAGAGATCGGGAAACTGACAGGGGAACTTGAGTTCGAGAGGTTCGATGCTGAGGAGGTCCCCGGAGCTCATATCGGAGTAATTGAATTTGAAGCAGAAAAAAGAGGTTAAGAGAATATTCGAGAAAGTGTGATTTGGAGGGAGAGATCGAGATCGAGAAGAAAAGAAAAATAAGAGAAAATAATTGGAGTCGGGGAAGGAAAATGCGATGATGATGACAGGGATTCGTTATTTTTTTTGTTTTTCTTTTGGTTTTCTATATTTTCTTTGTGGTATAGAAAGTGGAAGTATCAACGTGCGTTGAAACTTTGAAACAAATACAAGGAATCGAAAAAGCTCTTCCAATTCAATCAACCTACCTTCCCAACGCACCCAACCAGCATTAAATTAAATAAATATTAAATAAAATCAAAATGGCAACTCACCTTAGAAGTATTTATTTTATGGATTTTATTTATATATATTAAATATTTATTATAATATCATTTATTACAATCATTAAATTATTGTAAGTCTTTGACTTTTAGTATAATTATTTTAAAAATTATAATTATAAATGAAATTAAACTTTTTTATTTATATTAAAAATACTCAATTTATTTTTTGACAAAGTTGAATATTTAAATTGTCAAAGAAAATAATAATTAATATTCCAATTAATATGTGATTAGTCTCTTATAACTTTATATATACTTTAACTGGTCTTTTCTTTAATATAAAAAAAATTGAGTTAATAAAAAATTATGTATTTGATTCAAAATTTATATTAAATATATTAATTTTTGTTGATCAATTTTCTCTTATATTTAAAATCGAAGATACTGATTTATAAAACAAATTAATTTTTCAGTTAAATTTGGTGGAGTGATGATGAAGATAGACTACTCTGTTCCTCGTATAAAATTGTTATCGACTAATTTGAATATTAAATTTTATTAGAGACCAAATTAAATCACATCAAGATTATGAGAAACTAAATTGAATATTTAATTTTTTATTTATTTTGATTTTGACTTGACTTTTTTTAGTTATTTTTCTTACACAAGATAATATATTTCTAAATGAGTCGATCAACCTTACTAGATATTCTCTTTTAAAATCCCTTAGTATAAAGATGAATTCCTAATTGATCGAATATTAAGACCCTCTCATTAATCTTGGGTCTCCACACCTCTTGTAATACCCCAATTCATTTCTCAACAATCTTGAAGCTATTGGCTCAAATAAATAAACCATGGTTATGGTCATAGTTAAAAATGAATCAATATCAATTATCTTTTTTATCACACTCTTATTTATCAATCGGAGCTCATCTTCTTTGAAGACCTTTTAAATAGATTTCTTGAAGACTCTACAATTAGACTTATAATATTTGTTGTTATTGGTTTCCTTACAGGAGAGAGATATTATATCCATTCAATAGCCTATTTTGCTTATTTTTAACAAATAATCAAATATTCGATCTAACATTAGTGATATCAAGTATATATTTGATTTTACCTTTTGATTAATTGATCTATTTCCATTTGGTTGGCTTAATGCATAACATGAATAACTTTTCTCTTTTAGGATTTAGGCTGTCATAGAATTGGTTGACACATCACCATCAAACTTTTTCATATCCAATATGAAAATCAACGGAGGATATCTCTCTCAATGAACACATATATTTTCATTATCTTTAATGTATTGTTCAATACATACTACTTTGGAGACTAATATGTGTATTAGTCTGTATTTATTATAAATCATTTATATTTATAATAATTTGAATAAATTTATAATTAATAAGGACAATTTGATAAAATCATTACTCTTTCAAATTTATTTAACATTTTTTAATCTATGTAAAATAGTAAAGTGTGACAACTATTTTAAGACGAAAGAAATAATTTTTTATTTTCAAAATGGATAAAATAAATTTTAGATGATTTGTTTAAATTTCAAAAATATGTTGTGTATCAAATGATATATTTGTTTTTATAATTATTTTTGATATTATCTACAATAGCTGAACGAGTTTTTTCTTTTATGAATATTATCAAGAATCAGATGTAAAATTATACTAGAGATAAAATTATTAAATAATTATTTATTTACTTATATGATAAATAATATTTTTATTAGAAATATAAATAAAAAAATCATTTGATGTTTTCATAGTTAAAAAAATGCAAAGAATAGTTATACTGTAAAAAAAGGAAGTGTTATATATATTATCTGTATAAACCTTTAAACATATCTTTTAATTGGAAAACATACTTTTTTTTTTAGAAAACATAACAATTTTACTCTAAAATAAACTACAACTAAAAAAAACCCATTAAGAATTTATACAGGGATTGCACGTGTCAATTTGATGGTTCAAACTTCAAAGTTCAAACAACTCAACTATTTTCAAGGGAATAGTGGGCTGAAGTGGTGGAATTTTCAATGCACCTTCTAGCAATTTAGAGTATCTCTCGTAATAGAATTTTGGAGAAGAATGTATTTGAAAACTAAATCTATATATTAATTAAATGAAGATTTTTTAAAATGAAGAAATAGCATCACAAATAATTATATAATATTTCAGTCATTCTTGATTTATTTAATCTATCTACATATAATAATACTATAAGCATTATTTTTTGGTAAATTAACCGTTTAGCAATCATTAGAAGATTAATTCAAAATTTAAGTTTTTAAGTTTCTATTATTCTAATTAATTTATTAATTATTAATTTAATTTACTTTTATTGAAAGTTGAAATTTTTTTGGAGAATTTAAAAATAATCAATTACTTTATTGGTTATTGTGCAATTTTTTAAAAGGAAAAAAAGGTGTAAACAAATGGAAAAGGTCAAATAATTGGATATAAAATATAAAGTGACAAATTGTTTTGGTTTTCTTTAGCAATCACATCTTCAAATTCTTATTAAATAGAACTTAAATTTAAAATAAAAATCTATACTTTCATCTTTTAATTTATAAAAAAAAATGTAGATTATATATTATAAACTAGTACATCTATATTTACAACAATGTTATAAAGTTTATCTTTTTTACAAATTTATTATTTGTCAATTATTAGAAGATGGTTAATATATTAAGTTTATATTATTAGTATATAAGTAGTAAATAATCTGCAATTAATTAAATAAATTATTATTTTATATGTCCTCAATTTTTTATCATTTAAATATTTTATTTTTATAAATTTAATTCTTATATAAAATTAAAATATTATTAATGATATTTTTTTTATATTTATAACAACTCAAAAACATACATTAACTGAATTTTATTTTTATTTAATAAATAAAGAGTAAAATAAAAATTAAATAAAATTAAATTTTTTATTTCACAATATAAGTATACAGAGCTAAAAGATTAAAAATCAAGAAATAAATATTTTTTATTTAAATTATCAAACTATTATGAATTAATTAATTAGTTATTTTAATGTTCATTCGAACGAGGAGATTTCTAAAGTTGCATGCATTTAAATAAAATTAAATGATTGAGGAACAGAACACGTGTGTATAAACAAAGATTTTTACTTATTTTTTTTGTGCGTATGAACAAAGGCATAAAATAGAGAAACGGAAAATATAAACACCGAAGATTGTTAAATTTTTTCAATCAAACAAAAAGGGCAAATTACGTTTATTTTATTTAAAGTTGTCTTAAATGACACTAATATTTATTTAATTTTGAAAAAATATATATTTTTCTTGTATTAGTTAAAAAAATTGTACGTAATATTTATTTTCCATATTTTTTTAATTTTAACTATCATTTATAAAAAATAAATTGGATTACACATTTTGGTTTTGCTAATAAGAATATAATTATATATTTATTAAATTTATAATCATAATTCTATAAATTAAAATTAAAATTTTAATTGTTTCATTTTATTAATAACATAAACAAATATAAGTATAAAAAAAAT
>JBBPBS010000007.1:4763741-4784553 GCA_037974835.1 Cicer judaicum | reverse complement strand
AAAATAATAAAAGATTAAGAGTGTTATATGAAATAAAAAAAATAATCGTATAATAAATAACACAATTTATTAATTGTTTTGATATGTGTGAAAAGTTAAAAAAAACAAACAATTTATATAATCTGCACATTTTTACTTAATCCAAGGTTAATCACCTTTATTAGATGTCATATTAATTCAAAGTTTTTTCAAAATACTAATGACTATTAACGGTATTTTTTTAGAAGTATAACTTAATTATTATTTTAATTTTTATAGTTGAGATAATAACTCAATCAATGTTAATTCGATAAAGTTAAGAGAAAATAAATATATTTTTTTAAAATTAATTCGTTATATTAACAACGATTTTGCCTCAATTCAAAAGATAGAAAAAAAAAATAGAAAAATCAGTTAACTTATAGCTACAATAAATATTATTCGTTGTCAATAGAGTTTAAGATGATTTTTTAATACCACTGTGAACTATATATATCAAAGTGGTCTAGAGTAAATTGTACCAACTTTTAAATATAAGTTATTTCAAAATACCATCATATATTTAGTCTAGTATAAGAGACTAATCTTGTATGTATGACACATAGGACCACATATTAAATATTCACTCAACAAGATGCTAATATGTGGTTTATTTGAATTAATTTATTTCAGTTTTCTATTGACATAAATACTTACTTTATTTTGATTTAAATAAAAATAATAATTAAAAAATTGATGTATCTCCTTAAAAATTAAGATAAAATATATTAAATTTTTAGATGTTTTTTTTATTTATATTTGATTGGAGAGTAGTATGAAATTATTTGAAATAGATAATAAATATACAATGTTTTTGAGATCAATTGCTTGTGAAGAAACAAAGTACAAATCATTTATCGTATACTGATTTGCCACCTAATGAATGGGACACTAGTTCTACTAATTAGTATAACTTGTATGTTTCTGTGTGGAGTAATTCGTTTATAAACTTATATTGCTTCCATGAGTTGTAGGCGACGACCAAAAATAAGATAAGTACAAGTATGGTTAACATTGACGGTTCAAAAGCTCTTACAAGTTGAACCGACTCTTATTTATCCCAATCTTGCAAAATCCAATTCTTCCGGTCATTTGGAAGTTCTTTTAGGTCATACTTTTATTAAATTAAATTTTGTGAACTTAGACTAAATTGTGTGTATTTGAAAATTGTTACACCTGATTTAAGATGTTTTAACTACTAAAAATCAGAATAGATGCACCATTCTGTGTTCTTGATTTCAACTTCTCAATCTGGGAATTTTACTATTTTATCAACTTTGAATTGATGATCATAACTTTCTTAACACAAAGGGAAATGCTATATGGTAAAAAAAATAAAGTGACGAAAAAATACGGAAATTAAGAATTTTTTTTTATTCTCCACTCTCATAGGTCTCCATCAAATACGAGGAATTAATGATTTTTGCACCGTTATTAAATTGAGATATTTTCAAAATATTAAATAATATATATTTATAATTATTTATAAATTATATGATATTATTGTTGGTTTAATAGTTGTGTTATTTTATATTAATATAATTGTTAGATTTTTTAGTCTTATAAATTCTCAATCAAACATAAATCTTAGAATAAGACTTTTGTTATGCAAAAGAGTTTTGCCATAACTTCCATGTCCTTTTTTGCAAGACCCTCCGAATAAAGTCTTTTGTATAAACTAATTCACGCAGTGTTAAAAAATATATGAAGAAACTCTCACTAAGAGGAGTAACTTTATAGAAATTCATAATGTTAATGAGAAATCAAAGCAATTAAAAGTGTATATTTGTTATCCACAATGATTGAAAATTGAACAGCATAATAAGCAATTTGTATTTTTTGAATTGTTTGAAATTGCATAACAATTCTTTTGTTGAAGCTATTGCAAAACTGTACACTTTCCAATTTTGTTCAACACTGTCTTCTAGTTCTGACAACTTTTACATAAGAAATCTTGTCAAATTTAACATTAAAATTAATAAGAGTAAAGGGCATATAATCAATACTTTTATATAATATCACTTGAGTTGAACTTTTAGACATTTCAAATGCAATATTATATTTTATTATTCTCGGTATCATCATTTTCGACCATCTATTACTAAAATATATCTTTAATTCTACTTGGAGTTTTCGTTTTTCTTATAATTTTCACTTTGAAGACTCTCTATGAGATATCGTAAAAACGTGTAATTTACATTCAATGACATATTTACCTGAGATAGGCCATTAAGTTGAGTATTTGAAAAATTGCTCGATCACAATAGTAACACATATACCCAAACTCTACAAATAGTAGCTTCACTAATATCACATAAAAAGTACATTGAAACAAGAGAAAATGAAAGTAAATGTATCCAAACATACACTAAATTTAATAGAATTGTTTAAACTCCTTTAACGCATGTCTATTTATGCGGTCATACTTATGCGATTTGACACATTTACAACAAAAGTTGTCAAGAAAGGCACATGTCATTGACATATGAAAAGCTTGGTGATTTATAAATTCATCATTGGAGTGAAATGACTAGTATGTCTTTCTTTTCAAATATTATTACATGAAAGGATTGTAATTGACTTTTCTATAGAGGATTGGAGGGTGATTAATTAATGGATTTAGTGGCTACACAAGAAACAATCTTGTCTATTAATTATTAATTATGGGTAAAATTTAGTTTTGAATTATAACTATTTAAAAATTGAATTAAATAAATTTTTACTTTAAAAAAATTGAACCGTATTAATTTTTAATTTGAAAAAATTGAACTGAACCGCTTTTTTAGTTCAAAAAATTAAATCGAAGTATTTTATAAATCAGTGAATCGATTTATTACTTTGAATCAAATTGATTTTAACTTTATTTTTTTGTTCATATAAGTCAAATTTATATAAATATCCCTAATTACTTTTAAAAAATAAATTTAGTTTTAGTTTTTTTGAAATAAAAATCGGTTCGATTCGATTCTGATTTTAAAAAATTAGTTTAAAAACAGTTTAATTCTCAATTTTTAAAAATAGTTAAGTTCAATTAAATTCAATAATTTAATTCAATTTTTGATTTTTTTTAACACTCCTACCGCATACATTTCAATGCAAATCAATCTCTCACAAATATATATTTAGGCTTGTAACTTAACTCCATTGTTAAGAACACACAATGATCTCGTTAAAAAAAATAAAAACAAAATAAAAATATAATGCTACAGGTAGAAAATGTAAGATAATAATTGAGTCATTTATCGTCTTTTTTAATTAATTATTTAATTAAATTTTTAGTAATTATTTGATATTGTATGTTTTAAAATCTCAATAATATTATCATTTTTTAAATAAAATCAGAAAATTCATCATCATTTTCAAATAAAATCCAAAAAATTAATTACCAACTCAACAAAATTAATATTTTTTTTATCAAATTTATAACTCAAATATTCAATTCATATTTATATCTTCAATAACAATAACAATATTAAATTCATCAAATAAACAACTCACATTTGCTGATGGCGAATTATAAAATGAAGATATTATCTTTGTGATTTGAGGATTAAATATTTAAGTGTTTATTTGATGAATTTGATTTTGTTAGAGGTAAATATATGAGTCTATTGGATTATTTGAATTGTGATTTTGATCATCAATAAATATATAAATTTTATCTCAAAGTGATGAATATATTTAATTTCATTTTTTTAATTATTTAATTTATTCATCTACACGTCAAATGGTTGTTGCCTATCTTTTAACATCAACAATATTTTACAATTAAATAAAATTTACCAAATTTAAATTAAAAAAAAAATAAAAAATTACATAAACGAAAATGAAAGAGACACTAACTCATAAGAGGAATCATATGTTTAAATCTAAAAATAAAAATAATTTTAAAATAAATGATCAAATAATTAATTAAAATTAAATAAATGATCAAATAAAAAAATGTTTAATTGCAATTTTGTTCTCTATATTTTTTATTGATTCATGAAATTGATCCTTATATTTTAAAAGTCAACCGTTTTAGTTACCTCTCTAATTTTATAATTAAAAATGATAACGTGAGATGGTTTAAAGAATGTGATATATGATCCATGATGTATAATAATTAACACTATGAAATTTGAATAAAACATGTAAAAAATTATATTTCAACCTAAAATTTCTTTATATTTTTAATTTAATTAATCACATATAAATAATTAATACTTCTATATGATTCTATATTATATAATTATATATTATGTCATTAAAAATATATTAAATTATCATTTTTTTAATTTAAAATTTTGAATTTTTTTTTAAAACTATGGATTTTTAAATTAAGAAGATTTTTAAATTAAGAAGATCAATATTGTAAATTGGAGTGGGACCACAACGCAGTTAAACTTAAAAAAAAAAAAAAAATTAAGAGGAGGGACAATATCTTATATTACTTACTTTCCAAACTTGCAATTTGTGAGTTACAAATCTGATAACTTAAGGTTTAGGACACATTGTCTGTTTTTTAACCATGTCACTGAAACAGTGTCTTGTTCTTCCATGTCTTCTCTGTTCACCAAATTCCTAACCGCAATTCAGTTCCTTCGTCGAACTCATTCACCTTCTACGCTAACCGCTATTAGAACCATGAGTTCAGCGTCCACACAGTGTATTTTCCAGCTCAAGCTTAACCCTTTAACCGGTAACTCTGAATGGGTCGTCATCGAAGAAAACGACGAACAAACCTTCCACCAACCTCTTCTCGCAACGACTTCGTATTTGGACATGCTCAATGACTCCACCAGAAACACAGCATATCGTGAAGCCATTGATAAAACCGTCACAAAACCTTGCCACGTTCTCGATATCGGGTAATCTAATTGTGAAAATGTTTAGGGTTTAGTTTTTTTTTCTTATAGTGTGATGCTATTTATAATAACTGTGCAGTGCTGGAACTGGGTTACTTTCGATGATGGCTTCACGAGCTATGGGTGGGAAAGGAACTGTAACGGCATGTGAGTCTTATCTTCCTATGGTGAAGTTGATGAAGAAGGTTATGCGCCTTAATGGTATGGAAGGAAGAATCAAAGTTATCAATAAGCGATCTGATGAACTCAAAATTGGTCTTGATTTATCTTCACGTGCTGATGTTCTTGTAAGTTACATTGCACTCGTGTCCTGGCTACTAGCACTAGCACTTCTTTAATCCTCACTTATTGATTGTTAAATATCAACCTAGTATAGACAGTTCAGATTGAAGATTGAAGACATGTCTGGGTGTGTCTACGTGACGGTATTGATTGTTATGCATTGAGTAGCATCGACAGCTCAAATTCAAGGAATGCCTGAGTGTCCGCACTGACACTGACATGTTACATACAATCACTTTTATTTTCTCAAATTATTATTATTAGCATTTACATGTTGGTGTCCGTGTCTATCTCAATGCTTCATAGTTAAATATACTCGTAAAGATCCCATCAAAGATTGTATAATTGTGAGGGGAAAATGGTGTCAAATTCCTTCATGTGTCATGTGTGGAAGACTTTTTCTTTAAATAGGTAGACTAATGAATTGGTGATTATGAGAGCTAAAGTTAGAGCTAATTTTTAGCATTTCATAAGATGTTGCTCTTTGATGTGGTGGACCTTTATTGTTATTGTTCAGTTAGGAAAATTAATGTCTTTATTGCAGGTGAGCGAGATATTAGATTCAGAATTACTGGGTGAGGGGCTTATACCAACCCTACAACATGCACATGACAATTTGTTGGTGGAAAACCCTCTGACTGTACCATATCGAGCAACTACATATGGACAGGTTAACATAAAGATCCTTTTCATTGTGTAATATTTATTCTTCATTCTTTTGAGTCTCGCAGAAGTTTCTGCTTCTTACATCAGTCCCCTTTTCAGCTAGTTGAAAGCACATTCTTATGGCAATTGCATGATTTACAAAACAATGAAGCTGGTGCATCTGATGGCATTCGACTTGCCCCTCCTGGACCTGAAAGTCTTTTAAGTGTTAAGCGTCAGCAATATGCCATGCATTGTGATCCGATAAGAGAAGAACTGAAAACGGTGTGTTTGAAAAGAATTATGTTATCACTTCATTAAAATTTATTAGTAGGTCTTTCGTTCTCTAATTAAGATCCATCCAGCTTTCAGAACCCTTCAAAATTTTTGAATTTGATTTTTGGAAACGACCAGAGAGTTATAGCAACACTGAGCTGCACATAAAGGCAACGGATGATGGCAGAGTTCATGCTGTTGTTTCTTGGTAATCATATATGTGTTTCATTAGTGCTACCAGAAAATTTATTTCCTTTCAGTTTACAACATTCCTGTATGTCCTTTAGGTGGGTACTTCAACTAGATCGTGAAGGGACAGTTTATTATTCCACTGCCCCAAGGTGGATAAGCTCACCAACAATTACAAGTGAGGTTTTGTTATTATGATATAGTTTTTCGGTTAGGCTGTGTTGACATGAGAGTAGTACTATTCCATTACAATGATTGCCTTGTTACTGTTTGGAAGTTCAGTTACATGAATATGAATTATATTTATAGTTGTTAGTAATTTAGAACATTCATTGCTGATGCTGTGTTTCATGCTTCTCCAGGTCCTGTTGACTGGTGTGACCACTGGAAACAGTGTGTTTGGTTTGTTCCAGGTGGTGGTATATCCACATTCAGAGGGGAAGAAATTTGTTTACATGCTACTCATACTGATACTAGTATCTCATATAATTTAGATACCCAAATGTCAACAACTGATGTTTTGCATCATGGGTTAACAACGAATGGAGATTTTCAGCTTGTACTTCCACCAGAAAGGGTTGCAGTTTATGGAGACAAAAATTGGAGGCTTTCAATGTTGAAAGCATTAAAAAGTGTGGTAAGCTATTCCTCCTCCACCTCACGACATAGGATATGACCTTTCACTTGTATAAGGAACAAATTGTAAACAAAAAAAAAACTTTTTTCTCTTCATCAATTTATCTTATATGATTACATTAACTATTAATTAATACAGTTGCAGGGAAGACGTCACTTATTATGCGTGGTTGCAGATGATAGTGTGTTTTTACCTCTTCTTGTGGCAAAGCTTTCAGAAGCGCCACATGTGATATCATCTTTTCCGGGGCTGAAGGAAAGGGGATTCCAGTATTTGCAAGCTGCTGCCCGTGCAAATAATTTGTCACCTGATTGCATAAAAGCCGTTGGAAAGGGGGTGAAACAGTTAACTATGCACGATACAAATGAGAAACAGGTTGAACTTTCCTAATTCCACTGGGTTGGTGTGGCTCTAATTTGTATGCATATATGCATATGAATTTCAAGCTCTGATAGAAATGTAGCACATAGAACTTTATTGATGCCTATGTAGCATAAATGTAAAATGTCAATGACTCTGGCCATGAATAGAGAAGCCTGGAATTTATAGAATTGAACAGATTAATCTAGCTAATACTGTGTTACTCTGATATGTTTTGTATGAAATAATAGTATAAATTTTATTTTCAAATACTTTATCAGATTATTGCACATAAGCAAATTTGATTGTGTTTCTTGCTAGTAATAAACCTTTGTAGATTAGATCATTAGATTATTAGTTTTGTTATTTATTTAGGGTCATTGGTTTTGTAATTAGTGTTTTCTATTTGAAATTATTTATTGCTTCGGGATTTTAGTCTATATTAGATTATCTTATTCTGACATAGAATTGGATTCTCTTATTATGGTGGTTAGCTGTGTTCGGTTCTAATTCTATAATGTGACTTTCAATGTAAACATGAGAGATTCTTTTTATTTTGAATTTCTTTCATGCAAAAGAGTATTTGAGTCAGGGAGAACTTTGCCCTAAAGGTGTACTCTTTGGTCGTCCTAAGTTAAAACCTTTACGTTTTCTATTATTATTATTATTTGTACTTAGGAATTAGAATGTGTTAGCTGCATTTTAAGAAGGTAGCATGTTCAATTGTTTGTTGGATGTAGTAGTAAGTAAATGTAAATCACATTTAAGTTGTGCATGTGACAGTACATCCTTTTCATTGAATTTTCAGGCTACTTTTCCCTTTTTGAATTGATATGATTTCTCAATATCAATGCTTATATGTTTGATCTGTAGGTTGACCTGTTAATAGCAGAACCTTTCTATTTTGGACATGATGGCATGCTTCCATGGCAGAACCTGCGGTTTTGGTATATTTCATTAGCTACTGTTATAATCATCAACTTAACTTACTTGGTCATATATGCTGTGCTTTAATAAGTGTAAAGTACCCATACTATGTAGTTTGAACTTTTAAATTTTGTTGCTTGCTTTGACTCAATTTTCTTAGGAAGGATCGTACAACACTTGATGATATCCTCTCTGAGGACGCTATAATAATTCCCTGTAAAGGAATTTTGAGGGCGTGTGCTATCTATCTTCCTGTAAGTTAAACATATACATAAACTGTATATTGAGATAAGCTTGTATTTTTTAAATCTTGGGAAAGCATTTATTTTTGTTTAACACAACCGTATATGTGGATTGATGGGACAAACAATTTGCAGGACCTTTGGAAAAGTCGTTGCTGCTTGAGTAATATAGAGGGTTTTGGCCATTCTGGGGTTAATGCTACATTGGGAGCTTGCGGGCATGCATCTGAATTGGAAGAGGGTCCTTGTCTGCCTTTTTTTCTTTGGCAGTGTGGAGAATTTGATGTAATTAATATATTCTAAAATTCACATTCTTGTAATAAGCTGGTTCTCTCAATAAGCAATGAAGTAGAGATCTATTTGTTTCATAAAATAGTGCGTTGGTATCAATGCACCCTGATTGTGTTTACTGTTTCAGGTGCTTAGTGAGACATTTGATGTGATGGAGTTTGATTTCACAAAACAGATAAGCCAATGTCAAGGAAAATCCCAGGTACTATGATAAATCATGGTGTAAGCTTTGGATGCATTTGTATAATTAGCAGGTTTGGTACCTAGTGTTGTAAAAGACTATGGTATCAAGTGCCTTTTTGCACCATAGGTTGTTTCTGTTGCAGCCTACTAACTGAATTGATCTTTTAATTAGCTATCTGAGGGCAGCATCACAAAGAAAAACTCGACCTAACTAACTACTGTAATAAATGTGTAATGCAGATGCTCTATGTTACAAAAGTTTTACATAAACAATATTGTGCTTTATCTGTTGCAGGTTAATTTCACGAAGACTGGAGTATGTCATGGGTTTGTGCTTTGGATTGACTGGGTGATGGATTCGCAGAATTCTGTTGTCATATCAACTGGTCCAGGTCACTCTCATTTCCCTGTAAAATATTAACTGCCCCTCTGATGTCTCGCCCTCCGATCTAACACATTAACACCTGTTGGAGATTACGTGCATGGTTGGAATGGAATGACGGTGAGTTATTGATGAAATCAGGGTGACATTGTGATTTTGATGAAACTCAAAAGTGTAGCTTTTATCTAATTGCAGTGCAGTGGTACACTGATTCCGTCAAATTCACCGTGAATCCAAACAGTACGTTCTACTGACAAACAAAATTGTAGATAATAAAATTAATCAAGGCTTAAGACATGCCATATATGGTATGTATCTTATAAAAGATCTATTACAACACTATGATCTATTGCTTATTCGTTCCTTTTAAGATTGCAGATAAAAGATATTGGAAGCAGGGAATAAAACTTCTTGCAACACCCAAGAACGTAGAACCGCAAGGATCAACAAATGTTGAAGCATGTTGTTCTGCAGATCTTGAAGCAATTTTTGATCCATCAAATGGGGAACTCAAAATTATACATGATTTCTTTTGATACTTTTCTACATAAAGTGTTATGTGATGCCGTGGCTTCACAAACATTTTCTCTCGCGTGTGTTTTTTTTTTTGACAATTTTCTCTATCAGTTGTGCACGAAAATAGATAGTCAGATATCATTTTTTTTTTGGTGAAAGCTATCATTATTTTTTAATTGAGTTTTGATATTTTTCAAACCTTAGTTTTGAATTTTGTCAAATGCTAACTGCTACTTCCGTGCAAACTAATCTGTATGATGATTTAGCAATGCAACAGTATTTTTTTAATATTATTATTGGTTTAAATCAGAATAACTTTCAGCTAGGGTCCATCTAGCATAAAAACTATTCCTATTTTCTTCGTTTTCAATAAAAAATTGGACGTTTTGTCCGTGTTGTGGTTTACTACCTTTTATTTTTATTAAGTCATAGTTTATATATACTATCTTTAATCAAGACAAGATATAAAATACTATATAGCCTTATACGCTTAACCCGTGTTCTGGTTTATCCTTAACTAAGATAAATAGCAATGATTTAATTTCAAGTTGTGAATGCTATCAACAACTTGTATGAATAAATAATAAGACCTCCTATCCATGGGATGCACTATTTTAATTAAATAATAGAAATATGGATTTTGCTAGTATGAGTCATAAAAGCAATTGTTAAAGATTTTTTAAATAGAAATTATATATTGAACAAAGTAACTTTTAAATTTTTTAAGTGTAAAATACACAAGTTTATAAAATTCTATATTTGATTTGTTCATATTTTTGGTATATGATGACTTATAAGAGAGTTGAAAAAGTTATAAGAATATTGTGCGTGTCTCGCATTTCTTATCTATAACTAAATTATTATATGCTTTATCCCATTGTTTAAGGAGCCTTAACCTTATCCTATATCAGTTATATTTAAAAAAAAAACTATACTCATTCTTTAACAAAATAATTATTTGCACACTTATGAAGATGAATCAGTCGTATTTAATTTATTAATTTTATTTAAAAGTTTAATTTCATTACTTATATTACTCGTCATCCCATTTTATTGCATAGAAACAACTGAACATTTAATGCTAAAAAGTATGCATTAAATGAAGGATATAATATCTAAATATTTTAAATAATATTTATAAAATTAATAACTTCTACATATCATCTCATCTAATCATGGCAACAAGGTGTGACAGTGGTGGATTTTTTCTCTTTTACTATAAAATTTAAATTTTTATTCATATATAAAGAGTTCAGATTTTACAGCATTTATTTATTGATATATATAAAATAATAAATTTATATTTATATTTTTTATAATTAATATAACAAAATAATAATTATTATAATAATAAAATTAATAAATATTAAAATTATATTTATTATAAATAAAATAATTATAATTTTTAATATTAAAAAAACATTAAATATATACATATATATATATATAAAATTTAAAAATAATAATAATAATAGAATTCAGATGCAGGTGCGAGATGACACTTCAAATTCATCCCTAACTTTAAATTTTATTATCGAAAAAAATTTGTATTGCCTTCAATAAAAACGAAATTTTTCTGCCTAATTTAGGACGGATTTATATAGATACATACAAATACATATTGTATTATCATCCTCAACGTTATCTATCTATTAAAAGTAAATTTAGTTGTATGTATTTGTCAAAATATATATTTGCTGTGAAAAATATAAATACAAACACGTGGGATAAAATGCGAATTACGTTTGGGCTTGAAAATTTATTTTCATCACATATCAAAATTTTCCCGAAGAAGTATTAAAATAGAATTTCATACTATGTAAACTTATTAGAATTTCATTTATATGTAAACTTAATGTTAAAATAAAAATAATGATAAATCGTGATTAAGGAAAAAAGTATTAAATAGTAAAAATATTTTATTTTTTTCAACATAGACTAACGATAAGACTAATATAGAGAAGAAAAGTGTATTCAAGACTTAAAATTCTCTAAATTTTGTAATCATCCAAGCTACACTCACGACAAAAAATAGTAAAATACAGCATTAATTATTACAAGTGTTGTAATATTAAAAAACTATAGTGCGTTTGAAAGAAAAGGATAAGTCCTAAGCTTTTAATTGAATCCCACATAGATGAAAACATTGAGTCCAAAAAATGGTACTGCACATGGTGACTGTGATGAAACTTCATTTACAACTAGCAAAGCCTGCAGCAGCTGGTTTTTCAACTAGCATAGTATTGCTACTCAAATTGTTGATTGGTTTCAGATTCTTCAGAGACGAAGCACTTTACCAGTCGAGATTGTTTCTTTTCAGATTAGGTCAAATAGCTTTCAATACTGAACCCCAAACTTCCAACGTAGCTAGAATGGGACGTGCTTTAAGATTAATCTTCCCAACTAACACCACCGTCACAGCTTCGAATTCAACTTCTTCGCAATCAGATCGTGACTTGGAAAATGAACAGGAGGAAATGTTTTATGCTCTTTCAATGCTCGCACTTTGACTTGGTTACGTGATTATCGCTCACTTTATTTCTAGTTCTACTAATTACTACTTCCAGTTTGTGTTTTCTTTCCTTTTTTGCTTTATTTCAATTCACCGTTGTTCAATAATCGTTGAACTTGGTGTTTATTGTTGTAATTTGGATCTGATCTTACCTTTTTCATGTGTGTGTATGTATATATTTCATTTGATTTCTGTTTGGATTTGATACTACTATTTCGATAATTTTAATTATTTGTGTGATTTACTTGTTTAATTTGATTGGTGTGATGAGAAATTTGTTATAACAAAAAGGAAAGTAGTATTGACGGTGAATTGGTGTTGGATCTCAGTTTATTGACCAATTCGATGCTGTTTATCCGTTTAATTTTGTTTGATCCAATTTCTGAGATGAGAAATCTGTAATAATAATAGTAATTATTTTAATAAAAAGAAATTTGTTGTAATTAATTGTAAAGTTACCATGCAGATAAGAGAAAGTGGTGGATTGGATTTGCTCTAATCTCCTAACGTTGTCCTCGTCTCTTCCACTCGTGCTCGTTTAACTGTTTCCAAACCACTATCGTCGGCACTTACCAGTGACGTCAGCCTCAACTCGTCCACTGTATGATGTGCTGAGTCCAAGACCATCACCATTTGTTCACTGTACATTTATTATTTAATCTATCTGTTTTTTCCATGGTTCTATGCAAAAGTCCCACCTTGTATAGTTTTGTAAAGATGAAGGAGATGAGTGTTATTATATCAAACTCTATTTCTTCGTTACGAGTCGCATCAATAAAAATTCTTTAAATTTGTCTATATTTTTTTTTGTCTAGTATATTTTTATGTTAAGAGTGATATGAGACACTCATTTCCTAGTTAATATTATTTACTCAAGTATTAATTGATTAACATGTATAACTATATTATTTATGCACCGAACTACAGTATCAAATGAGAGAGATCACTGTGTTTTCATATTATACTGCTAATTTATTACTATGTTTAAGAATGCTTTGAAAGTGGGAGGTATTGAAAAAAAATAAGAAAAATAGTGAATTTTTATGGGATGTCACCATAATATTTTTTTTTAGATTGGAAGTGGCATACATTCTATAAATCTATAGTACAAAAATATAATTTTATAAAATTTTAAAATTTTATTTATAGTACTTGTAAAAAAAATCACATGTTTTAAGTCTCTTTAAAATTATCTTGTAAATAGTTTTAGTGTGTTTCTCTTGAAACAAAACATGTTATTTGTTTCTTCAACTTTTAAAAATGAATTTTTGTTAATATGTTAGAATATTATAAAAAGCTCACGACAAAAAGATAAATTTTTTTAAATTTAAAATGAATTAAATATAATTTTTTAACGTCATAAACTCAAGATAAAAGTAATTAAAAAGACTTAAAAGTTGAATTTTAAATTCATTTAATTTTTTTTTTATAATATTATAAGTCTATCTAATTTTTTTATAAAAAAATATATGTTGATGTTGTAGAAAATACTATAATTATTTACTGGATAATTTTATACAACTTAAAAATGTAATATTCTTTTTACAGGTTATTGACAAAAATTTAAAATTTTATAGAAATTAAATACGAAAGAAGAGTTTAACGTGGAGATATGAATCCAAACTAAGGGTTTGAGTAAAATAATAATAACCCGCAGAGTTTAAATACAGCCCGGCCCATAAGGTTCAAACTCAATCATTCATCTTTCTCGTTTCTTTCTTTTTCTCTCTCTGAAACCCTTTCTCCAAATATTGTTACCGGTAATCAAAGTCGGTGACAGAAAAAGGATCCGATGACAACCGCTGCTAGACCAACATGGGCACCTGCTAAAGGTGGAAACGAACAAGGCGGTACTCGAATTTTCGGCCCCTCTCAAAAGTACTCCTCAAGAGATATCGCATCGCACACCACTCTCAAACCAAGGTAGGGTTTTTTCCCCCAATATTTTTTATTATTTGATTTCAATACAAGCTTGGTTTCCTTGCAAATTGATCGTTATTATCTCCGTTATACCACACGCGATTATTTTATTCGGGTAGGTTTGTGCTTATATTGTTATAGATAATCAAAATTATCATCGCTACATGTATGTCAAATTCATTGGTTCATGTTTATTATGTTAATTCATTGGGTTCCAAGGCATAGTTAGTGTAGTTTCTGTCTATGTGATGGTGTCACGACACTCTGTTGATACCGATAATAATTTGAGAATATGAATTAATTGAATGTAATTAAGTAAGAGACACCATCACATGTGGGACAGCCGGACACACCTTTGATTAGAGGTGTCGGTGCTACAGATGTTTCTGTAGACAAGCTAGTTGCTGGATTTATCATTCTAGCAATCTAGTGTTATATTCATAATTCTCAACATCAAATCCATCTTGTTTAGTTTTGTCACGAAAATTTATCCACTCTTTGTAATCTGTTTGTTATTTTTGGGACTGGATACTAAATATCAGCATTTTTGTTTTCACCTCTCAATTTCAAACGGAAAGGAATTGCTTTTATGTTCATCACTTTGTATGGTGATTTGGTTTTTAATAGCCTACCCGTACTCTTTAAATTTAATCTGCATCATGATATATGTTTGTATTTACAGTTCCCTTTTCCTATCCCTCTTTTGTTATAAATGATTAAGAAGCCACATCGGCACTTTACATGCTGTCAGTGGAGCTCCTTTTGTTTTCCTCTCTATTAATTGCATTCATACCTTTCTAGGAAAGAAGGGCAGGATACACAGGATGAATTAAAGCGAAGGAACCTACGTGATGAACTGGACGAACGTGAACGGAGGCACTTCTCATCCAAAAATAAATTTTATAATGGTAAGAACTAAGAACTTTTGTTTTGTAGTATTTGAATTCTATCGTTCCTGTCAGATGAAATCTCATTTTTATTGCAAATTGTAAATGTAAGTTTTTTATTAATTCTATTCTATGCACTGACAGATGACAGGGATCATGGCAAGGGCAGCCACCTGTTTTTGGAAGGTATTCTTACTACTATTTAGTATAAATTCAACCATTTCACTGCTTTGCACAATGACATGGTCTTCCAATTACCATCCAAAAAAATAAGGAGGGAAAAACGATTAGTAAAGAAGCATATAGATGTTATATTCAGGCTTTTAATTTGATGGATCTTTATCTTAACAGGAACAAAAAGAGATATTGACGATCACATCGTTGCACGCAGTGTTGATGCAGATGACTCTGATGTTGACGTCAAAAGTGATGATGATGAAAGGTCGGTAATTTGGCATAAACTTCGTGTAAATAGAATCAATTGTTTATATAATGTATCTTTGATATGTGCAAGTTACACAAGTATTTATAGCAATACAAAGACATAGAAATACAACCATGTGTGTGTGTAATTAAAGTTCTTGTTTATTTGTATGAATGAATTTGGATTTGTAGAACAATGAAGGCTTGTTATTTTATTTAGACAGCCTTTCAAGCATACACACATGAGCATATGTGCATCAATATGCATGCTATTATTGGCAATTGGGCTAAGTCAATTTTTTATTGATACTTATTACGTAATGTAATAACATACACATACTATCCCACAGGGAGGATATTTTATTGATACTTTCTCCCTTAGATATGACATAATCAGTGTCTTTTTTCAGCTAAATCATTATTTTTGTGTGATGATTTTTGTGAGCCAAATGGCTCTCGATGCATTTAGATAATCTTTGTTATTTGATTTGAAATCAAATTTCTACCATCAACACTTGGAATTAGACAATTTCCTACTTGTCTGTGCTTGTTAATTGTAGTATACACTAATTCACTATCTCTATCAGTGATGATGACGACGACGATGAGGATGACACTGAAGCTTTGCTGGCAGAGCTTGAACAAATTAAGAAGGAAAGGGCAGAGGAAAAGCTGCGCAAGGTAACATTATTTTTTTCTTAGCTTTTCTAAAAATAGTGCCTTTGAAGCTTTCTAGACGAGATATTGAGCTTGTGGTTGTAATACCTCACTTAGGATTCAAGTAAGGGGGGCAGTTATAGAAGCTAGCTAGAGTGTACATGAATTAGAAATAGTTGTAGCTGTTAGGAATTTAGTAGGGATGTCATTTAGATAAATAGGGGTGAAAAGGAAGGACAAAAGGGTTGATTTTGAAAATTAGTTAACCTATTTTGTAAGGGGAAATCTTTGTAGGAGAGTTCTCTTCTCCCATGTTCAAATTTCATTCACCAATACGAGATTCACTCCTGTTTGGTATATCCACAATTTTATTCTTCAATACTTAAAGGAACAAAATTATAAAATGTAAATTGTTTTTGTGCAGGAACGACAACAACAAGAGGAAGATCTTAAAGTAAAGGAGGCAGAGCTTATGCGTGGAAACCCGTTGCTAAATAACCCGACATCTTTCAATGTGAAAAGAAGGTTTGAATCTAGATACTTATCGAACTTGCCTACTTTACCAAAATGACTGCTTTTACTGTGAACTTTATTAGTTTGGGGTTTCTCTTATAAGTATTGAAGGAGTCACTTTATATGGAAAAATAAAAAAAAGTATAACTAGCTCAGTATGGGAGTAGGTAGTTGTGCAGCAGCTGAAAAATGGCAAATGTTGCGTATACCAGATTTGGTTGTTCGTTGATTTAAACTTTGGAGAAGTACTTGCCACTATCCTGACTTTTTTGAGATAATGGGTCCGGAAAATTTCTCAACATTGAATGTTTGGTCTAATGAGTTCAGTATGGACCTGACTCAGGCTGAATCGTACCCAAGCCTGGCTGAAATTGGTGACTTGTAGTCACACTGAAGGTTTCTGAAGGGGGGATGCCTGGGAATGCAGTTGCAGAGAGAGTGATTATGATGAAGAACTCATGTTATTTTTGTTATTGGTTGAAGTTGACAACTTGATTGGGTTTTTTAATGTTCTCAGCAACATTAAGCTGTGGTGTTGGAATTTGAACAGGGAAGGGTGGATGTAAAGAGAGGCAGAGTGGGATATGTTGTCACTAGTGACACCTAGTATGACAGTAGCCTGCTCATGATTCTTGTTGAGGACAGATGAGTTGGCAATGATGATTTGTGAAGAACGTTGCAAAAAATATATTTTGGAAGTAGTAATATGCAAATGGTCCACTGTGGACCACTTTAAAGTTTAAAGTGACTCAATTTCTACACCATGTATGGTTTAGAAGAAAGTGGGGGGAATTAAAGTGAGGGAAGAGATAGGAGAAAGTGCTACTTTCCGTCATTTGGAGCCTCAAATGAAGGAGAAAAGGAAACAAACTTTTTGCTATAGACCCCACCAAGAGCCTCTAGTTAACATCAATAACAAATGTTATTTAAATTTATAACTGTCTGACAAATTCCTACATGGTTTCATTTATTTGCTTCAGTATACTTACTCATATGGCTCCCTTGATTATATATATATATATATATATATCATGACATAAATCAATTAATTTAATATTCCTACACTTACAGGGGTATTTATGTCGTCACAATGGTTCTTTTTCTATTTCTCCTACTTTACCTTTACTTCAATTCCTTTCACTTTCTTTTTTCTTCGGCAACCGAATGTAGTGTTGAGATCTAAAATCCATTGATCTGCTGTCATGATCTCATTTTTTAAATTTGTGTTTGGCTTAGGTGGGATGATGATGTGGTGTTCAAAAATCAAGCCCGTGGTGAAACCAAGCTAGCTAAGCGATTCATCAATGACACCATCAGGAATGATTTCCATAGGAAATTCCTGCATAGATACATGAAGTAAGTCCTGATGTCAGAAGCCCGAGTTATTTGGAGTCTGAAGAAACTTGCAGTTTGTATCAAAATGTATTATTAACTGTTGATGGATGGAGACATTGATATTTCCTTATTTGTAATTGAACATTATACACTCATAATTGTAGTAACTTGGTCTATGCATGTTAATGCCACTTGGATTTAAGAATCTGGCTTGGCATCGAAACCCTACTGTTTCAATCTCACCCTTTATGATTAGTTGTGCCATTCACTTTCAGTTTGTAAGAAGCCACGGGCACGACACAGCATCACTTATTTTTATAGAGCATATTGATTCACATGTATAATGTGTTGAGTATGATAGAAGTTACAATTCAGGTTGAATCTAATTCAATTCTATAAAACTAATGTTAGGAGTTAGGATGAGGGTTGGATCTAATTCAATTCTATAAAACTAGCAATTGAATCTACTACTATCTTTTTAGAAAAAATAATAAACTACTAGATATTTGGAAAAAAATGTACTTATTTCATGTAAATGAATTTAACTATATGTTTGATGTACTGTTGGTCTGTTTGCAAAGCAGGGCCGACACATTTCTAGGTCTAAAGCAAACTTTTTATTTGAGGCCTTTTTACATGAAAAATAAAGTTGAATAAAATTTAACACGTTTTCAACTATCATAAGAGTTGAACTTGCAACAAATTAGTTGATTGTACCGGCCCAGACTGGCTTACTAGTGGGATGCCTCAATGATCTAATTTGAGGAATAATTGGAACTATTATATCCAGTTTTTTGCTAGCAATTTCGATTAGAAATGTGTTTTGCAGCATTTGACTTTGTACCATGGAACGATTTAGCCGCACATTTAAAAAATAGCCTATTTTTTATCGTTCACGTGTACAACCACTAGATTAATATAAGTGATTGTTTATATTTTCTCATTTTTTTATCTAATAGTATAAGTATTTTGTAATTTATTGAGGCCTTTTTTTTGATAAAAAAATTATATTTTTTGAGAGATCACAAGTTTGCTTTACGGTTGTGTTGGGCCTGTTTGTCAGACAAACTTTTGAAAATAAGAGAATAAAGACTACATTGTTATTTAAAGTTATTTACATTACTAACCAACTAATCACAATTTGTTAACATTTTAACAATTGTATAACTTCTGTTTTCTATCTTTCATTTGATTTGTTGGCAAGTTGTAATTGGTTTATATAAATGTAAAATAATTTTACATTAACGGTGCATGTATATTTATCTTGGAAAATAATTATCTAAATGTAAATTATGTTTGGTGAAATTCATTTTAATCAAATTTAAAAGTTGTAATTGGTTTATATAAATGTAAAATAATTTTACATTAACGGTGCATGTATATTTATCTTGGAAAATAATTATCGAAAATTATGTTTGGTGAAATTCATTTTAATCAAATTTAATTTCTATAAATTAAGTTAATCAAATCAAATTTAGCAAATTTTTTTAATCCAAACAGACGACTTCAAAGCTAATTATTGTTTATAAATCTTTCTTTTCATCATTAATTTATTTTTTAATATCAAATTCTAAAAATATTTATTATTTAAAATCAAGTGTATGTTATTGTTCACACTACTTTTTAAATTTGTCTGTTCATACATGCAGCCCTCCCCATACTTTTGTTCATTTAATACAATGTATATCAGCATGACAAAAAGCCATATGAACACTATGAGACAAAATCTAGAACTGACGCAACCTTTAAAAACGAATGTATTTGGAAGTTATTAAATTAAAATAGTAGCTGAATAATTGATATATTTAATTAAAAATTCAGTTCAAATAAATCAACTTTTTAATTATTTTTTACTTATATTTTAATTCTGGAGAGAATACAAAATTTCTCAATATCTTTTTTTGAGTAAAATGCAATGATTTCTATTTCAATGGAAATGTAGCGAAAAAATGTGTCTCTTCCGTGTTCGAACAGTCAAGCAGATATTATCTGTGTTCTGCCGACCCGAGTTTTTATATCACCTTCTTTCACTTTAACTTTAAATAATGTTCTATTTTGTTTGATGGTGTTTCTTTTTTGGTTTATTCAATGTAGACTAAGTACTAACTTAATTATAACCTTTTCCCTTTGCTGATGACTGTAGTAATATTAACTTAAGTTATGTATAACCTTTTCTCTTTGCTGATGTCTAAAGTAATATTAACTTAATAAACCTAGTAATAATATAAAATAGTTTTACAATATAGTTTAACGAAAAATCATCATTTTATCATTTTCTATTTTATAATATTTATTTTAATATATATTTATAAAAGTTTAATTTTATCATTTTATAATATCTATTTTAAAATATATTTATAAAAGTTGAGTGGTTTGATGAAGTACATAATTTTCATTGGATCTTAATAAATTTATAGGAATAATATAAAATAGTTTTACAATGTAGTTTAACGAACTTATAATTTTTATTGGATTTAAAAGTAAAATTAATTTATACTAGAACATTCATATTTAAAATAGAACGCCAAATAAGATGCGACTCTAAAGAAAAAAAGGCAATCCAAATATATATATCAAATACTCCATATAATTAATGTAAATATAAAATAAGTTCAATTATATTTTTGGTTTTTTTGAGGTTGTTTTTTATTTTTATTTTGATTATGTAAGTTTTATAATTTTGTTTTGATCCTTTAAATTATAGACATCGGATAGATTGGTATTTAGTTCAAACCTTTTTTATTCTATTTTAGTCATTCAAGTAAGAAAC
>JBBPBS010000007.1:4747986-4763670 GCA_037974835.1 Cicer judaicum | reverse complement strand
TAATAAATTTGATGGAGGAAAGTGTCTCATGTTTATGACTTAAGAGATGAAAATTTAAAAAAAAAAAAATCACTTCAAAATCCAAAGTGAAATATACAAAAATTTAAAGGACAAAAAGTGTAATTTAATCTATCAAATAAAAAAGTATAAACTTTTATAAAAAATAAAATGAAATAATAAATTATAATAGTTTTGTAGTAGGGTATGGAAGTATGTATAGAATAATAATTTTATTATTATTATTATTATAGTTTTCTGTATTAAGTTTTTTTTTTTGACGAAAATAAAAATAAATTTTAGAAATCAGGAGAAACAAATAATTAACGTTAAAGACAATGTTTTCAAATATGAATAATGCCGATAATTTTTTTTAAAATTAGTTCTGACCAGTTAGTTTAATGTAAGTGATGATTTATTTGTTGTCTTTGGTAGGAGGGGTGTCTGGGGAAGGACATCGTGAATAAATCACATATTCAAATCATATACGTTCGTACACCCCTAGTTCTACCTCCCACGTGTGTTTGTGGGTGCTATCTTCTTTACTTTTTTTTTAATACATAGTATATGCAGTTGCACACATAAAATCAAATAGATTAATTTGAAAATTATTAAATAAATAATTTTTTTTTTTTTTTTGCAAACACATACAACTGAGGGGAATTTATTATGCAAGTAAACTGTCAATTTAAAGTACATTGTTGTCTTTAAATTATTAAAACTTTCGTATTTTAAATTTTGTTGTTCTATTTTAATCTTTTGAATTATAAACATACAATAATTTGGTTTTTCAAATTATTTTTATTTTATTTTAGTATATTAAATTAACAATATTAAGCATTTTAATTCCTTAAAATACAGACGTTATATATTTCAGTTCTTTCTAATAGTAATTTAGTATTGTAATTTAATTAAAAGACTAAAATATTTAATTTTGTAATTTAAGAAATTAAAAAATATTTGATTTTATAATTTAAGTGATTAAAATCTTTAATGTTTATAGATTGTGGTAAGGTTTTAATAATTTAAATCTTAAAATGTTTTTTTTTTCTTGAAGATGCAAATGTAACCCCAACCATATAATATTTATATAATTTGTACATGCTTTACAATTAAATTTCTTCAAAAAACTTGTTAGCACGAAGTATGATTTTAATTCAATACTTCAAAAATAATGAATTGTGCGTGTTTCTTCGTTAATTTTAACTGTTGTATATTTTAAACAAATATTGAAATAAATCTTTAGGATTTTCAATAGTATAACTCTTCTGATTAAGGTCTCTACTTGAAATTTAACATGTTTAACATCAAAATAAAAACTCTAAATAAATATAAGATGTGAAGAGATTTCAAAAGTCAATTTTCGTTCTCTTAATTCTTCAATTTTCTTTTATAGTTTAATAATTATGTTGTGATTTATTTCTTTCATTAAATATATTATAGCATTTATTTTAAAATTTTAGTATTTATAATACTACTACGTGAAAAGTATTTTTAAATCTTAAAAATCTATTAAATTTTTTCAAATTCTATAAATTTTTGTGATAGAAATTCATTGAATTCAAACTATAATTTTTTTTAGGCACAAACTACAAAATATTGATTATAAAGTCTTTTAAGGAATTTATAAGTTATTAAATTATTGTGTTATCTTTTAAAATTCACAACACTTTTTTACTATAAAAATGGTCGTTCAAAAATCCACTTCAACGTATTGCTATATGATTCACTTGTGAACAAACATATATTAGGCATCATCTTATAATCATGATCATTGCTATAAAAAATTAGATGACAAATTAACAAAGACACCCAAATTGTATGATTTAAAAGTGAACCTATGTGAGAGACTATTTTGTCATAACTAAATTGAATTTATATCATTCTAATCATTTTTGCAGCATATTCTAGAAAGGAATGAGTGTGGAGATTGAAACATATATCACAATTGTGATCAATAATGAAATTTTTAGATAAATTTTTTTGAGAAAATATTACTTTTCATATAATAGAGAGACTGGTTTGTTTATTTACGTAATACATAATTATTATCTTTTTAATTTGTCTATACTATTGAAGACTAACAAGTTTGTAAAATTATATAATGTTAGTTCATCTAGCACAAATATTTTTTTTATAGAGATTGAGTTAGAAAGTAAAATAATGTGTGAAAACTAACATATTTCATAGAATGGAGCCATTTGGTTTTAAAAGATGGTGGAGCTTTGTAGAATTGTCCACGATAAAATAATCTGTATTTATTTTTATTTTAAAATCACTAAATGATGTTTATTTTTTAATTGGAATATTGGATGAATCCGAAAGTGTTGGGAATGGGCTTGTGAGTTGTGACCACTAACCTTTTGTCAATAATTAGAAGTTGGACTAAAAGTGAGCTTTTATTTGACTAAAAAATAAAATAGAAAGACTAAATACTTGGTTTATCACCGTGACTTTGCGAGTTACCAAACGTTTTGCCAGACCTTACAGAGCATAGCAAAAATTATATTAGTTGACTATAATTTTATCAATTTCGGTCAAATCAAATATATACTAAAGCAAATTATTTTTTTCATCAAATAAAAATAAGTGTCGACATAAAAAATAAAAAAAATAATTGTTAGAAAAATAAATATTTTACTATAAAAGAAGTCACACATCTTAAAATGTATTCATTATTTTCATTATTTTATTTTTATTTTATATTTAATAAAAATAGATATATTTTATATAAGTGGATCACACATCTTTTAAAATTATTTAACATAAATTTATATTTAGAATAAAATGTAAATATTATAATATTTAATAATTATATCAATATTAATTAGTTTTTTTCTTCTTATATATATATATAGTTGTAAATAAAAATAACTATTTTTACAATTATTTTAAAAATTAATCATTAATTTTTGAAAATTTAAATAAAATATAATTTAAATTTACTAAATTATTCACTTGAATATCAAATATTAAACTATAAACATTAAATTATTATTTTTAAGTAAGATATATTAAAAATATTAATATTAAATAAATCATTTTTATTCATAATAAAAAAAAAAATTGATACCACTTTATTTATTTATTTATTATAAGAGTATATAACTAGAGCTATAATTTGAAGATATTTGTTTTGAGGCAGCGTCTACTAGGTGTCGTACAAGTACCTAGCTAGCTAACTATAAATGTACTAAAAGCTGTTTCATTCTTCCCCACTTTGTCCTCTTTAACAATTTATGTTTCTTATCAAACTCTCCACTTTTTTTCTTTCTTCCGTTTTTCCTTATTTTCTCTAACAAACCCAAAACTGGCTCCACCACATATCAAGGGAAAATCATCATAGATATTAATTAAAATCTCACCATCATATTGTTATTATCGCTATAATACTTTTGAATTTTCTCTAATTATATATGGATTGTGCGATGCGGCAACGTGAGTACAACAACAATGTTGGTTTTGTTATGAGATGGTGGTTGATGTTGTTGTTATTGGGCTCATGGTTTTCAACAAGCCCAGTTGTGAAAGCCCATAAAAATGCATATGCTACTATGATGTATGTGGGTACACCGAGAGACTATGAGTTTTACATCGCAATCCGTGTTCTCTTCAAATCACTTTCTCGTCTTAATGTTCAAGCTGATCTTGTTGTCATTGCTTCCGTTGATGTTCCTCTTCGATGGATTCAAGCTCTGTAAGTTCTTTTCATATTCATAATATATTAATGCATTTTCCCAATATTTCTTTATTTTCTTTTATCTTTACCTCTCTCTATGGGTTTCATCTGGGTTTATTACATTGTTAAAATACTATCTGAAATGTTAATGCTTCTAGATAAAAATTAAGATTTAATATGTTACGTTTCAGATAAGATTAAATAAAAAAATAAAATTGGGAAATGGGAAAAAAAAGTTGTGTGTTGGATTGGGACGAAATTGGTTTGATTGGGGAGTGATAGGGCAGGATGCTTATGGGTTTGTGGGGATGGGTGACCAGACTACTACTACTACGACTACCGTCCTTGTTCGGCTTCAATTGGGTCCACACGTGCTTTCTGCATATACTACTACTTTTTTAGGTTAAAAATCTTATTATTATTAGTACTCTATCACTTTCAATTTATTTATTAGGTTTAATTATATCTTTTGCTTTTTTGTGTTTTTTATTTTCCTTCAGATTTAATGATGCTTACAAAAAGTTAGAAGGACAAAAATTATATTAATCGCAATTTATAAAAGAAGATAATAAACAAATACGAATTTATAGGGTCAAATTTTATTTGATTTTGGTCACTTTGCACATTTTTTTTTCTCTTCTATTTGTTTACGTCATTTTAACTTATTTAACTCTACCTAATAATAAAAATGATTTAAATTTACAAATTGAATTTAAAAAAGAATACTTATATAAATTTTTTTTGCTTAAGAACAAACATATATTTAAATCTATTTATTATTATTATTATTATTAAATAAATATGATTTTATTTCTTCATTTTTTTAATATTTATTTCCCTTTTATGAGTATCGGTGGTTTTACTTTCCTTTATTGAAGTATTAACCAGTTACATGAGTTGTGACTTCGTGAGTGGTGGTGGTGTTGTATTGTAACGCTTTGGAATTGCGTCTTAAGTTCAAGACTGTTATTATTCATTGGTTTTTCTGGTTCCTTCGTGCCTTGTCTGTTCATTTTTTTGTAGTATTACTATAAGTAAAATAATATTTCATATTTATTAAGAAAATTAATTAGATGTAATTAATTTTTAGTTTTCAAGTAAAATATATTCTAAATTTATTAAATTATAATTTTAAATGTCAAACATTTTAAAATATTATTATTAAATTAGTTAAAAATAATTAACTTTTGTTTATAATAGTAATTCAAAATTTGATGTCATTTTTTCGTTTTTGATAGTGATTGAAAGGAATATGAAGTACATAAATTTTAAATTATTTTTTTCTACTTAACAATTGCTGCAAAAGTACTTGATAACATTTCTTTGTTTATAATCATTTTTCAATATTCCTTAACAATTGCGGAACAAAAGTACTTAACAATTGCTGCATCTTAAGTTTTAGTACTAATTAATATAATTACGGAACTAGTTTAATTATTTAAATATTGTTCAATGATAATGATATATGATCAATCAATATTGGCAATGACGATTTTTTTTGACAAAAGTTTAGGTAAGATGATGCAAGGCAAATAATAATTATTCCCGTCGACATTGCCTCTTGAATTTTATTTTATTTGGTATAAACTCTTGATTTTTTGTTTTTTTCATTACTATGAATTAGAGAATTGTTATTGATTATAGACATGATTCGAAAGGTGATTGGTTAGTAAGCCACTAAATTTTTTTTTGATGAATATCAGCCACTAAAATTGGTCTAGTAGTGAATGATTTCGCAGTATACAATACATGATGTCCTAAGTTCAAACCTCGTTGCCCCTATTATTGTACACTAAAATTGGTTTGTTGTTGAAGTCGAAACAAGTCAAAGTTAATAGTCGTAGTTTATCAACAAAGAACAGAACATACACTTGTTAAAAAACAAATTTAAACATACACTTCCAATCATAAAAAATGGTTAAACGAAACATTGTTTTTAACCATATCATATTATATTTGTTCGGTATAATTAACTCATTTGCAACAATACATTTTTTTTCTTTCAAAATGAATAACATTTTTAATTTTCAATACACTTTCTTTTAATTGTACTATTTAATAAATACTACTTGTATCATTTTCAATGTAATATTAATGCACCAATATTTAATAAAAATAGTTTAATAAAAATAATATTATCTTTATTTTATTTATATATATTTTTTAATTATTTTAAATCAAATGACTCAATTATTTTGAGATAAAAGTAATATTATTATTATCGAACTTTTTAGCTAGCTCAACTCACTTTAGCATTTTATTATAGTATACTACATATTTTGGTGCAATATCAAGTTAGTAGGAAAAAATCATGATAATTATTGAAGAAAATTATCTTCAATACTATATAATTCTCACTTACAACGTATCTTTACCAATAATATGCATACTACTATTTATTGAAGCTTCATTATGGATAGTTGTCATAGGAGTAATGAAATTGATGGCTATGATTTAGACTGTGCAATGGGGTGGTCCATACGGCCATAACATTATTATAAGATAGAGAACAAATTTGTTGCGGGAAATCACCACCCACATGTAGGGTGAAATTAATTGTGTTTGGAATATTGAGACCTTCCTTGTGCTTTCTCTTGTCGCTAACTCAAAGGTCCTTTAACTTTTTAGCTCACAAGCTTACTCGTCCTATAATTTCAAGCTAAATGATAGATAATATTTTAAAAGGATCGGTCTTTAGTTTCATGCCAATTGATAAATAATATTTTAAAAGGATCGGTCAAGAGATTTAAAAACATAAAAGTTACTAAAATTTGTTTGCATGCTCTTTTTCAAAAGACTAGTTAGATAAAGTGAAAGCCAATACATCACATCAAATAAAAAAAGGAGAAAAGAAGGCCTGACCTTATTATATGAAAAAGGCATATGTATTTCTATCCACCATATTACCAATTTGATGGAGTGGACCTTACGTTATACAACTTCTAAATATCGGCAACTTTTTTTATGTGTTGGACAAGTTCACTTGATACGTGTATGCAAGTATTAATTAACTTAATTGAGTTTTATAATTGATCTTACTTTATTTTTTTCTTTGTTGATTATCCAGTGAAAAGGAAGACGGTGCTAAAGTAGTGAGAGTGGAAAATATGGATAATCCATATAAGCATCAAGAGAACTTTGACAAGAGATTTAAATTATCGTTGAACAAACTCTATGCGTGGAGCTTAGTGGATTATGACAGGGTAGTCATGTTGGATGCTGACAACCTCTTCCTACAAAATACTGACGAGTTGTTTCAATGTGGACAATTTTGTGCTGTCTTTATCAATCCTTGCGTTTTCCACACAGGCCTCTTTGTTTTGCAGGTAAATCTTTTTTATATTTGTCCAAAATGTCCTACACAATAAAATTGCTAGGAAAGTGCAACATAATGGCAACAAAAATCACTTCATTATTACTGCTTTTATATTATATAATTTTCATGTTTCATTCACATTGTAGATGCCTAATGTTAATGTGTGTTATTTGTATTTATTTTTTTGAAGGAAGTGATAATGTGTGTTATACTAATTGCTAAATGAGTAAATCCATATATATATTGGAAAGGAAAAATAATGATCAATTTTTAAATGCTGTCATAAAATTCACGGTATTTTCAAATTCACGATATTTTCAAATTGAAGATGTATCTAGTGTTTGACATGTGTCACTCTAACAATGAACTCCAATAAAACCTGGGTATTTCTCCATTGTTTTGATCCTTTCGGCCAACTATGAGACTATTCATCAGTCCTAATGTGTGTTTTGTGGATACGATCCCTTTCCAAGAAGCTCGATGTGTGTTACCAAACGAACAAAAAACTTTGTATAAAGATAGATCTAAGGGAATTTTGTAAGAAAAAAGATGCATATTTTTATGTGAAAGGTGATTATCTTAGTTGATATTTTTCACATTGGTTCTAATAATTTGATATTTGCAGCCATCAATGGATGTGTTCAAGGATATGGTTAATGAATTACAGAATGGGAGAGAAAATGCAGATGGTGCAGACCAAGGTTTCATTGCTAGCTACTTCCCAGAGTTGCTAGATAAGCCTATGTTTCATCCACCACCAAATGGCACCAAGCTTGATGGAACTTATAGACTTCCTTTAGGCTATCAAATGGATGCTTCTTACTACTGTAAGAAAAAAATGCATTTTTTAGCTATTTGAAACTAACTGCATTTCTTAAATGCTTAATTAGTGCAATCTGAATTCATGCTAACGTGTATCCCGACTTCAGATCTTAAACTTCGTTGGAGCGTACCTTGTGGTCCCAATAGTGTGATTACATTCCCGGGAGCGCCATGGTTGAAGCCATGGTATTGGTGGGCGTGGCCGGTCCTGCCATTAGGCCTCCAATGGCATGAAAAGCGTCATCAGATTTTGGGGTAAGTTTCATCCATAATGTGTATATTAACTTATTGTGTATGTATGTGAGTTATACTTGATTCTAATAGAAAATATTTGATTAAATATGTTTTTAGTCTCTATATAATAAGCATAATGTTCAAGTTTGGTTCTACTAATTTTTTTTGTATAAGTTGGGTCTCATTTATTTCATGTCTTAAGAATTGGTCTATGATGTTTGTTTTCTGCTGACTGATAATACACGAAGAGGGATTTTATATATCATGAATCTTTTGCTAGTGATGGATATCTCGCGATATTCAACTTTCCTTATACATAAATTTAGGTTAGCACATGCCACATTGCGTAACGTCAATTAAAAAGTTCATGTAGCATAAAAGAAGTGGTAGAGACCAATTCTTGAAATGTGGAATAAGTGAGGCACCAAATGTAGGAGAAAAAAATTAATAGAACTAACCTTCAACGAAAAATATTTTATAAAGATTAAAAATATATTTTAACATTTTAAAAACATTTTGAACTTTAAAATCAAAGGATTTCTTAAACAGACAAGTGCTAACCTACTTAGCATTATGTTCATTTGTTTTCTGATATCACTTGAATATTTTTACTTTATTTGAATTGTTTACTAACCATAGCTTTTTTAATACCATTTTCCCCACAAAATGTAAGTTATGGTAAAAAGTAGTTTATTTTTTTTTGGTCAGGTATGGCACAGAGATAGCTGTGATACTCATTCAATCAGCAATATACCTTGGAATAATAGCAATGACACGTTTGGCAAAGCCAAACCTCTCAAAACTATGTTATCGTCGCTCCGACAAGAGCATCACAGTGGTGCAAAACATCCTCAAGTTAGTAGCTCTATGGAGCATCCTTGCTGCATACGCAACACCCTTCTTCATCATTCCTCACACAATTCACCCTATGCTAGGTTGGCCGTTGTATTTGCTTGGTGCTTTTGCTCTATGCTTGGTTGCGATTAACGCCTTTCTTCTTCCAATGTTGCCGGTTTTGATGCCGTGGTTTGGCATTCTTGGTGTCTTATTGGTCATGGCTTTTCCTTGGTATTCGGATGGTGTAGTGAGAGCTTTATGTGTTTTTGGTTATGCGTTTTGTGCTGCACCTTTTTTGTGGACATCTATGACAAGGATAATGGCAGGACTTCAAGTTTCTTTAGAAAGGGAAGGTTTTATGCCTAGATTAGGAGAATCTTCACCACCTTCTTGGTTTAACAAGTTGTATTGAGATGTTTGTTTGGGCATGGAACATTGACAGGAACAAAGAGAGGTATTTTCTTCACAAAGTTTTTTGTTCACTTGTTTGTGAGGAGGAACTGCAATGAATTTGGCATTATTAAGACGGTCAAGGTTGGAATTTGTCACTATATTTTTTGGAGTGAGAGGGATAGTTAGACTCATTAGCAGGAGGCAGTCAAGAAGTTATTATTGTGTATATAAAGATTGTTTTGCCATTAGATGTATGGTGGGCCTGGATTTGTTCCTGTATTAAACCTTGTAAGCCTGTTGGGCAGTAACATAGGATGAGACAAATAGAGGAGTAAATTGGAACTTTAAACAAATCCAATTCTTTCCTATGTTTTTTACTAGCTAGAACAAACGTATTTCATTTAATTCATAATAGCATCTTTAGAGGGGAGGTTGACTTTGGAAGAGAGAAATCTTCTGCATTATTTGAAATATGTTTGCAGAGAACGAAATGGGGATTATATACATTTAATATTTTGAGATTATTATAAAGATATAATGGGATTTGAAAAAGTTCTCCAAAATCCTCATTTCCTTTCCCTTCTAAACTTACTCACAAACGGACCCTCATATCTCTTTATGTGTTTATCTTTCTACCTTTCCATCCTCTCAATTTAATTATCACTACTCTTCTTACTATATAATTTACATGTCTCCTCTCCATATATTCAAAAAGTTGGATTTTAAACGCCTAGTTTTTTTTTTAAAGAATTCCACCTTCTTATTAGAGTATGTATGATCTACATAATTTGCTAGTTGCAACGACAAACCAGAAACTAATCTCAAAGCATCTATGAAAATTCAAACTCTCACTTCAAAAATAAATATCCCATTTCAGTATGATAGAAGTTTTTATCAAAGAACACCTTCAACCATCTACTTATAGTCTAGTTCAATGTTTACTTTTGAGTGAAAAATGTTTTTTCAGTCAATATTTATCAGCTTCAATAATACTTGTCACTTGCCATACGTTATCATGTGCCAACAAAGAGACGAAATGAAATAAGGAAATTTTCCCTTGTACCCTCGTTATTATACGTATACTCCAAAATAAAAATAAAATGACTATTTTGCCCTCGTATAAATAATAAAATTTCCGTAAAATTTTCATTTCACATTTTGACATTTCCGGAACAGAGAATAAGTTTTTTTTTTATTAAATTTTCCGGTACAGAAGTTGTACTCCGAAAATCTTTGATGAAGTTTTCCGGTACAGAAGAGTATTCCGAAAAACATGTTTTTAAGTTATCCTATACAAAAGAGTGTTTCGAAAAACTTGATGGCCAACATTTTCGGAGAACTTGAACATCAAGTTTTCCGGAAGTTACATATAATTTCTTTTTTAATTTAATTAATTATAATTTTATGTTATTGTCATTTATTTATTTTAATATTTTTTTTTAGTAGGTGTACGAGGAAGAGACCGCAAAATCATACGAATTACTTACACTAGATAGGAAGAATACATTTATCGATCTTGTTAGAGAAATGATTCATGATATATTAATTATTATGATGTATTAATAGTGTATTAATTATTAATTATTTATGATATATTATTATGTAAAAATATTTATGGTATGTTAATTAATATTTATGATTAATTAATTATTGAATGATGTATTATCATTTATAAAAATAATAAAATAAAATAAAAATGGTGTGTACTAGAAATCTTTTTGTGAAAGTTTTTCGAAAACACTTTCTCTACCGAAAAACTTAAAAAAAGTTTTTCAAAAATAAAGTATGTAGGGAAAATCTTTTCTGATTTCGAAAAAGATGAAATGATAAAAAGTATAAAAAAAAAAAAATTAAAAAAAAAAACTTTGAATTAATTAGGGCATAATTGGCATTTTTAAAAAATTATGGGATATAGGTATAAAAGTAAAAATTATGGGGTATAGGTATAAAAGTAAAAATTATGGGGGTATAGGTATAAAAGTGGGGGTACAGGGAAAAGTTTTCATGAAATAAAAGCTGCTCAAGCTCGGTTAGCTCAAAAAACAACTAGTTTTTGGGCTTAGGCCCTGCTCAACCCTTACAACCACAAAATTGAATGTTTTTTTTCTCACTAACGCTTAATTTATCGAAAAAAAAAAATCTTTTTTCTTTTGCATTCCATAGCTTCAATAGTTTCTAACTTCTAACAAGTTTGCAACACCAATGCATGTTTTCTTTTTATTATTTCATGAATATTGATTTTGCTTTGTACTTTCACAAATTTTTATGTTGATCACCGTAAACTGGTACAAGTCTAGAGCCTTTAAAAGAGTACTAAATAGGTAGCAATTTGACACAAATTTTACCCTACGAGGAAAAACTCTGTAAATATTAAGCAGTGATATAATTTATAAACCACTACTAAATGGTAAGTTTGAGTAACAGTTCATGTAAATAACTTCTATCCTTGTTCAACAAAAAGATAGTGTTTCCACTTCCCATTGACGAAGCCATTATTCATACCACCCATCAAGACATGATTTCCAAAGGTTAGCATTTGACATTTAAAGTGATCATTAGGTCTCAAGAGGCACCTAATAAGATGAGTGAAGATTTCACCATTTTGCCTTCTGGTCTATGCATGCACCACTACCTTGTGACTGTATATAGTCACATGATCTCACCATCTGATCAAGAATCAAACAACTCATAATTTTTTTTGGGGGAAAACAGCTCAGATTTGAGGGTCGGGATTTTTGTTAAAAAAAAAAAATCAAAATCTACCTTTAAATATGGACCGTCCGACCTTTTGATCGGACGACCAAGATTGTGTGCCTGCATGCAGTGTGACTACACCTAATCCAAATCACTCATTGCGATGCATAATGGGCATCAAATTCAAGGATCTCGAGATTAAATGATAAATTATACTCAAATTATCAGAAAGTAAATTTGTTTGCAACTAGCAGTGCGCTGTATTATCACTGCTCTCATAAAATGTGAATGAACTAACCCTCGGATCATATACAACCTTGAAGGGAGGCTATAAAAAGTGTGAGATCCTGTAACCTTACAGTAAGCAAGAAAAGAACAATAGTAACGCGTAAAACTATATTATTATGATGTGAAAAATAAATGTTCCTGAGAATCTGCAAACCAGTAGCTGAGCCATCATATGAGGAGAGGAAACAGCTTCACATTATACAACAATTTGGCTGAGACTCAAGCCTTTCTGAAGATCTGTAGAAGAAAATGTTTGCATCAGTTGATGTCGCACATGATATGTAGTTTGACAACTACGAGATAAAAATTAAAACTAGATATAGCAATCATGTTTCAGAAAAGTTTATAAAAAAAAAAAAGTTTTGAAAAAAGCAAAAGGTATAAAGCAAGAATTATATTTACAACAAGAAAACTATCTCCATCTTTCTCTAAATTTCTTTCACTCCATCTTTTCCACATTTTCTCTCTCCCTCACACTCATCTTTGACGTTGGTGGTTCGATCCACTAGGGTCAAAGGCTAAGGCCGGGAAACTCCAAGATTAAAACCATGTTTTGATGCCAATTTAACTAGCAGTAATTCCTTGCAAGTTAGATCACAAAATTTCACCAAAATTTAATTTGACATGCAAAGTAACTACCCTCCTCCCCCAATAAAAATAAATAAATAAACTTATTTTTATTCATCATAAATTGCCAATTTATTTTGGCGACTACTGAGTATCAGTCATCAACCATAAATATGAATTCAAATAAGCAGCTCTACAGTCAACTTATACAACCTATTAGTTAAATTCCATGACAAATGATTCATTTATTTGATTATTTAGGAAGCTGAAACTACATAAATGAATGTTCATGCATAAGTATTTTATTTTGAAATAAGCAAATAGAGATTACTACTACAGGTACATATTGTGATAAACATCAAGAAGGAACTTACAACTGGCCAAGGCTGGCTAAATCGAAATCGGGAGCAAGCTCCTGGACAATATCATTTGGAGGTTGTCCACATTCTTGCATTTTCTGCATGAGCTCAACAATCTTGTTGAAGTTACTAGGATCTTTTTCATAAACTTCATTAAGATCCCTTATGAGTTCGTATTGGTGTGAATACCGGTCATAATCTTCTTTGCTTAAGCTAGCTTTGTGCTCTTCCAACCACTTAGGATATCTTTCTCCTATTTCCTTCATTGGTTCATGAAGTATCTCCTTGGACAGAAGTTGTTGCATCATGGTCTCCATAATAGATTCCATGTCCTAAACGAATTAATAAAATTGTTATCAGCACAAATTCCAATAAAGAAAGTAAACTTACATTGATCAATTCATCAAACAGAAGCTACTTCTGTTATTGGACATCAAGCTCGTCATCATAACTCCAAAACTTAAGTAATCACTAAATCCAATACTAAGTTACTTATCTACTTAAGTTCTGAATCAACACTTTGATCTAAGGTATTTGCAGAAATAGTTAATGATATATTCAAACTCTGATGAGAAATTTTGTTTAAGGTATTTTCATTAGAAGCATTTGACACTTGAAAATTGAAAACGCACATTGACAATCACGAAAGAAAAAACTAGTTTCTTTCACAAGGCAAGGAGTATCTTAGTTAAGTAAAATGTACTGTGATTGAAATAAAAGAACCAAGGTGTTGCATACAGTAAGATCACTGCATTTGGTAAAATAGCATGTTATAACTAAGAATACACCAAATGCAGTTAATCACCAACATATATAAATTTCTAAAACATGAGATGATTAATCTCATTTTTTTAATCTATATACCATAACATAAAATAAACTCCAAAAGTAACTAGTTTATTTAGTGAGACCATTTTCAGTACCAATTTCCCCTTAATAACACAATTCATTTCCAAATAAATAAAAATATAGAATATCAATATTGAAAGTGAAATTTGTTAAGCTTAAATTGCATAATATATTATAAAATGAATTAGAGAAATAAGACTATGAACCAATTTAACCTGAGAGCCAGCAAGGTCTTCAAATTGTTTAACCCAATCCTCCATCATGGCATCTTTACCGAAATCATCACCAACACCGACACCGGGTGGGGGGATGAATTCGAGGCCTTTAACGGCCTCTTTAGTCTGCTCCCTGAGTTTGTTAAGAGCCTCGGAGGCATGAGTAGTATCTTTGGAAACCTTTTGTTTCCCCTTTTTCTTTGTTCTCAAATCGGGTAGCCCCATCCCCAATCCTTGAACCCCTGATGGTAGAGAAGGACTCTCCTCTTTGTTACCATTTGGTTCCACGTTTCTGAAACAAACAAACAACGTTTGAGATTCAATTAAAAATGAAAAATATTGCAGGGTTGAAAAAGAGTAAGTTAGGGAGGGAAACCTTGGAAGGGATGAATTTAGGTTGAGGGTTTGGAAATCATCCAAAGCACCTGAAAATATTGAAACGAATGAGTTTGAGATAAAACTAAATATATATAGAGAGAGAGAGATAGTGGTGAAGAGAGAGCATACTGTCGAGGAGTTGGTCGAGTTCGTCGGAGTGGTCGGCCATGGTTGTGTTGTCTGTCACCGCCAAACTCCTACCTAGTACTTGTTGTTGTTGGAACCCAATGCAAATGCAATGCTCTTCTCATCCACTTCCAATTATCGCAATTTCCTAAACCAGTTTTTCTTTAATATTTTTAATTTCATTTTTTAACTTTTATTCGTCATTATTAATATTTTACTAATTGATATTCATTCATTAATAGTGGTAAATGTTTTTAACACTCATTAATCAGCTTATCACTAAAAATATTTGATTTTAATATTTACAGTAAAAATTATATTAATGATAATTGCAATTGATGAAAAAATAATATAAATATAATTTTTTTAAATATGCATTCGATCATAAATATATATTATAAAAAATAATCACTAAAAAGAAAAATAAAAAATTAAAATAATATATAAAAATAAAAATTATATAAATATATGAGTTATATTATTATTTACTTGAATATATATTAGAGACAAAATAATAGAGTGTGATGATTTGATTTGTTATAGGTACAAAAAAAACTTTACATATATAAAAGTTAATCAAAAAAGTTTTACACCCATAGTATCAAAATTAATTCATTTACGAAATGAATAAGTATGCATCTTTTATCTTAAAGAGTTTGCTTAATAATAGATATCTATTAGTAGGAAACATTGTTTTACATTAGTGTAGATTATTATGTTTAAATTATATAAGGTGTTAGTAAATTTATGATTTAACATAAATTACAAAAACTTAATATAATATTAATAATAATAAATTTTTTACCAAATAATATCCGCAATTTTTTAAGTTAATTTTAATTAAAGTATTATTATTTTTTTATTTGGTCATTTATTTTAATTTTAAGTGAGAATTTGATTTTTATGTTTTAAAATATCAACAAATTTATC
>JBBPBS010000007.1:4713551-4747606 GCA_037974835.1 Cicer judaicum | reverse complement strand
AATCAAATAGTCACTTAAAATTAAAATAAATGATCAAATCAACAATAAAAAAAAAAAAGATAAATGAATAAAACGTTAACTGAAATTAAGTTAAGGGACTGCATATGTTATTTAGCCTGAATTTTTTATCCATATTAAATTTTGTGGACATAAGCGAATTTTTTTAGTAGTATGAAATTTGACTTTTTTATAGTAGACTTTTTAAAACCTTTACTAGACATAAAAAAAAATTAAATTGTCACTTAAAATTAAAATAAATTATCAGGTCGAGAAAGAAAATAAAGATAAATGACTAAAACGTTAATTGAAATTAAGTTAATGGACCAAATGTGTTATTTAGTCTAAATTTTGCATTCATATTAAAATTATTGGCGTAAAAGACTTTTTAAGTAGTATGAAATTTGACTTTTTTTATACCAAACTTTTTAAAACTTCTACTAGACCTATATAAAAAAAATAAAAAAAATCTAATTTGCCTCGGACTTTTGTGTTTGCTAACATGACTTATTCTTACCCCTCATTTAAAAAGTATGAATATTTCATTTATTTTTATTTGTCACTAATACAATATGGAGGAAGATGTGTATCTCATTAGACTAGTAAGGAACTTCGAACCTATTGAGGAGTGGTACATAAAAACACCTAAGCAAGTATTTATTCAAGTATCTTTTCTAGTGTCGAATGTATTATTTATATAGGTTGTTTATTCGAGTATATTTTCTAATGTCAAATGCATTATTTATATTGGCGAATACCTGAATGGAGAGATGACAAAGACATTGAATAACCATAATGCAGGTGGATTGACATTGCGCTAACTTGAAGTCGTTATAATTAAGTTAGACCGTCGAAGTCTTAAAACTCTAACTATCCGCTACATATCATGATATCGGGTGAGTCGATGTGAGACATTAGATCGAGCCACCAAATCAATTACATTTTATGTACGTTGTTTTATGTTATTTAACTATTTAACATATTTAATTGATAAAATGAATTTATTGGTAGATTAATCATTTTCAATCTTAACCATATTAAATTCAAGCTACTTTTTTATGTATTATTTCAATTTGAACCTCTGAATATTTTTTTAATAAAAAATATTTGAAAAATTTAATTGATTTACGTATATAAAAAAAGGGGAAAAAAATTAAAATATAACTCAACGGATATAGGAGTTGTCCGAGAGTAAGAAGTGAGTTAGTGGCAACAAGTAGAAGCAAGCAAATGGGTGTTGCAATGGCAACAAGGCCGTTACGCATAGTCAAACCATATGGTTACGCCGCCTTTGCTTATCTCTCACTACGTATCAATGCATCTTCAACGCCTAAACCTTCCTTTTTCCGTTCCTTTCCTTTTTCATCTTCTCCTTTCTCCTCGCGCCACCGCCGTCTCTTCTGCACCGCTACTCTTCCTTCCGCCAACGACACCGCCAACAAGGTTTCACAATTCCGGAAGAAGCTCAAAGTCGCCGATGTAAAAGGCGATCAACTCGATGTCATCGGCCACACCCTCGTCATTACGGGATGGGTTCGCACTCTTCGCCTTCAGAGTACCGTCACTTTCCTCGAGGTTAATTCAATTCAGCGATTAAACTTGTCAATTACATTGCACTTCCTTCGAATTAGCCTAGTCTGCATTGCATTTTATTTCAATTTTAGTCGTCCTTATAGAGTCAAATATATATTTTGTGTTTCATCACTGTATAGTGTTCGTATTAACTTAATTTGTTCGTTACAGTTTCATAATATTGATATTATTATATGATGAATTTATCTGAATTTCAGATTGTATATTTTTAAATTTAAATTTAGGAAAAAAATATGCGGTTAAAGGCAAAATTGTAAGGAAGAAGGTTTGACTTAAATCGGTAGTTACTTTCGGAGTTCTACGTGGACAGTGAATTTTTAGTTTTATAACTGTTTGAACAATTTTTTGTTTGTTTACTGTGTCTAGATTAACGATGGTTCGTGTCTTTCTAACTTGCAATGTGTGTTGGACTCTGAGGTTGAGGGTTATGATCAGGTATGCTTGTTTTTTATTTTTGCTCTCTTCCTTGTTATGGAAAGAGATTATGTGTTTGTCTTTTCAACCAAAGGAGCTTATTATTATTATTATTATTATTATTATTATTATTATTACTATTATTATTATTATCAGGTAGAATCTTCCTTGATTACTACTGGCGCCTCTGTGTGGGTGCAAGGAATTTTGGTCAAGAGCCAAGGAACAAAACAGAAAGTAGAATTGAAGGTCAACAAAATAGTCCTGGTTAGTTCTCATTTATTCCTAACAATACCACGTTTTCACAGTTTTTGTTGTCATGCAAGTTGTAGGATGTCCCTGCTTTGTTCTGTTTTCCTTAACATTTTATGTATTTTAAGTTTTAACTCTTTGCCGTTGCCCCATATTCATTTTTCCCATATATTGCTACATAATGTTGCACAGACAACCTCCCCTACAATGTTTTGGCATTGAAGTTTCAATTTGTTATATTTACATTTTGATGTGTGTTTTATGTACAAGTGCTGACAGTCTCACTCTACTACATGCATACGAAAGAGCTAGCTCCGGCCTTTTGGTACTGCTGATGAAAATATGTTTGCTTTATGTTCTATAAAGTAATAAAAGTAATGATGTTTTAGTAAAAATTCGCTGATCATTTTACATGGCTTGATTTTATCATTGTAACTATATTTTAGACTTATATTTTTCTTTTTATCCCTTACGTCTTTACTTGGTTTTTTGTTACACTAATATAACTGAAAAGAGCAGTATATTTCATTTTTTCTATATATAAACCTGTTAATAGATTCATTTAAATATTTATCTTCAAGTTTGCAATATCATGAAAAACTTTGGTCTTGCATGTTCAGGTTGGCAAGAGTGATCCCTCTTTTCCCATTCAAAAGAAAAGAGTCAGCAGAGAATTTTTAAGAACAAAAGCACATCTTCGTCCAAGGACAAATACTTTTAGTGCAGTATGTCTTCCTTTTCTCTTTAGCATATGTTTACACCTTTACCTCATTAGTCAAAAAGGAACAATTCCTTAATCTTCTTCACTTTTTTTTAATCTTTTTTGAAATTCTTTTAATATTATTGTTTTCCATCCATCCTATTATGTGATGCAAATTTCTAAATGAATGAATATGCACCCGGTTTCTCATAATGAATAATGAATAATTTATTTACAAGCATGCATCTCCAAAATTTGATGGTGCACTTACTGGTGAGAAATGGCTGGTGTGAATGTTATTGCAATATTTGGATCACATAAAATATCCAGATTACTAGTTTGAGTATTTTGATTGTTCATGTTACCACAAATTACTGACAGATCAAAATTGAAGTCATGTATATATGTAACATAATATGTATAAATAATCCAAATGAACAATTACCAGAAATTGTCCATGAGGTGTTAGCGTGGCGGTAACCGTATGACCTTGTAACCTCAAGGAGCAGACTTTGAATTCCCTCGGGGACAATCTAAAATTATCATTCGTACCACTTTAATTAATAGTTACTAGAAATGGGTTCAGTGTCAGTCTAAAATTCCTTCCACGGACATTATTTGTTGTTCTGCTACAAGTGCCTCTTCAAGTAGTAGTAGTTATATATTGGTTTTTACGCTCAAAGCCAACCATTGATAAATTTTGACATACCAGCTTTTCAATTAACTCTGCTGCAGCTATGTTCTAGCTTTGCTATTTATCAACCTAGTGGGCACTGAACCAGTTTGTATCATCTTCATAGGTTGAAAGATTTAATGATGTCATTTTTCTATGCTTGCAGAATATTGGTATAGAATGCTTTGGCAATAATTCTTTTTAGCGGCTGGTTGTTAGTTTCCTTCCCTCCTTTTGGACTACATACGATGTTTTGATGTAAAGTCTGTCATGGGTAAATTTTAACTTGGGAGTTAAGATAGAAGAGTAGAGTAAAAGGGAGTTAGTTGAAGAGGCTTAAATGAAAAAATGTGGGAAAAAGGGAAATGGTAGAAGGGTATTCTGATGCTCTTTGGTTTGGGAAAATAGAGCAGTGGCTCAATTGTAGAAGAGGTTTCTCTTAGAAGATAATCTTATTTTCGTTTTCACTATTATCGTTTTCTTTTGATGGTGTAAAATGATTTCAGGTTGCAAGGGTTAGGAATGCATTGGCCTATGCTACACACAAGTTCTTCCAAGAAAATGGGTTCATATGGGTGTCAAGTCCTATTATCACAGCTTCAGATTGTGAGGGAGCGGGTGAACAGTTTTGTGTTACTACCTTGGTATTCACAGTTTCATCAGATACTTTCTTTGTATGAATATTTTTATCAAATTCTATGTAAACGTTACACTTTCAATGCAACGGTACAATTTTCCAACTCATCTTCCACGCCCATTTGAAAAATTGCATAATTAGAATATCTATTACAAAGCCCTGCTTGTTTGGGAAGCTTTCCTGCACCCCAAAGTACTTGCAAATACACATAAAAATACCCGTGTAATTCAAGGTAGATCAAACTAAAAACTTAATAGAGATGTTTACATTATCCATTATTTTTTAGCATTTGAGTATAAGGTTTGTAATCGCTTGGATTTTTTGACGTAGTCACTCGTATCTTGAAAAATATTGTTTATACGTCTAAAGAATTCAAGATTAAACATTAGTTATTATGCCAGACAACATTCATCTGAATTCCACAAGACATCTGCAGAGTTTATTTGCTACTCATAGCATCCCCTTGATAAATTTCCCGCCTTAATGAAGGAAGTTAGTTTCTGTAACTAAAAAAGTGGTGCCAAGAGGGTGTTACAAGCCCATTTTAAATATTGAGAGTTTCTTCTACTACCCCCCAATGCTCTCCGGATTGGCCAATCCGGAGGCGTATCTTGACCAAGAAACACCTCCAGAGGCATATTTGGTGGTGTTTGAGAACATAGAGGGGTGGTAGAAGAAGCTACCTAAATATTTGCACTGATTTTTCTCTTATTATACATTGAGTTTTTTCTCTGTTAAATTTACAGATACCAAATTCTCATGAAACTTCTGATTCTCCAGTTGATGCTATTCCAAAAGTGAACGACAGATTAATTGACTGGTCACAAGTGAGTCAGATGCACATATCTCCACTCTTTTGATATCAGTTGTCACCAGCCAATGAGTGTAATATGGTCACTGTATTTTACATATTCTAATTGGAGCCATTCTGTGCATCAGGACTTTTTCGGAAAACCAGCATTTTTAACTGTCTCAGGCCAACTCAATGCTGAAACTTATGCTACTGCTCTTTCTGATGTACACACTTCTCTCTTATTCATTTTTTATCCCGTAAATGTTTTTGTCTTCTTTAAAATCTAGCATTTAAGAATTGGGATTGAAATGAACTGAGTTTTTACTCATGCAGGTGTATACGTTTGGTCCCACATTTCGAGCAGAAAATTCTAACACTTCAAGGCACTTGGCTGAATTTTGGGTCAGTGATTTCTGTTTTAGTCCTGAGTTTTGTCATTCTTATGTATGTTGTACAAAACAAAAACCAAAGAATAGGCATCTTTTTGCTTCTTCAGATGATTGAGCCGGAGCTTGCATTTGCTGATCTAAATGATGACATGGCCTGTGCTACTGCCTATCTCCAGTTTGTAGTATGCAACCTTTCACAATTACTATATAGTTGCCATGCTCATTATAATATTTTTTGAAGCTCAATTTTATGCTATTTCTCATATTAAAGCTTGTTTTCTTCATGTATCTGTTTCGTGAAGATACGACACATTCTCGATAACTGCAAGGAAGACATGGAGTTTTTTAATACATGGATTGATAAAGGAATCATTGATCGCTTGAGTGTATGAGCTCAGTGTAACCATCACATTACTGGACTTTATTTGATTTGTACCTGTAAATGTTTATTCTAAGCATGCACTTTGGGTAACATTTTGTTGCATTGTTAAAAGGATGTTGCAGAAAAAGACGTTTTGCAGATAACTTACACTGAAGCGGTAGATCTGCTGTCACAAGCAAATAAAAAATTTGAATTCCCGGTAAATCATTAGTCAATTTTTTCTCCATCTTTGACAAACCTACCCAATATGCTGTCACTTTTGTCTTACTGTTTCTTTTTTACTAATATTGTTTCGTATTTGTTCATTGCCTTCATCTTAACTTAAGGCACACGATCTCAAGAATTAGAATAAAATTGTGTGTGTATATATATATATATATATACTAGATTACTAAACAACCAAATCCTATTAGTACTTATATATAACTAAATCCCTATTAGTACTCATATATAATTAAATTCCTACTAGTACTCATATATAACTAAGTCCCTACTAGTACTCCAAGCTGGTGAATAGGTGTTCTCCATTCCCAGCTTGAATACTATTCCTTCAAAGCTGGAGATATATGGAGTGCAAATTAGGCCAATGTCGACTTTTTCTTTGATGAAATGTCTATCGACTTCAATATGTTTGGTTTTATCATGCTGCACTGGATTATGTGCTATGCTAATAGCAGATTTATTATAACAATATAGTTTAATTGGTTCATCCCACTTTATCTTCATAAAGCCGGACCAATCCACTTTTGCTTTCTTTAACTGCCATATCAGTAAAATCAGTAGACCAATGATATTAGAGACGAAAGATTGATCTTGTGAGCTTCAAATAGTCCACAAAGTGCTATGATCAGAAAGTGAATCACAAAAAGAAATCTCAAGTTGCTGCAATGAAGGCAGCAAAAAGGACTACAATGAAGGTGACTTCTGGAAAAAAAGAAACCGCAATTAAGGCGGCAAAAAGGGCCACAATGAACGTGACTAAGGTTTCAGGAAAAAAAGATACTGCAATGAAGGCGGCAAAAAGGGCCACAAATGAAGGTGGTTAAGATTTCAGGAAAAAAGAAACCGCAATGAAGGCAACAAATTTATGCGGAAGCAAAGGCCACATTGAAGGTGGCTAAGTTTACTGCCATAAAGGTGGCTAGGGCTTATGCGGAAGCAAGGCTCTCAAAGATCGAGAGCTCTGATACCATCTCAAGAATTAGAATAAAGTTATATTTATTGAAATTGAAATCTGTTGGCAATACATCAGATATATATATATATATATATTAGATTACTAAACAATTCAAATTCTATTAGTACTCATCTATAACTAAATCTCTACTAGTACTCCTATTCAACTGAATCCCTATACATGAGGGATATTAAACAAAAACATATTTTGACACACGATGTTAACCTAATTAGGTTTTATTTGAGCTGAACATAATATGAATGGAGCTTTAGCCTGTGGTCCATTAAACCGGAGGATGTCGTCTAGTTTCCTTTTGAATGCTCTCGCCCTACATTATTGATGTGTTAGCTTAATAATTTTATATATGTGGAGTGCTTCCAGTTCTAAATTGTTTGTATTTGACATATTTTTCTAATTGGTTGTGTAGGTGAAATGGGGTTGTGATCTGCAGAGTGAACATGAGCGATATATAACTGAAGTGGCATTTGGTGGATGCCCTGTTATAATCAGAGACTATCCAAAGGCATGCTAATTTTCCCCCTCATTTTCTGTTCACTGTGTTCAAGCCGTAGTATATTTAAGACAATAGAGGATGGCATTGTAAATATCTCATTAAAATGGATGGCAGTGTAAATGAAAGAATAAGAACTATTGTCTCTGAGATAAGCTGTAAAATCCTCAAAAAGTTTAGAGAAACATTTTCAACGTTTTCAATTCAACATTTTCAGGATATTAAGGCATTTTACATGCGACAAAACGATGATGGAAGGACAGTTGCAGCCATGGACATGTTGGTTCCAAAGGTAATATATAAGATATCTCTGCTATATAGTAGTAATTACTATCAAGTAGTGTTTGTAAATAACACACTCTCAGTACACCAAAAAAAGGAGTAGAAATTTAGTTTCGGTAATAGTACTTAAAAAAGGCAGACCTACCTTGTGCCTGATTAATGTTCCTAAGCTGGGGCTCTAGTGAAATAATATGGGAGTTATTCTTCGGTATATGTAACAGTTTAATGATTTTGGGCTGGTGAAGCCTCGTGATTGTGTGATTGTCTAACGGTAGATGGTAGCATGTTTTTGTTTTTAGACTAGAGGAACTATATGCATTGCGGTTATGATTTCGTTTCATTCTCTCCTTGTTAGATTGGTGAACTTATTGGTGGAAGCCAAAGAGAAGAGCGACTTGAGCATTTAGAAGCTCGTTTAGATGATTTAAAGTTGAATAAGGATGCATATTGGTGGTATCTTGATTTGCGTCGTTATGGTTCAGGTCAGATGTTTTTCTCTCTACGCCTCTTTCCTTAAGTTTTCCTCTGTCAAATTATGAACCACAGTTTCAATGTTAATATGGAACATTTCTAAAATAAAAGATCACACTGTTTTTGCTAATCAGTGTTCTATTTACTTTATCTGAACTGTATTATTCCATCTTTTGGGGTCTACTGTTACCCACCCTACCCACATACAAAATAAATAAAACTGTTATTTCCAGATCCTCTACTGTATTGTAATGGCAAAATTTAGTTGCACAAGTTGTGCATATATGCCTTGCTCGTTCGCAGAAACTGATCCTGCGTGGAAGCAAATGTGAAGCAATATAGACTTGATTGAAGAACACACAGATGCCGTAAATATGCTACGTCTCCACTCAAATAAATTTCACTCCCTCAGTTTTTTTTGTGTAATAATTATGAAAAGGTTTTATTTTAAGGAAAGAGGAAATATAACGAAAATGAATTGAAAAGTTACATGTCCATGGTGGAAAACCAACATTAACCAAATTTTGCTGTTTTTATTTGATTCTTACAAGAAATTTATGCTCAATGAAGAAGCTATAAATTGCCACGTAGTGCGTGGGTGAAGAATAATACCCAAATCCAAAAATTGCCATCCATGCAATTGTCTATTCTTTGTAAATTAAACTTCAGTTTGTCTTTGAATGATTAATGTGTCATCATTTCACTAAAAGTTATAGTTAACATTTATTTTTTTAGTCATTGTTTTAGTCGTTAATTAGAAAAGTATTCTGGTACTATAATGTTTAAGAGATTTATTTTAGTTAGGAGTTTAGTATCTTTTTAGTTCATGATAGTAACTTTTATAGTGTCTTCTTCTTGGGTGCAGTTCCTCATGCAGGCTTTGGTTTGGGCTTTGAAAGACTTGTCCAGTTTGCAACCGGAATGGATAATATAAGAGACGTGATTCCTTTTCCTCGAACACCTGGCTCGGCCGAGTTCTAATCTTTTAGACCTTGCAGATTTTTTTATGAAGCTATTCTATAAAATGTTTAGTTTTTTAAAAAGAGCAAAATAAATTTTTTAGTGATGTTATTTAAAACAATATTTGAGTGAGAAAACAAAATAACTTGTAACTAATAATATAACTTTGTATTTTAATTTAGTTAAATGATTTTTGTTTGTAAAAATTACATTATTTGATTATTTTAGAAGTTTATTAGTTGAGTTGTAACTATTTTTAATTAATGATCTTTTCACTCAATGATTTTTAGGTAATTTACATGTACTTTATATAAGGTACAGCACTGGATATTTTATATGATTACAAAAGAATATACCTTTTAGATAAGAGTACGAGTGCTAGAATTATTAATGCAATAATAGGTTTGAGTACAAAGTGTATTTTTTAATTCTAATGATAATAATAAACATAATTGTAAAGCCCTTTTCAATAAATAAGGCTTTGTCCTTAGAAACCAAAAACAACTAAAAATAAGTAAGTGTGCAATACCTATTTAAATGATTCGTTTCCTACGTTTTGATTTTTTTAAAACATACCAGTCTTTAGCTTTTTTTTTAAAACATTCCAGTCTTTAAACTGTAAATAATTCGTTTCCTACGTTTTGATTTTTTTAATAATTTTTAAAAACTAGGTTTTTTGAATCACATGCTTTTAATCTATTTCTGACTGCAAAACAAAGATGGAGGCGGATGACACAACGTCTATCTCTCTTTCTCATGTTCAAAGCCAAATGATTTGAAAATTGCAACTTCATAATGTGCGGGGCAGTTCTAATGCCTGGTTGCCATTAGATTGTTGGTGAATGAGAGAATGAGTTGCAAGAATTGTTGGTTAAGGCCAGGCTCTCAAGTTGTCCTTCGGGATAGCAACATCTTTATTGTTAACATGTGTCATTCTATTTTATTTGAAGTGTTCATTTCTATCTTTCCATTGATCCTTATCATGTTGCTTGGGGACCATAGAAGGATGATAATTTTACAGTGAAATCATGTTACAGTTTTTTGTATGGAATTCCTTATTGTTACTCATAATTTTGAAGATGACATTGGACAAATTTGTGGAACATACTTTAAAAGAAGAGTAGGTCGTGCACAAATGTAGTACTGCTATTTTTGTGGGACAGAATGTGTTACTCGTTCTAAATTCAAGGATGTGCACAAAATCTTTTCATAGCAATAGTGCTTTCCAAGTCTCTTAAAATTAGTCTTTAATTTGTGGGACAGAATGTGTTACTCGTTCTAAATTCAAGGATGTGCACAAAATCTTTTCATAGCAATAGTGCTTTCCAAGTCTCTTAAAATTAGTCTTTAATTCTTAAAAAACCGTGGTTACAGATTGATAAATTTGTTCTAATGAGAATCAATGATTAGTAACTTACTAGTTATAACTTCTCTAAGTTCATTGCAGTAACATCAAAAATATTTTTAGCACATACACAGAATTGAACAACAAAGTCTCAATATATCAACATAACATGATGAGCGTGTATATTAATGTGGATCGGTAAATTCCATATAATACACAATCAAATCAATGCTAGTAAAAGAATTACTTAGGTGAATGGGTTGGTTTGAGAGGAGAAATAAACGGATTAGAATGACATCCATTATAAATTTAACATCGCCACTAACATAAGTATATAACACACTAGTTACCTACTAACATTTGTTATTTAAAAAACCAACCATAGCACTTACTATGCGTCATGGAAGGCTTTATTTCAATTAAATAGTTTTACTCATTTTAGATCACTGCCTTTTTGGTTAGGCTGAATCCACTCCTGATAATGCCAATATCAAACATCAGACTACTATAGTCCCACTCCACCCTCACTAATCATTGATTCATTACAAACGAATGATTATGACTTGGAAGAGATTCACTCATCCAAAGCCACATCTCTTTCAAAATACTAAGTTAACCAATTTCATATAAATAGAGGATACACAGCTCAACTAATAGGATTTCACGTATAAATTGGCAACATATTCTGATGGATCATAATTCTTAGGTTAAGCTGTTTTTCATACAAGTGCAACATTTAACAGCTGGAAGTGTGTCATTATGGTGGTATGAAGATTGAAGGCTAACAAATACCTATTACCGCGTACCTCAAAATCTAAAAGATCTGTAAAAAAAATCAAGCTAATCAGTTGCATGCATCCTAAGCACCGACAGAATTCAGTGGCATAGCAAAAACTGGATTAATCCCACTTACAAGGTGTGCAAAAACACCTCAAGGTTTTCAAATATACTACCACAAATTACTCTTACTAATTGAAAATACCAAGTACCAACCACATTTTATGTGCATTATAGCTAGAATTACCCTGATTATGCCTAGAGCAGCAATGTAAAAAAACCATTCACAAATTAGAGCTAGCAGTAAGTTCAATTGATAAGCTTGGAATTATACCTTACCTAATAGTACTAATTAAAAACCAAACAATCATAATGTAGAAAAAACTCTTTCAATGTTGTATGAGAGGAATGAACACAGTTTGAAATTAACTAGCACAAAAAGAACTCTTTCATATAACAATAGTCAGAAATTCCATAGTTCCAATTCATCAATTAAAAATAAACGAAAGTAGTATTACATTCCACAAACTAATTAAAAAACATTCCACCAATCATCATCCTCACTTCTCAGATGAGTTAGGTCCACGCTTCTTTCCGAATCCCACAACTACAATAACCACACAAAACCAAAAAAAATATCAAAACAAAAACCTAAGAACACCAAGAAATCACGATATTCACAAACAAACAGTAAAATCTAAAGTGAAGGAAAAATAAGGTTACCGGCGGTGACGAAACGGCGATTGTATTGCATACGCTTGTGAGCGCGTCCACGTGGCTTCTTCTTTTTGTCTTGCTTAGCAACTTTGGGAGTTTGTCCTCTCACTTTTCCGGCACGTGCAAGAGATCCATGAACCTTACCTGAATTTCAAATACACATCAATTTCACTTTTCACAAACACTGAAACTAAAACCAATTTCAATGGAATTACATAGAAATTTTGCAAACGATAACTACTAACTCACCCATTGCGAAGAAAAATTTGTGATTCTCTTTCTTCGATTGGTTTCGCTTTGTTCAGTTAAGTCGCAGCGGCTATTGGCATAAAACCCAGAAAATAGTACGAGACATGCTCTATTTGTATTGTTAGGGTTAAAGGTTTTGTGGGCTCGTATTTTGTGGACTCAAAGTATGGGCCTCAGGCCCAATTTCCTTTCCGCTTCATAATGTAGAAACGCAAAACAATTTTGACCAACAAAAGAAAATCAGATGCATTCTTTTATTTTATATTTTAGTAAAATTGATTTTTAGAGATAAAATAAAATTAAGTTTTCTTTGAAAAAAAAAATTAGAAAAGAAAAAATTATTATTAAAAATAATGTTATTAATAATTATTTTACAGCTATCTCATTTGAAAATTCAACCTTATGATTAAGTTTAAATTTCATGGACAAATTAAGTTAAGTTATATCTAAAAAAACTGAATTAGTAAAAGTTAAGTAATGTTTCAAAAAAATATTTTGATTAGGTCAAGTTTAAAGACTTTATTTGAATGATGAAAAATCCGGGTTCAAGAATAATTGTGGGAATATCTTTAAAAATTCTGGTGGTTTCTTATTATTAATTATTGGAGAATGCAATTTTTTAATGAGTTAAGTTAGAGAATTAGTGTAGTTTTTTTCTTCTAATATTAGTCTAAATATAATTGAAAATAAGAACACACTCATTACCTCCTCCATTTTACACAATTTTTAATGACATCCACTTTAAAAAATAATACATTGCTCACCGTAGAATGAGTCCATTTGTTTTTAATTTTTAATGACATCCACACACCCTCATTCCAACCGACTAATGTCATCATTACATTTGAGGTTTTGATTAAACATGTTTTATAAAATTAACTTCTCTAACGTATCGAGCAGGTATGATAACTTTCAACCCAATATAAATTACACTTGATATAGAGGTGAAATAATCTACTTTATATGTTAACTATCACGTCAAATCAAGAAGGAAGGCTCTAATTTGTAAATTAAATTCCATTTCATTACTGAAACAATTACAAGAGGGGTCAAACTTATACTTCACATTCCATAGACTACTCTTTTCTTTTGTCCTTGATATGTTGAGGCTTCCCTTCCTCGAGGAACGTATTGTGTTTTCTTGTTTAATATAATGAACAAATGATTGTTTTTAATCAACTTCTTGCTAAAAAGACACCAGTTCTTTCCTTGACCTTGAGCCTTAGATGGCGGCCAGTGCCAACTCTCTTGGCATTTAAGGCAAAACAAGGGGTGGGGAAAAAGGTTGCCGGCCGGGTAAGGTATCTTTTCCTTCTTCATGAACTTCACCTTTTGCATACTGCCATTTCCTGCATCAAAAGAATGCAGCAGGGACGTCCAAACTACTCTGATGAGTGATGACCATAAACAAAATTTGATATTTACAGCTTAATTATCTGCTCAAAGATCAACCTCGTGAAGATCTTCTCCAAAACTCCCACTCCTCATATGTGTTCCCATCATAGAAACGTCGTCAGACATATATATTGATGGCGGCATTCCCAAAGCTTCCCCTAATGGCATAATTTCACGCAATTTAGTGGGACTAAATGAATCACCAATACTCCCACCCCATGAAGCTGTCCGCCGTGAGTGAGGAGAATGACAGTTACTGTCATTCATTACTGCTCCATAGTTTGAGAAGTTGCCCATACTTGGGTGTCTGACCAATGGTGTTGCTGGTTTGGGGGATTGGAATGACCCATCATTCCTATATGATGTTGAGGGATATTCATTAGCTAAATTATCTTCTAGATTGTTTTCTTCTATAGCCTCCATTGTCTGCTCATTTGATGATGGTGCGGGAGCAGGAATAAAAAACTTGGCCTTGACAGCAAGAGCAGGTTTGGCAGATGGAACAGATGGTGACTGAAATAGGTTTGCAGAGCTTCCTCCACCTTGGTTGAAGGTGTCAACGTACCTATTTAGTAATAAAAGTCAGTCAAGTTGATCTATTTTTGGAATGTCGTTGTTAGTCAACAGAATGAATAATCAATAACAAACTTATCCTCTTGTTTAAGTAAGGCAATCTGGATGCATGTATGTGCCAGCACCAATGTTTCCTATTTTACTTGCTTTTTATGCTTAATATTTCCACAATCATATTTTGATTAGGCCTAAAAACAAGACTTACTCTCTACCTAGTCCTAATAAGGATAAATCACGCCATAAGGCTGAGCTAGTTAAAACTTTTGAGCCCAACTATTCTTACAGCTTTTTAATGGGATGTCTGACAAGCAGAATATTTATTTCATTCCTTATAATCATGATACCTAGAAATGTGTGAAATAAATTTGGTATGTCTAAGACATTCCTTGGTATATTAGACAGTGTTTACAGGAAGAATGTTTACATGAAGTTTCCTACCTTCGCGGCAATCTTGGATTCCCACACCATCGTGGAAATTATTTGTTATTAAACATAATTAAAAAAGCATTTCTAGGAATTTTAAAAAATACTCTACCAATCATGGAACTCTAAGATAACCAACCTAAGAAACCTGAAGGGGGTCCAATTTCCAATGTTTGATCATAGACAAGCAATGAAGCACTAACATAGACACTAGACATAACATTGACATATCGACACTGATAATAATTTGAGAAAAATAAATTAGTTGAATGTATATGTAACAGTGTTGTATCAGACACCAACATGTGTCAAATATTGGACACGCCTTCGATTAGAAATGCCGGTACTGAAAAGCTGACAACTACTTTGAATACCTAGTTCCAACTACATCATGATATTAACAAGAGTTACAAAATAACTTCTTACCTTGATCGAACACCAACACGGCCACGAGTGGCGAAATGATTTGTGCCAGGTGGTATAGGTGGGATCCCTGGAGTATGTTCAGGATTTGAATTTTTTAAATCAGATCCCCCTTTTGAAGGTGGTCCTTCTGTCTTCGATGCAGATTTCAAGTTGTATTCAGTTAGACCATTCTGGAAAGTTGCAGTTGTTGGAGGTGGTGGCAGTGCAGGTTCTTCAGCTGGAGGTTCAGCACCTTCCTCTACCCATCTTTTGAGGTGTTCATTGTAATAGAACTTGTTCTTTTCACCCAATTTAGCCTTCATATAGGACAAATAAGAGCCTTTGAATTGGCACAACTGAAAGGAAAATGAAAATAAACACATGGAATATAAAAGAACTAATAATACCTGTTTGCCAGGATGAGGTTTCAAGACGAGTCCCATTGTCTTTTGCAGAAGTTGTGAACCAAAACTAAAACGAGAAAAGCGAGATGTACCCTCTGACGCTTTTCCTTGTGCACCATGTGAGGTTTCCTGTAATGAATCAACCAATTTTTTTCTCAACAAACAAAATATACTGAAACTTAACCAAATGCACGAAGCTGGATACATACACTACCCCTTTAAAAACTTAACAGTAACCACACACCTGTCGAGGGCTTCTACCAAAGTCTGGCTCGGAAACACTTCTATTAGGTTTTGACATTCTATTATTGTCAGTTGTCCACTCACTGATGGGTTCCATTGAAGCAGATGGAACTAAGGATGACATGGCCATTGTTGATTGGCTATTGGACACTCTATGTGCCATGGGCTGATGTTCATTTCCATTGACATTTCCTTGTGATGATGATGGAGCATGTGGTGGTAAACCACCCCCAACTACTCGATGTGCAGTACTATCAAAAAAGTTCAGCAATTTTCCCACTAATTTTCCAGGAGCCAAATTTGCAGCATACCCACCCTGAATATATATTGTTTAAAAGAACATAAGTAACAAGACTAACAAAATAACGAAGACTCAATAAATGATAAGGAAGAACCTGTTGGTGGGTTTTAATCCTCTCCTCAAGAGAGGATAGAAGTTGTTTCCATGTTTCAACTTCTGGTGCGCGACCAATTTTTAAGGATTTCAGCACTGCTTGGCAGTACCTGAAGTCACAACAACAATTAGGCTGATTACATAAAGCATTATATAATCTCTCAAAATAATATTCAATGAACTTACTTCAGTGAGTCTGAAACCTTTCCTACTTCAGCTAGCATATATGCATATATAAGTTTATATGGTTGAAAAGGAAGCAAAATAAACTGTGAGTTTCCGAGCACCTTTGAATATTCGTATAACTCAGTCCTCTGTCCAAGAAACCATTAGATATGATAAGTTTTGAGTGAATCATATTGGACAAAATATTTAATCAGATATGGAACAAGTATGTCACACAAGAGAGGTCATTTAAAAACCTTACAGGGCACAAGGCTTTAAAAATTACACATATTTATTGATTAACCTAGTATCATATATAAGATAATTGAGAGTACATGCCATCTTCTTATACATATATACAAATAAAGTAGAAAATAACAAATATTCAAAATTGAACCTCGTAATGTTCCAGAAATTAAGAATCCGGGAACGTGAAAACCAAGAGAGAGGCATTAGAAACAAGTAGAACAGTGTAGCACATTGCTTTTTGTGAGAACTGGACTAACCATACACAAGAAATAGAACACTTAAATTATGTGGAAGAGCAAAACAAAAATTCAACAAACCTGGATAGCCTTTGGACTAGCATAAGTTCGAGGAAATTTCCAGTGATCCGCACCTATTAGACAAAGCCTTGCACTGTCTGAGTATGACTCAAAGTTTGCTTCAGCAACCAAATAGCATATGTGTGCAGCAGTGATCTAAAATATGAGTCTCATATTAGAAGGGGAATATAAATCTACAAAAATAATTAAACATCAGAAAATCTAGATCGAGAACTATACCTCACTTCTTTCCTTCCACAAACAATCACCAAGGTGAATAATTACAAGCTCGTCACCTTTTGTTCTGTTTGCAGTTATTACAGCCAAATTCTCCTCCCAATCATCGAGCATGCCATTAGATCCAAACTGAAATTGTAAAGCAACAATAAAGGCATGAACTTCCATGTAGAATAAAAGACTATAACCTTTGCAACTATTGAAATTAGATGTAAGAAAACATATGAATTTCATAGTCCTTGCATAATTGCATGGCTTATTAGTTTTTCCTACTAAAATCACCTGTGCAGGTTGTTGAGGCATATTAAAAGCACTAGGGTCCCCACTATTTGAGCTGTCAGAAGAGAAAACTTCTGCTGGTTGCCCAGCAATTAGAAGGCATAATGTGCGCAAAGGAGACCCTGCAACCAGTTGACGAAGTGCCATTTGCTTCACTGTATCAACATAGAACTGCAGTGCAAACATGTACCAAATTCATTCCCCCAATAAAGGCAGGATGAAAAAGGACTGTAAGACATATAAGAGACTGTCTAGCTCAAGCATTTCAGGATCAGTAATTCAGTATAACATTCAACACTGAAATTTTTTACAGCATACCTTTTCACCAAGTTGTGAAGCAAGAACAAGTGCAGGTCCCCACAATTGACCTTCTTGTGCGTATTGCAATGCTTCCTTCTTTTTGCCAGAGACGAGAAGATTTTGTACTTCAGAAGCCGTTGCCTAGCTCAAAATAAAAATCAGAAAAGGGTACAAAAAAAATACAAATACATAATCTGAGAGGCACAGGGAGGGATACTCACCCGCATTTGTGCTTCAGATGGCAAATTTTGCAGGCAGTGGCTCAGTACACCATACTCCTTACCACTCATCTTGGCAGATGCAAAAAGCTTGGCAACTGCTGACTCAGGAGTATCATTTTCCTGTATATGATACAAATCCGATAGGTTACCAAATCTAGAAGTGATCCCGTGCGGAATAGTCTTAAGGATCAATATGAAGAGCTTAAAAATTGATAAGTAAAGTAGGTGAATCAAATATTTAAAATTCAGCCTAAATAATATGACCTATTTTGGAACTCTTAAATCCATAAATTTTTTGTTCTGGTGCTAAAGATTGTTGATAACTCATCCTAACATCCGTTTTCTTATTATATCCTAAAAGTAAAATGATATGAATGAGAATTTGACTTCCCATAATTGCTCACGGGACTTTTTCAATATGGTTATATAGGTACTATTTGATTCTAAGTGTTTTAAATTTTGTATAAATAATGGTTTCTACGTAATTTGTTGCATTTATCTTTTAATATTATTCCACAATTATATTGTGAAACTTACAAATATTATCAAGTTAATGAATGTTGTTAGGAAGGTTCCTATGTAATTTGTTGCATTTGAAGAAGATTGATGGGTCAAATAGTTAAGTCCATTTACTGTTTATGATGTAGAGTTTACTACTCTATTTTCTGTTATTTTTTACCTGAAAGATGCATATATACACATTTTTTAGAACACTTGCTAGTCACATGCTTCTCTAGATGCAGATTTAAGTATTTGCGTATGTACTTTTTTTTGTTTTGATATATTGTAATGACATCTTTCACATCTTTATGATTACTCTTTCCTTCACCTTTTCTTCTTTCTATTTATTTCCCCCAAATTATTTTAGCCTCTTATTCTCTTTGTTTGTTTTAGCCGTCCCCACCCCAAAGTAATGAGCAGGATATGGTTGGTTTTGCTAAGGATTTGGATGAGCATTATCCTCTTAAGAGACTCAACATTGTTATTGACATTCACTAGCCCATTAAGTTACTGAAGAAGAACATCAAGCTTGAAAAACTATAAATTATCAGCAATAACAAGCAATAAATTAGCTCACGTAAATATCATAAACAAATTGATCGTAAAGACCAGACTAGACATATTAAAAACAACAAAGATACTAATTTCTATTAAAAAAGATAGGGGCCTGGCCATGGTAGAATTAACTACCTCCACCCCTGGTTATATAGTATACTCCACTGCTATAACAGTATTACCAATATAGACTTACACACTAAGCAATACAAAAAGCAAGGTTCCCCTCTGCTATAACAGTATTGCCAATTACCTACAACACTACTAAGTTCTAAGTTTCTAACACAAAAAGCAAATTGACGTTGCCAAAATCATAAGCAAATCTGCATTGCATACCTCTCATGCCGCCCAATGTATAGCTTCCCTACTACTATAACAGTGTTACATTTTACCTTTATGTTATCTATACCACTGCTAACACAAAAAGCAAACTGACATTGTTAAAATCATATTCAAATTTGTCCCAAGGCCACATAACAAGAAATAATCAGAATTATAATTTTAGTTGACATAAAAAAAAAAGAATTAATATCTTTGAATAAAATAATATTTTTTACTTTGCACACATTTTTTGGTGTGCAGACTTTGCGCACACTTTCCCCTGTGTCTTTTGGATAGTTGGTAGTGAATCATGATTTATTTTGGAATTTGGACCGTTTCCTTTTACTCTCTCTTTTTCTCCATCATGTTATGAGATATAGAGACACAAGTAAATTTTGTAGGTGTAAGATTTATAAAAATTATTTTTGTGTTGTTTATGTCTATATTTCTCTCTATACATGAGAGAAAAAAGGAGAAAAATAAAAAGATGATCTAAATCCTTCATTTTATAATATATTAGCTTACTCTTACTTGGGTCGATCAACCTTATTTGACACTAATTAAAACCATTACCATTTATTACAAATTTGAAATTTACTAATAAAATATTTTGGATAGTTTTGTAGACCTTCTTAATGCAAATCAACCCAAAATACCCAATATATTCTAAACATCTATATTCTCTCATTTGTTTTAAAATAGTATTAAATCCAGGTTATTGTTCTAGAAGTAAGAAAAGTGTATAGTTGAGGACACTAGAAAAATATTGACAAAAATATATAGTTCATTGACATGTCTATATTGAACATGGATCTTCTAAGCCATAAGACTGTATTACATCCTTTTTTATTTCTGTCATTTTTAAAATTTTCTATATTTTTTATTTGTGAAAACTAGACATGTAGAAGTGAGATATTCGATATGACTTTGTTCTTTAAATGAAAAAGCTTTAATTATTTCCTTGAGTTATAATTAGTGCCTACTAAATCACAAAATGGCACTGTACTTCTCAATATATGATTAGTGTAAATTTGATAGGATTTGTTTATTTATTTAACTCTTTGTTTCTAGAGGAATGGGGTTCTGATAATCTAAAGTTTGGCAGAGAAGAAAGTAAGTCTGACCAAGAATTGTTCTAGCCAATATTCGAACTCGGATTCTCTCAAACAATTCGTCTTTCATTGAAACTCATTAACTACTTAAATCCAATTACTTGGTTAAATTTGATAGGAATCTAATTGAATGTATAAGGTGATATTACTGCGTGTTGATGTATAAATGACCAATTAGTTATTGAAGAGTTGAATGGTAAAATAATATAAAATAATTGACACTGTGAAAAACACAATAGCTACTGTCATTTTGATGAATAAACTACTTTCATTTTTATTACATCAACATCAGTAGAGATCCAAGATAATGATATGCATTGATAAAAGATAACAATAGAAATCAACATTTAATAACATTCCAAATTTCCAATCAATCCAATAAATCGTGTAACTCTTATGATAACTTCTACCAATCTTGCAAATTATGGAAAACTAAAAAACAATCACATAGAATAAAATATAAAATGGATTTGAATAAAAATAGATTTAACTTACTTTTAGTATAGTGTCTGTACCAAAAGGAGAACGTAGTTTTCCATAATGTTGACAACCTATTTTAAGCAAAGAGAGAAGGAGTCTCATCCTTTCACTTTTCTTATAATCCATGTCAGGGGATCCACAATATGCAATCTTCTCGTCTATCCATTTGTTCAACTCTTTATTTCCAACACTCCCACCAACCAACGGACCTGGGATAGATTGCTGGCCGAGGGCACGGAAATAATCACTGGCACCATTTCCAATACTGGAAGAAGCAATACTTTCTGATACAACTTCCATCAAGTTTAACACAGAAACAGAGCCTTGTACAACACTCTTCAGATAAAAACAAATGCACATTGTTAATCATTGTAGAAACTAAAAAAAAACCATGGATCAAAATTGAAACAGGAATGAAGAATCAACCTGACTTCCATATGTTGAGCTTAAAACACTATAATCTTTCATTATAATGAGTTTTCCACCAAATCCAAATGTTACCAAAGCATGAGGAGAACGCCCAACGGATGATCTTCCAACATGAGGGGCATGAGAATGCTGATGTCCACCGTGAAATGATTGATTAGAGTAACTGAAGGGCTGGTGATTTTCAGCATAATCATTTGAGAAATTTTTTTGTTCATCAAATTGTGTATTGGAATAATTAAAATGTTGAACAAAGTTCCCACTAGGGGCAAAGCGTTGTTGTTCAACAGTTCCATTAGCCAAACCATGACCATGGTTATTTTTATTGTACAATGGAACAGATCCAAAGGAGCTAGATGAATTTGGTTGTTCTTTGTTTGCAGAAATACTAGAACCAAAAGAATGATCAAACTGCCAGTTTCCACCATAAGTTGCACTACCCCCAGTTTTAGTAGCAGTGCCAGTTGTGTGTGTTTCCAAACCCTGCTGATGGTTACTACCATATGAACCACTCCAATTGTCAACTGTAGCCTGGCTACCAACACCCTGCGACTCATAATAGCTGGCTTGACCATAATCTTTATACAAATTGTTATCATTATGAGAAAAAGTACTAGTAGACACACATCCATTTTCAAGTCTCTGATCAGAAGATTGAACCGATGAATTGTAAGTCTCTAACAAGCGCCATTCTTGGGCAATTGTGTCATAATACCAACCAGGGTACTGAGGATCAAAAACCATGTGTTCTGGATACCCATTATTCCCTTGTGATACAGGATTCCAGCTTGGTACCGTCTCAGTTGTACCGAATTCAGCTAAATTTCCAGCAACAACAGACTGAGCATTTTGTTGCATACAAGAGATCTCTGCTTTGGCATCAGAAGCAGCTATCCAACCCATAGCATTATTGACTTCTGAGCTTCCCTGAGCAGTTGTTGTTGCATTATGGTCATCTACTTGATACCATTGCCCGGTATTGTGATCATACTTCCAGCCAGGATAAAGACTCTCCCAATACTCGCTGCTATTTGGGTCATTCCCACCTGTGTTATTTCCCACAAATGCATCATAATTTTGACCTTCTTGATAATGCGCATAATCAACCGAAGCATTCAAACCATCGTTCAGATTTTCATTACCAGATTTCATCTCAGTACTAGAATCATGATGATATTCTTGCCCATATTGATCTCCCGAAATTTCATTAGCATGTTTCACCTCAGTATTAGACTCATTGAAAAAGTCAGAATAAGATCCAAACCCAACACCTCCATTTGATTCAGCATTAAATGAATTCCAATCAACCTCCTTAACATCTGAACTAGGGATTCCAGTGCTCTTCTCTGCACTCGAACCCAACAAATTCCCCGATTCCATCCCATGATCACCGTGATCCGTTGTACCTGATGAACTAGAAGACACCAAAAAACTCCCCTCTTGTGCATTTCTACCATCCAATTTCACACCACATTCTTCCTCTTCCTCTTTCACCTCAACCCCACTTCCTCCACCACTTGAATTCGCAAACGATTCGACATCACCAGAATCATTACCTTCATCATTGTCTTCAGACTTAAGGGGTCCCACATCATCCTCAACCAATTTATCAAAAAAATCCTCATCCGTCTGATCCTCCACATGAAATGGAGGATTCGAAGCCATCACACCAAAACTCTAATCCTTTTCAATCGCACCACAAACAATTCACCGATAAACTACAACAAAAATTAATATAACAACCAACCACATACAAACATTCCCTGGTTTCACTACCTTCAATTCCCATCCTTCGAGATCCAAATCAAAATCAGCCACAGTTGAAGAGGCCAACAATCGAACCAGCAAACAACATCCGTGAATTCTGAATTTCACACAATATAATAACCACAAATTAATATTTTAAAAATAAAATATTACCCAAAAACTGCAAAGTTTCGGTATGAACTAAACAAAGTGTTTGAGCCGTGAAGCAGAAAATGGAGGTAAGAAAATACAAACAAAATGGATTAGAGAGATCCATTTCCAGAATTAGCAGAGAATCAGAGAGAGAAAGAACAAACAAAGAGAGAGAGAGTAAACAGGGGAAAGCCCTTGATTTCGCACCACCCCACCGACTACCAACAACACAGAAACTACGACGTTTTTCCATTTTTAGATTATTTTAATTTTTTTACTTTTATGGATCTATTTTTTGATGAAATTATGCATCTATTTTTGTTTACATTTTACTGCCAAATATAGAGCAAATATGGATGGAAATCTAACAGTTAACATGCATAATTTAAATTCTTAGTATGAATACTACTACTAAGTACTATAAACATTGAATGCAAGCCATACGTATTAAACAATTGGAACACTTTCTCCAGTTGCAATGAAAAACTATGCAATAACTCTTGTGGTCTAATAAACTGACCAATCAAAAACTTTATAAAACCTAATACTGCACGTTCATTTCCCTTCTCCAACTACGTGCCTCTCCTTTACCTCCTATCCGTATTTCCTTCCTCCATGCATTTGTCTGTTATTGAACTCTATTTTCTTTGATACATATTGTTGGATTAATGTTTGTGGGTTACTGAAAGGCGTATCATCTTCTTTCATATTAAAAAAAGTTTCGTTCAATTAGTCAATATCATTGCAATCAAATATCTTGCTTGCGAATACTTTTAGATTTATGTTGCTTTCTTTGTAGGCCTTGGATAATACTCTACTTTTTAACATTAGATTCATATGACTATACAATGATGAAAGTCACCCTTCATCGTAAGGTAAAAATTGTTATATTTCAGTTTTTATATTTTTGGTGTGGTGAACATGTTTTTTTTTTTTAATTGAAAAGGTGCCATATTACATTGTAATAAAGTATACTCAAGGTTTTTATAAGACTTTGTTCTATGACATCATAAATGGAAGTTGTTACTTTTTTTTATATCTTTATTAATTAGACCCCCTTTTATTTTATTTTACTATTCTCATATCCCATTATCTTAAATTATTGAATTTGTTGTAATGTAAATAGGGGTGAAAATAGATCAGACCAAGTCAGGCTTTGAAACGTCTGAGTCTGACCTACAATTTATTTTTTTCAGTTTTAGTCTAGCATACGGTCTATCATAGACTTTTTTTCGGCCTGACCTGATCTTTTTAATAGTTTGGTATGGTCTGTAAACCTTTTTAAAAGTCTTTTTAAATGCAATCATTATTAAATATAAAACGGTTACCGAATATGAAACGACTATCAAATATATAACTGCTACCGAATATGAAACGACTACTGGAATGATTACTAAGTGATTGCTTAATTAATAGAATTTAAAATAGAAAATAATATTATTAATATAATAATAAAAAAATAATATTAATAAATAATAAATATATATAGGTCGGCATGTCAGGCCTAATAGATTTTTTTATAAACCTGAACCTGATCTATTTAAATAAATAGAATTTAAAAACAGCCTAAGCCTAACTTTTTTATTAAATAGGTCAAGCCAGACCGTAAGTACCATATATCTCTACGGACGGCCTAGCCTATTCCCATCTCTAATTGTAAATTAAAAATGATAATAGACTAACTCCTCCTTTAGGACTTATGACTTAGCATATTTATGATTTGACTTTGTTTGATCTGTTTAATAAAAAAGATTAAAGACTCATACTTTATTTTTTAAAACTTATTAATTTAAATAGGTCAAACTTACGACGGATCGATCTATATACATATATATTATTTATTAAAATTATTATTTTGTATTATTATGTATTTTAAAGTTCATCAATCTATCACTCTATTCATGTGTCAATAGTCTTGTCTCTATACATGTCACGTGTGTCAATAGTCTTGTCGTTGTTGCGGTTTCATATTCTTCCAACCCCCAACAAATTTTCAAAGTTTTTGAATCTAACACATCATTATTACCATAATTCACAACTTAATACCATCATTCATTTTATTATTATTAGCCATTAGTATTAATTCTATAATATGTAATCAATGTCAATTGCTATTATCCATCTTTTCAATTTTCATATGGGATGTACCCTAGAGATATAAGCAGTATTATTTTAAAAAAATATTATTTATTTGTTACTTTTATATATATTATTAGTATATAAGGCTTAGAAACCCTATTGTTTACAATTATAATTGATTGAAGGAAGTAGATTAAACAAAAGTCTCTTTAAATCTTTTCAAGACTTCAAATTATGATATAGGTAAGACTTCACCACAACATATGTGAATTTACAAATAAATATAAAATAGTAAAAAAATACATAAAATAGGTACCTATTTAATATATATAAGTTTGTTTGAGAGGATTTGGTTGAGAAATAATAATATTATTATTTAATTTATTTGCGGGATTGATGTCATACTTGGATAAATTTAAGAAGTGTTTCAATATTATACTATTTACTCTCATTATGTTATTTTTAGATTTTATATTATTAATAATCTTTATGATGTTATTTTCTAAAAGCATTATTTTGAGGAATTAAACACACGGTTTTCATAATTGAATTTTTTTTTATTTAGAATTATTTCTTATGGGTTGTTGAAAGTTTATTTTGTAACTAGTTTTTGTGTTTATCTTAATCATACCATATGTAGACGACGATGATAAAAACAAACATGAACATAAATACTCCTAATTAGAGGATGACTATTTTATTTTCATGATTCTACTTTGTATCATTGTATAATATATTTTATTATTTTTATTTTTATTATGTCCAACAAATGTCTTCTTCCTTAGAAAGAAGTGAACCAATTTCATCTACTCATATGACTGATAATGAGGTCGGCAAACATATGCTTATAAATTCAACTCAAGTAGAAATTAACACACAAACAAATGAAAATGATATTACTCTAGAAAACAATTGTCCAATTGTTGGGAGAAAGAGGGAAAAAAACATCAGTTGTTTGAAATGATTTTGATGAGGTTGAAATCTCTAAAAATGTGAAGACAAGTTTAAAGATACTGTAAACTAAAATTGTCTACTAGAGGACTAGGAGCTAGCACTAGTCATTTGAAAAGACATGCTAGAGGTTGCAATCAAAAGAAGTTGCAGACGACTGCTGAAACAAGACAAACCGCCATTTCATCTCAGCAATCAAAGTCAAGTAACCCATTTATTTGTCCCGATATTAGATACTCTAATGAAAAGATGAGGGAAATAATTGCAACTGCTATCATAGTTCACGGATATCCTTTTAGTGTTGTCGAGGACGGTATTTGGATGTGGGACTTCCAATATGCAAACCCATATTTTCACAAGGTTACTCATAAAATAACAAGAAGTGATTGTTTGACACTGTTTGAGATGGAGAAGAAAATTTTGAAGAAACTTTTAGAAAATATAAGCAAGACTAGTTTAACTACAATATGTGGAAATTCAGCCATCAAGTAGTTGAATATATAGTTATCACATGACATTTCATTGGTTTAGGATGAAATCTTCAGAAAAGAGTTTTGAGTTTTGTAAGTGTGGTATTGATGTAGTCAATGCTATATATAAATGTTTGAAAATTTGGGGATTGAAATAATTTTTTTTAGTATATATTGATAATGTTTTTTACAATGATTCATGTTTAAGATGTCTCAAAGAGAATTTATCTTTAAGTAGTAAGTTAATCTTTGGTCACTCTTTATTTCATGTTTGATGTTGTGCACACATATTGAATTTGTTAGTTCAAGATAACCTTATTAAAATTAAGGATATCATTTTCAATATTCATGAAAGTGTCAAATATGTTAACCACAATGATGCAATACTAATGGTATTTTGTGATGTGGTTGAGCAGAAGTGCTTAAAAGAAAGGAAACTCATCATTGATTGTCCAACAAGATGGAATTCAAATTTGAATATGTTATCATCTGCTTAAAATTGATTTTGCAGTCTACAAAGAAAGAAAGCCTCATTATGATCATGCCCATTCACTTGAATAATGGAACAAAGTTGAGAAAGTTTGTAAGCTGTTAGAAGTATTTAATCGTGCAACTCATGTGATCTTAGGTAGTTTATCAACTATTTAATGTAGGTAGTGAATATCTGACTACAAATTTGTATTTAGCAAAAGTTTTGAAGGTTAAACGAATACTTAATAAGGTTGATGAAGACAGATCTTTTTATGAAAGAAATGGTAGATCCAATGAAAATAAAGTTTGACAAATACTAAGGGAGTGTAATATATTGATGGCTAATTGCTAGTGTTTTGGATACTAGGTTCAAATTTCAAATGATGCATATATGTTTTTCCTTAATATATAAATCTAAAGAAGTTGTTTATGAGAATATAAAGAATATTAAGAGTTCATTGGAAGAATTATATGATGAGTATGTAGTTTTATATTTAAAATTTAGTTTTATATTTGAAATTTTCCACCCTTACATGTGCGTGACCGTATGTGGGTAGGAAAAATGTTCTTGCAAATTAAGTCGTCACTCTTAATGGTGTAGATGTCTTAATTGCATTTTTTTCTTTGTGGTAAAATACAATCTTGTCCATTTAATGAACACAAAATAAATTAATCTACTCTCCCTAATCATATAAGTGGGAGTTTGATTCTTCTATCACAAATCAATTGTTAAATACCTTGAAAGAGATTAGCTATACGCAAAAAAATACATTTTTTTAAATTAAAATCATGGTCCATTTATTTTAAAAAGTATAATTTTGTCCTTTTATTTTTAAAAATCTAGAATTCTAATATTTCTATTTTAAAATCTATAATTTTTTTGTCTATTTTTTTTTAATGATATTTTCATCCTCACTCTAATTTGGAGAAGTTTTTGCTAACATTTCTATTCACTAATAAAATGAGAACACTTCTTAATATCAAAGGAGGATACAAAATTATAGATTTTGAAATGAGGGGATCAAAATTTTAATTTTATAGAAAATATGAAACCGCATTTAAGTATTTTTTATTTTATTTTGACAAAGTCACATACATCACTAATAAATTTAAATAAGCAAAGTAAAAATTTCAAATTCAAATACTCTACTTTATAGAAAATATACAATTTAATAACATTGACATTATTAGATGAGTAGAGTTAAACTTACACACGAAGTAATAATTTATTTATCCAAATAAAAGAATAATTAGTTTACAACTATACTTTGAATTAAATGATTCTTTCGACTTAATTATCTTCACAACGATGTTAACTAGCTAGTCAAATTTGTATTTGGTACAAAAATGCAGAATGACTTAAAAAATGTGTAAATTAGGAAATATATATGTTGCCCTTCACAACACGGAGAAAGTAGCTTAAGAAACTTTGTTAATTTTTGTATTAGATGATTATGACACATTAGCACATTGCAATGGCCAAGGTTATTTGGGAATAAACGACAAGTCGACAATTTTCTAACTTATTTTTGTCGTTTAATTATCTTATCCAATGCCTAAACTACACCCTCCAATTCAATAAGGCACCCCACCCCTCCTTGGATAGCAAGCAATTCGGGACGAATCTGGCTTTTGATTTTGTTTTCCAAATTTATATTCTAATTTGTTCAATGAATGATGCTTATTTCATCAAAAAAATAAAAATCTAATGATGCTTATTATGTTTAAGTGTCAAAACCAATGAGCCATAACCCACTTTCAACTTTCGTGTTTTGGTCACGTTACTTATACTTCCTTGGCTTTTGATAAAACAAGATGCTTCGATGAATCTTTAACATTGTTGCAGTGAAATGAAATTCTTGTGAAACAAAATATCACATCACATGCACGAAAAGCCCTCCTTCTCCCTTTTTATTCCCATTTCAGATTTTAATCACATGTACACGTTTGCTAATGATTTTTTAAAATTACAAAATACATATTTAATTATTTAAGTATGGGTCAGTTACCGCTTAGTTTTTATTTTATTTTTAATTTGATCTTTTAAATTATATTTAATTTATTCTATTAATCTTTAATTTATATTAAGTTATACATTCAGTTTTTTAAATTTAATAATTTTTTTAATTATTGTTATTGTGAGTTGATTACACAAAAAACTTTAAAATAAAATATGTTAATGATATTGACTATGTATATAAATATTTATTATTATGTTTTTAAAGTTATACACATGTCTAAATGATTATAAAAAAAATGTAAATTATTTATAAATTTTGATGAATATTTCTTTGAATAATTAATATGTGGTATATATTGTTGTAGTATTTAGTAGATTTTTTAATTATCAAATACTTTCTATTACATTAATGGTTGTTAAAAATAAAACAAAAGACTAACGATTCAAATGCAATGTAATTTAAATGATAAAATATAAAAAAGAAAAATTAAAAAATGTACACAAAAATTAAACTAAATTTAAAAGAGGATAGATATATTTTGCCTTTAAAAATGATAAATCAAGAAAATTAGTTTGTAAGGTCATTGTCAAAGCTATATGCACTAGTTTTTCCTGCTTTCGTTGTTCAATGTAGTACCATATATATGTATTATACTACGAAAATTAAAAAAATGTGATAGTTAAATTAAATTTGTTAACCATCAATATTTTTTTTTACAAATTTATTCTTAAAAAAGAGAATTAGTTCATTGAATCATCGTTATTTAATTATAGGAAAATATCAAATAATAAAAGTATATTAATAAAAAATAATTAATTTAGTTGAATTTTTAGGAAATTATCCTAAAAGAAAAAGGTAATTTTTCAAAAATATCTTATATTTAGATGTGGATGGAGTACTAGTTGAAAAACTCTCAAACAACGTGGTGAATTCATATTCTATCAATATTTAGTAAGCATTGCAAATAGAATTACTTCCAACTATAATTACCTATAAAAAATAAGATGATTTCCATTTTTTCCCCTCATGTTCTGCGATCACCTTTAAAACACAATTTTTCTCAGTCATATATCTCTTTTTTAATGGAAAGTGTGTATTTTAACGAACCCTCGTGTAACATGAGAGGATCCATTGCCCTCTCATACCTAAACATAAAAGCATAAACGTTTCACTAATTTCATCATATTTAACAATAACATTTTAAAATTATAATTCAATTAATATTTTCACGAGACAAAATTTTATATAAAGGTTTTGGAGGGAGTATAAAAAAAAAAACACAGAATTCATCGTTGTCAGAACCGTTTATATTTTATTAATATACTAGCAATGAAATTTGATTAGCATATACTTTGGTATTATCATATCATAAATCTGACTGATTCTTGGACACGAATACATGGGACCTCCTCCTTTTACTCGGAGACTTGGTTCTTTTTCAAGTAAGATAAAGTCGAATTCAGAAATTTACCCAACAAAAAGCAAAAATCAAATCCAGAAATTTAATTGGTTCTTAAAATTTTTCCTAGTTAGTTTTGTAACTACCAAACCAGGGCATCCAAACACTGCAAAAGAAATTAATTGTGCAGTTCTATTGGCTTCTTTCATCATTTACAGTTTCTGACTCCTTCTTTGGAATCATTGCTTTCATGCTTCACGCTTAAAACAACACCAACTCAACATAACAATACAAACAGAAAAGAAGGCAATAATAATGATTAGAGAGAGAAGACCCATTTATTTTATTTATTATGGAGATGAAAATTTCAAGGTGGAAGACACCTTAGAGACTAGGTGTAATAGAATCAAAGTGGTTAAAACAGAATTGCAGAACTTTAGTACTTTGTTGGTCCACACAAAAACCAAATCTCAATTTCCCATTGCAAATTTGGAGAATTTTAGTACTATCAAATAGACAAATAAAATAAAATCAAGTGGTGTAGAAGCTTCAACTGTTTTACTACCAATTCATCGTGTAACTGCAATAGTACATAACAATCAGTTGAAACCATAATTTATACTCATCTACCACTACCGAAATCAAAAAGCATTTGATCTATCAAAATAAACATAATCAAATATTCTCCATACTTTCAAATTAAAATAAAATAAATAAAATTACTTTTTCCAATAGCAGCAAATTAAAAACTAAATAACCAAATATTAATTAAACCATACTTCATATTCATATCCAGATCAAAGAAATTGATCACAATTAGGCATCAGAAACAACACTAAGATCGTCGTCATCATCTTCTTCTTCAAGTGGAGCAGGCATATTGAGATCTATGAAACTTTCTTTGAATCTAACCGAAGGATTAACATTATTAGCATTGGAATTAGATGAGGAAGAAATGAGATGAGATCTCTTGTGACCACCAAGTGCTTGACCAGAACCAAACACCTTGGAACAAAACGGACATTCAAAAATCTTATCACCATTGTTAGTATTCGTCACTTTGTCTTGGTTGCGACAACAAACACTTTTATGACTACCCAGTGCTCTTGAAGATCGAAATGTTTTCCCACAATTTTCACACAAATGTTTCCCACGAACTCTCTTCACCTTTGATTCTTCTTGTTCTTGTTCCTGTTCTTCAAACACATTGTTAATGTTGTTTCTCTCTCTACTCCATTTGTCTCTTGACAGCATCATGAGACACATAGCAACATCTTCTTCAGGGGAAGTATTAGAAACAGAGCTAACAGGTTCTTGTTCATTGAATGGTGGTGTTGCTGTTGAAAAGATGAAACCACTCATCTTTGGTTTCTTTGATTCAAAATGGTTGTTGTTGATGTTCTTTTTTCTGTTTCGTTTTGATCGTTGACGAGTTAAAGGGTTCTTTGACTCAGTCTCACTCTCTCTATCTTGAACAACAATCAAAGACTCAGTAAATTTAGGATCTGCAGTTTTGTAACTCATTTTAGGATTCTCTCTCAACACATAAACCAAAGCTTTTTCTTCTTCTTCTTTTTGTTGTTGTTGTTGTTGTTCGGATTCTGAAGATGAAAATGATGAGAATGAAGTTGCAGATTGAGTGACTAATGGTATTTTAGGCTTAGCTATAGCAAGATGAGCCTTCATGTGTCCACCGAGTGCTCTTCCATTACCAAATGTTCTTGAACATAATTTGCATTTGTGTCTTTCCATTATTATCAACACACAACAACTTCAAATTCAACAACCCTCTTGGTTTCGGTGGTTACTCTTATTTCTCTCTCTCTCTCTCTCTCTCTCTCTATAGAGCATAAGTTCAAATGGGAATTTAAAAAGAGTAGGTGACAAGCATTCCTTCCTCCACCAAAAGATTATAAATTATGATTTTTTGTGTTTATATATATTTATATGTATATGTAGATAAAAGTAAAAATATGTACTACTACCATATGAGTTGTGTAAACACATTATAACAGTGACAATAATTATTCCGCTGCTAAAATTTAGAAAGTGTGATCTTGAACAGGAAAAGAGCTACAAGTAACATGCAAAACTTGCTGCTCAAATCGAATAATCTTTTTCCTATTTATTGTTGCTTTCTAGTCCTCTCCTAATTGACATTGCAAAATTTCAGTTTTAAAATAATAAACAAATTAATTTTGATATACTGTTATAAAAAAAAATTATATCGTTCACAGAATTTCATTTCTATAAACTTTTAAATTAAAATTAAATATTTTTTATAATTTAATATAGTGATTAAGTGACGGTCAGTTCATATCAATTGAACTCAATAATAAACAAATTTCCATTTTATTAAATTCGGTGTAAATGTATTTCTTTTGTAAATGTTTGGGGTCAATTGTCGATTGGATTCGTGTACCGTAACTAACTCTATTGGGCAAAGTTGGTATACGCGTTATAATAATTATTACTATTCTTTTTTATATAGACAGAGTATGATATAACTACTTACAAAACTAAATATGGGACCCTAATATTCATTGGAATAGAAGCGGTGATAATAGATAATTATTTTGTTGTGATGTGCAACTCGCCAATCGTAAATGATTGTCAGTTTTATTAGGTTGATTGATCTCATTTCAAGTGATGAAAAGTTATAAATAAAAAACAGATGGTTTTGGATTTTGAATTTCTAAAGATAGATCACTTTAATTAATACTTTAATAGTTAATAAAATGAATATTTTATTTTATTTTAAATAATTCAAAATAATAATTTAATATTTTATAAATTTCATGTATCAATTGACTAAAGTTCATAATTTTAAATTCTATAATAGTGATTTATTAAAAAGAGAGAGAGATATTATTGTTTATCTCTTTTTAAAAGATTCAAAATTTTGGAATAAATGTAAAAAGCTTAAAGATTAATATACTAGTTCTAAAACTATACTAGTATTTACCTAAAAAAATACTAGTAGTATTTAATTTTCTTTATAATATGTTTCAAAATTAAGTGTAATGCCACCCACTAAAGGAAAGAAGAAGAAATGTCAAGGCACTCATTATAATGCTCGAGTGCTCAACAAACTACAACTAGATTGTTAGAGTAGAGTTAGTTGAATAACTCTTTCTTTGGTAATCCAAAACATCCACATCATGAAAATCAACAAATAAATAACTCTGTAATTATATATTAAGGAAAAGTTATTATAATTTCTTGACCTCAATTTAATACTCTTTCTACAATGAAATAAAAATAATGGCTAAAGATTGATGCATCTAATTCAGAATTAAATTTTTAATTGTTATTTTTATTAATATTTTATTTTAAATAAAGTATTATTGTTCCAAAAATACTCCTTATTATTTTTCTAATTTTTTAAGATAAGTGTTTAATGCAAATTTAGCGTGATAATTATTGTAATAAATAATATTTTAGTAATTATAATTAGTTTTTTTAATATGTAAAATTTTGTTTATAAATATAGTAAAGGTAGAAAATTTGAATTATGCTAATATTAC
>JBBPBS010000007.1:4669441-4712927 GCA_037974835.1 Cicer judaicum | reverse complement strand
CATTTTAAACATATTAAAAAATTATGATAAATGAAAGAGAGAGAAGAATAATTTTGTCAAACTATCCTTATAAACTATAGATTGATTTTAATTATCATAAATGTAAAATGGTAAAATAATAAAATGAGAATAATGTATATAATATTAATTAAATAGTATAATTGGTAAAATAAATTAAAGTTGCATTGAAAATCCAAAACAACAATTATTTTGGAACAAATTTTTCTTGAAAATGCAATAATACTATTAGATGAAAGGAGTATATTTTACCATTATTTAAGATGTTTATCCTTTTTTATTAGTAAATGTATTAAATGTCTTGTACTCTTCTACGAGGAAATATTTGTAAAAACATTCAAGTAATAAAGAAATTCACTGGTTTACAAATATTGAGGGATTAAGATCTATCATCTTTTCCATTTGTTCCATTTTCATGGTTTTGAAAATATACAAATACAATAATGTGATATTTGGTGGTTCTAAATATTTTATATTATTTTATATTTATTGCAAAGTAATTCTAAACTATAATAATAGAGATGAAAAATTGAAAAAAATATCAAGAGGATAACTCAATAGAGAGAGAGTATAAGCAAAAAGAGATTTATTTCATCTATTTAAAGTTAGTGTGCAATTAAATGTCCACTTTTTCAAATTTGTAGTGAATATAAATGTCCACTTTTAATTGAATTTGTCCCACTTTTTCAAATTAAATGTCCATTTTTCTATGCAATTAAACGAGAATATAGGTAATTTAGATAATGAAGTTAGATTTTTAAACGAGTTCAAAAAAATTAAAGGTCAACAACTCATTGTCTTAATTAGTGTACAAGTAGTTACTTTAACCTTAATATTTTGTTACAGAGAGTACCTTTTCTTTTTTACTTTTCTATTTCATCTTTTAAAAATAGAGTGCAATTTTATCAACACACACCTTTTAACTAGTTGAAATTCAATAGATCTTTGTTGATTAGTTTATTTGCGACCTACTATTAATGAATATTTTTAAGGGAAGTATCGACACCCTATCACAATATCATAAGATAAAATTATTAAGGAGACAAACAACATAAGAGAAAAACAAAGAAATGTCGAGAAAAAGCAGAGACAGTTTACACAAATGAATTAGATCGATCGACACTTATATTATACGTCGGTTTCCAATGCATTAACACTAAAATTCGTTTGTGCATTAAAAAGTAACCTTCACAAACACGGTTATCCATAGTAATTGGTAACGTCTTACTTTTGTATAAATACAACACTACTATAAAGGGTCAAATACTTGCATTCTGAATTTCAATCCTAAAACTGAAAACATATTCAATCTATCAGAATTCAAGCATGTATTCCGAATCTTTAATTCCATTATTTTTCGGTCATTTAAATTATTAGCATTTAATTAATATGAAAAGTCAAGAAGATTAACTATGGAGTATTACGTCTTTTCCTAAATACAATATTCTCTTGAGGAATATTTTTGTTTTTTTTTTCATAAAATTAATTTTCAATAGTATTAATTATTTAATTACTAACATAATTTTAATTAATATTTTTTAATCAACAATAAATATTATAATAAAATATTAATTAATTTTTTTCTTAAAAGATAATATATAAAAAAATAAAATTAATTGTTAACAAATTTAATATTATTATCAAATTTTTTTAATTCTCATAAATTTATCAATAAAGTCCTTTAGAAGGCATTATATACATACAAAAGGGTATTCAAGTACATTTATACATAAGATAGACATATTTAATATACTATCAACTTTTTTTTAGTATATTGTTATTTTTTTATAGTCAAATAGTTTGATCTAATAGTCAAGGTGTGATAAGACTTTATTTATCTCATAATCAAAATATAAACTCTTAATCTGAAGTTTAATTATGAAGTAAATAAAATCTGATCAAAGATAAATTTTATCATTGAATCATTGTAAATTTGATTTAATCAATTTGATTTATATTGAGATATTTAAATAACGCAAGTACTAGTGTAATACTTTTTAAGATTTTGTCTCCGTGTCTGAATCTTAAAAAGTCAGTTTTGAACAAATCAATGCGAAAGTAGACCGTAAACTTAACGTTGGAAGGACCAAATCCCATCTCCAGGGAGAAAATTCTTAACCATATAAATAATCATTAGATTAGATGTGTGTAAATTTAGAAATGTCACATTTTTAGAAATCAAGACCAAAATAGACCGCATAAACGTTCGTAGGACAAGTTCTTTTCTCCGTGTGGGGTACAAAAATTGTTCAAATTTAATTTGCGGTTATGAATTAACTTGCCTGTGATATATTTCAACGATCCTCACGAGAACATTCAACAAAGTATGTAACGGCATATGACAACACATAATTGGACTCTCGCATATGCCGAAAGCAAAAAGGAATGTATTTTAAACATACCGTAGCTTTTAACTAAAGCAATCTTAATGAACAAAAGACTAATTCAAATAAACAGATTATTACTCTCTTTTCAACAAAATTTACTTAGAAAAATATTTATTGAATGGTAGACTGTATGTCTGTGCACTGGGAGCAAGGAAATAGTGTCTAACTCAAAACATTCGATCTTAGTTTTTCACATAAGATTTTTTAAAATACGTCTGATATAGAAACGTCAATTCATATATATATATATATAGAAAGTTTCAAAGACGGTCTATGTAAATTGAGCCATCGGATAATGTTTCAAAATTTTGAAGTCTCCAAAATATTAGTTATATATTGTGAATGTTTATAAATTATTAAATGTTTTAAGATAGTTGAATGATAGTCAATCTCAAATTTTGCAGTCATTAAAATTAGAATAAAACTAAACATTAAAAGAGTGTTATAAAAATGTACTTATACTAGTTTAATATTAATCAAAGTATGGAAGTGATCCACCTAATCCAATTTAATTTGTTGTCTTTATATACTTGTTATGCACAATTTACTCAAACAAAATAAAGGGATTCAAATTTCGAAAAGGTAGTTCACATCATTCATGCCTTGTGCCAGAAAGTGCAAACTGAATAACAAATAGTAAATGCTGAGCCAACAACAAACATAAAGTGATAAAACTTTTTTTTATCTTTTATCTTTTTTGCTGATTTTGCTCATGGCAGGCAAGATAGCACAAGTGGTTACTGAAGGCAGAGTGTAAGAATAGTGAGTAGTGACCATAACATGGATAAAGAAGGGCAGACACTATAAGCTTTTCATGCACTACATTGTTCTTCCATTTTTAACATCCTTGAGGACTTTGACTTCACTTGTGGTACGAAATGAATAAAAGAAGACATGCTTAGAAAAACAAACAAAAATCAGTTGGTTAGAGTTGGTTTGCTCCTGAAAAAGACCCAACCTAGCTACCTTTAAACCTTGTTTTCATCATCAGATGCTTGTTTTTGGCTTCCAAGTCAAGCATATCATGACACACATGATGACAACGACGAGGCATTAATGCTTTTGCATCCCAATAAAAGATTAATTATTTGGGACCACCCTTTGCTGATTTTTTTTATTTTAAAACAAGTCATTGTGGTTACACTAGACCCCAACTATTCAGAGTTGCTTAATCCGCATCAAATAGTATCATTTGGTGCAATTGACCAAACACTATGAGAAAAAGTCTAGCAAAAATTTAATAAAGAGCTGAACACGCTAAAATTTTGGAGACTATTTTTTTCTCTAATCTTTTCGATATTACAGTTTTTTCTTATAGTGAGATTTTAGAGTCATGTCAAGAATCAAATGAAGATTATATAGAATTAATAATGGCCTACAATAGAAGACAGGTCGTTCCCTTTTGCTCCCCTTGTCTACTGGAATTGCAACCAACCTAGCAGATTCTTGCTATAACCCAAAAAATGCAAAAACAAACAACAGCAAAAACATAAATCCTTAAATAGAAAAACACAACTTTTGAGTAGGAAAATAATAGTCTGCCATTACCAAAAGGAAAAAGCAAGCAATTGTGAATCCATCATTATTGTGTTTATTTAATCCTGTTTTTCCTGACAATTTAGCATTCCATATTTTCACTTGTCTTTACAGACCTGACACAAAAAACGATGGAATGCTGTAACAAAATAGAGAAATTGACGTTGCATTGCATTTATAAATAATTTGGATTCCCTCAATTTGAGAGTATCCGAATTTCATATATAATCAAGAAGTTCTATGTTTCTCACCTATAAGCAAGCTATCTTGATTTTGTAAAAATTCACCTAGGATCAATACAGTACTAGAATATATGTAAACATTAATATAACATTCATCTCACAATTTGTCTAAACCCCCAAGGAATAGCATCAAAACCCATTAAAATAAGGACCAACAAAAGTCCTACACCAAAATCACTTGTAACACTACTAGGAAATTACATCAACCATGAAGCTAAAAATACTCTAATCACTATAGACCAATCGTGGTATGTGACAAGTAAAATTGTTTCGCTAATTTGAAATGACGCCTAATCGAAACAATGATATAATAGACACTGAACACATACTTAACTCAACATGCACAAAAAACAATAGACAAACCCACTAAGTGTGGTCGTTGATATTTTATTTTCAAGTATGATAACGGTTCAACACACCATTGGTCAATGTTGAAAGAAAAGCCTTTGATTTTCACCTTCAAGCCAATTCCAAACATGCAATTTTGTAAGTTCCACAATATTTGAAGTACTAAAGTCAACATTTTGAAAAATTAAGTGATTTCGGTAACACCAAATATTCACACTATTGCAACCGTATAATAATAAATTATTGACTAAACACTCTCCCATCTTTAACGAGCTCTCCAAACTGAGCATTGCAATCTGAAGACAAAAAGACCATCCACTCTCAAACCAAAGAACCAAACTCCCCATACCCCCTACACACGAAATTTCAATTGCCCTCATAATATCATAATACCCCTTTTGCTCTAAGTCAATTTTGAAGCATTCTCTAACACATTATAGAGAGACCTTTATAAGAACCAAATTATTCCACACCCGATACTTCTCGAATACACTTTAAACTGCCTTCACCTTCATCAAAATATAGACATACCCTCCTTACAAGAATCATGGGCTTCAGCGAATCTATATTTTGAAAATTTCAAATCTCATGTAGATAATAAATAAGGACTCATATCTTTTTTTTTTTTTTTTTTTTTGAAAAAACGGACATCTTTAGTTTACAAATATATTTTGTAATATGTTTCAAAATAATTGATTTTTCTTTTTCAATATAACTTAATTATTTTTTTCAATAATACTCTTAAACTAATATTGTAAGCACAATTTTCAACTCATTATATTTCATTATACATGTATGATAATGATTATTAACTATAATAGTTAATCAAAATAATTTTATAAAATTACAATGTTTGTTTGTAGTTTTCATCAAGATCAGTCTAATATTTGTTAAGACTTAAAGCAAATTATAAAACAAGACTTTGATATAAAATATAGAAGTTTTTTTAATACTAACAATAATATTTTTATTATAGTTAAATTCCATATTTTGAGATGAAAAGTATTTTAATTGAATATGTCAATAGTCGTACATTTTTATAATTGTGAGATTTTTTACTTGTTATATTAATTTAAATAATTTTTTTAGGCCTAAATATATGTAAAAAATTAATTATCTTTTGAAAGTCTAAACCCATAGCAATATTTTTGGCATTTCGCCGGTCCTTGTTTTTATTTATGTGTAAGGAAATCTTAAAGCGAAAAAAAAAAAATGATGCATTGCAATGTTACCGAATCTCATGTAATAACTATTTGATCAATGCCAGCAAATACAATGGATAAATTAATAAGTATTACTCAATTTGTTTCAAAATAATGGCTATATTTAACCATATATTTTACATATATTAAATAAAGATGACAAATAAATTAAAAATAATGATGGTTTTATTAAATTATTTTTATTGATAGGAGAGTTATTATAGGACACATGTAGTATTATACTATAATTTTTCAGTCAATTTGCATTAAGTAGAACATAAGATAAAATTCAAACTTCTACCAAAATACACTTGGTTTTTCCAAGACTGGTGAACGAATTGTTGGTGATTAATTAATTGGTGGGTTTGTAAATGGTGTTGGAAAGTTAGGCAGCACCCAATGCAGATCTATTCTGTTATCTTAATTTGCATTTTTATGGGTATTTAGTCAATTCAAAACTCTCTAGATAGGGCCATAAGCATGGACATTTCACCCATTTGATAGTTGAGATTAGACTTTGAAGGAACTTTTGACGAGCTTCTAATTAAATAACGACTAAATGTTTTAATATTAATTTAATTTTTTTTAATAAAATAATATTAATTCAACTTGAAATTAATATTTACTACTTATTTTATTCGTTCTCACATGGTCATTAGAAAATTTACATCGTAGCATAATGAAAGAGGAAGGAGAATACTCTGCAGAAGGGCACATGTAGTGTCCGATTCCAAGAGTGATAAAGGACTTTGGGTTTTCAATACACCTAACTTTTGTGAATGGGTCATGACACATAGGAAGCCCTACACCTACAAATGAAAACAAAAGAAAAGAAGCCCTATATAGCTCCAGTACTTACTACATAGCACTATCAAAATTATTATTATTAGAACTATTATTATTATTATTATTATTATTATTATTATTATTATTATTATTATTATTATTATTATTAGTGTGTAAATGAACATTGTCCCATTTTATTGTTAAAATTATTAGAACTTAAAAATTTGATACAGTTATTTAATAAAAAAAAAGTTAATTGATTAGTAAGAAAAGTATAATATTGTATAAAAAATAATTCTAAATAAATAATAAAATTGGTAGGAAAACAATTATACCAACTTTTGTATTATTTTATTTTAAAAGTATAAATATTTTAAAAAAAAATTATTTAATCAAATAAAGATAACACTATAAACAAAATCGATTAAACAAAGTATAAAATTAATTTGAAGGAAAAATGTCGTTTCAAAACTAGAAGTCGTTTATATATATAATCAGATATTTAATTGAAAAAAAGATTAAAATTGTAAATGAAATTAATTGTTTAAAATAAGGGTACAATTTGAAGAAAAAATCACACTAAAACAATGTATTTACTTTATACAAAGTATAGTTATAAATACAAAAATCAAATATGTTTTTAATCATGACTAAATCGTGACATTTTAGTTTTCAAATAGATTTATTCACTTTTTTAGCCCATATTTTAGTTTTTGTAAGGACTATTTTAAGATTTGATGATTAAGGCACCAAAAGATATGATCAATACAAAGATTTAGGTCTATCTATTATGATCAACACCCAACCATTGTAGGATCTACACATTGATACATTGCATGTGATGCACTTGGTTTATTGCATGAATAACACTTGTCGTGTTGCATATAATTCTCTTGATAGTTGGCTTGTTGCATGTAATTTCCTTAGTTTTATTTATTCTATAAATAGGAATTCGTAATGTACTTTGAAATCAAAAGTGGATGTTTTTAAAACAGAATGTCTCTCTTTTTCGATATAAATATTTTTTATTTAATTAATTCTCATATAATCAAAATATCATTCCATTTACTTTTTAATGTTATGACGATGATGAATCATTGTAACAATAAATCATATATTTTAGAGAATTTTACGATAATAAATTATATTTTTTAAAAATTATTTTAATGATTTAATTATTAATTTAATTTTTTTACTGTGTCAAAAATCAAAATGATACTGTCCTACAGTTTTAGATGATAAAAATATAGTTTATTCAAAAATAAAATTAAACACAAGTACAATTTAATAGGAACTAAATTTAAGACATCATCGTGATTTTAACTTCACCAAAAATATCATTAACTCGTAACTTATCAATGAAATAAGCATTTTTTGCTAGGATATAAGTTTATCAAACTTTGGAGGCTTTAAAACAATGATCTTATTGTCTTAATGGAGATATTGGCGAACCCGAGAGTGAAATCAAAGTGATATATTTTCCTAACAGTTAAAACTAATTTTCTTAAATACTACTAACCAGAAACCAATATTTGGAGGTTAAGACTCTATTTGATAAAATTAGTTAAATTATTATTTATTAAACATATATAAATTACTTTTAAATATTATTTTAAAATTTAAAATTGTTAATTTTTAAATCATAATAAATAAATTATAAAGAATAAAAATGATTTTATTTACAATAATAAGAATAAAATTAAAAAATAATAGTAATAAACTATAAGAGCTCTTTTTCATTGCCAAACAAAGCCTAAGTCTATTTTGTAAAGAGACAAAATGTTGGCCCTAAAATTGAATATAGAAAATTTATATTGAAATATCTTGAAAATCATGTTTTTTATTTTTTTTTAAATGTAATTTTTTTAAAAATAAAATTTCAATTGTTTTATTTATTAACAAGTGTTTTTGCAATATCATTTCCAAGACTTTTTTAATTGATATTAAGGATTTTAATGTTGAGGAAAAATTGTAAATCAAATATTTTGAGGATAAACAAACAGTTAATCAATTGCTAATTATGAGTCTAATTATGTTGATATTTAACTTGTTTGTGTTTTTGAGCGATTCATTTAAAAATATGCGATCAAATACATACACAATCAATTATCTCACCATAAAAGAAGTCAAGAATATCATGTCTTACTTGAATTAAAGATTGATTAAAAGAATCTTTTGATTTATAAAAGAACATTCTGATTTATAAAAAGAACATTTTTATTAAAGATAAAATTAAAACAAATCATTCTCCATAGTCTAAACGTCAAGTTAAAGAATATCAATACTACTCAAACTAATAATCAAGCCGAAAACTCAAGTTGAAGGTCAAAACAAGCAAAACAGTTTCTAAATCGATGACCAGATTGATCTTTAGATTGATGTGTTGTAACCAAGAACAATAATGACAATAATAAACTATTATTGCACTTTTTGTAAAAAATTTACCATGCTTATGAGAGAAATGACCGTCACATCACAACCATTCAATCACTCATCTATATTTTTCATATGACACAAAATCAAGAATGTTATGATTTTGTAGAATAATTTATGTATTAAATAACTCACATGTCTAATCAAGTTCAATCTAAATAAACAGTTTGTTGAGGTTCAGGTTCAGTAACGACTTTATTGAGCAAGTTTAAACTCTCTCATCGTCTATAAAAATAGGAAGGAGAAGAAACATCGAGAGTTTTTGAGACATTCATTCCATACTTAAATATTCATATTCAAACAACAAATTTATTTACTCAAAACAAAATTCTAAATCTCTCATATTATATTCAATGATCTCTTTACTGAGTTATTGTTGATAATCAATCTAAAATAAATATTGAATAAATTTTGATCATAAACTCGTTTATCATACACATATTTTAAAACTCAAGTAAGTTTATCTCTTAAGATAATTTGAGTATATTGTAAAAATTATTTTAGTTATCAAAAAATAGATATTAAATTTTTTTTATGGATTAAAAGGTGAATTCTGAAACTGTAGAAAGACGGTATAAAAACAAAAACATTTTAATGCTAAGCACATAATGAAAAAATTCACATATTGTAAGCACATTAAATCTTTTTATTTTTATTTGTTTTTTATTCACTAATCACGTATCACTTAAAAATAATCTGTTTTATTTATTTTTGATTCATTCAAAATATTATAGACTATTTGTTTAAAATTAAAATTGATCTCGAATTAATTTAAATTGAGTTGAATATTTTATTGACTGAGCAAAATATTGTCTAGTATAAGATAAAAAGTACTTAACTTTTTTCTTCTCTTCATAATTATTTTCCTCGAGTTCCATTATCACCCACTTCCTGCTTCTCTCCCTCAAAACTATTTGTCCTATGCATTGACCATGAAAATAAGTGACTTAGCTACTCTTAATTAAAAGTAAGATTTAGCCATATTTAGGACTGTTTATTAAAAATTAACAAAACAAATATTTTATCATTCTTTAATTAAGAAATTACATATTAGAGCTTCTTTTTATAAAGAAAAAATATATATTTTATGTCTATTACCTTTATAAGATTATTTTTTTCAAAATAATTATAAAAAATAATATTTATATTAAACTATTCAAAAGGGCTTATAATTTTAAGTATTTTTTAAATTACTTCTATAATATGATTTTTTTTTTCAAAAGATATAACAAACAGATAAAAACATTTAAAAGTAGCTTTTTTTATTAAAACAAAAAACTGAAACAAAGGCTTAATACATTACTCTATCCCAAAACTAAAAGTTTTTGTTTAACTTCTCCTATACAATACATTACACAATCCCAAAAACCTATAGTTAGCTAATAATTACACACTAATTTATCAACAAAATATATATATATATATATATATATACCACACTAGTCTTTTTGAAAATTTGGAAAGAAATCAACTTAAAAGAGGTTTCTCTGCATCAAACTCACTGTCGAAGCCATCTTCTTTCCCTTTGGCCCAAAGCACAAAGTAGAGCCCAGTGAACATGAGGAACATACCCACTATGCTGCAATGCAAAATTGTATTACAATTGCAGTACATATACAATATAGTTTGGGAATATCATTTAAAAAAAAAAAACTATAAATTTTATTAAGGTACCTTCCAATATTAACGGTACTATCTCCTAGAGTAACAATAGAGAAAATGACAGAGCAAACTGTGCCAACAGGGCTGAACATGGATACGAATACCGGACCTCTCTTCTCAAGTGCCCAAGCACTGAAGCTTAAGCATATTCCAGTCACTGCACCTGACTGTGAATTTAGAAATCATGTATATTGAATAGTTCCTTTTATTTTTGAAAATTAAAAACAAATAAATGTATATTGGATAGGTACTTATTTTATGACAGTCAAAATAAATACATGTATATTCAGTAATTAAAAGATAATTAAAAGAAGAGTAGTTGAAATTACCAGAACAGAATAGCCAATCATGTCACCAACACTAACAAGTGGCCAATTGATCTTATGATTTTCAAGTAATTGAGCTGCTGCAGTCATGAAGCCCCCCAAAAATGAAGTTATTGCACACACAGACATTGGTGCAGGAAATTCTCCTAGAGTAAAAGCCTATAACAAACACAATTTTTCTTAAGCAATAGTAAAATTAAAAATAAATAAAAATTAACACATTAGTTAGACACCGTATGTATAATTGAAATATTTTTGTTTGAGATATACAAATTTATACTATTAACCACTTTGAATAATTCATTAATCATTAACCACTTATTTTAAAAAATATTTTAAAGTGGTTAATATCTTGTATATTAATGGTTAATAAGATATATATTTAAAAGTGGTTAATAAAATATTTAAAGTAATTAATGACACTGTTGTTACAAAAATATTTTTGTAGTTTTTATTTAAAACTTTTTTGTTTAAAAAAAAAGTGAATAATACACCGTTCGATAGGAACTAAAGTTAGACAGCATATCCTCAATAGCTGATTTTCCGATGCAACCAACTGAATATTGTAAAGTCATAAAGTTAGGTGTAGAGAATCCAATGTGGAAAAAAATGACCTGTAGAACAACGGTGCTTGAGAGAGTGAGGATTGAAGCCAAGAGATAGAGACAACCGATTATCTTGTCTCTGTCAAACATTACAACTGATGGTGGTGGTGGAATTGATAATTGAATATTTTTTTCTTTAACTGATGTAGGTGCAGAGATGCTTTGCATCAAGCTCATTGTGAAAGCCCCTAACACACATAGCAATGTGCCAATTATTTTTACTCTACTATATGTGCAGCTTAAGTCCACTTTTTCCAACCTGCCTCACATATAAGTTTTTCATTAGCATATCAAAATGCAAACACTTTGTACAATTAAAATGTTAAATCTATTTTTATACCATTAAGTTTATATATGTTTTGTCATAGAATAATTAATATAATGCCTCTTAATATGCTTAAGTGCCTTCTCCTAAGTCATGTATATTTTTAAGTACATTATAAGTTTACGAAGGATTAAATTAGTGACTTGAGTCGGGACGCCGAATAAGTATTAACAAAAAATTTATGCTACTAACATTTTTCTTTCTCCCTAACAAATTAATTGATAACATTTGTCTATACAAAAAATGCATTGAGAATAGATTATTTAAATTACCGAAACATCCATGCAATGACGAAGATAAATCCTGGGGCAAGGTTTGGCATGGCTGTTCCCATTGCTGGTGAGGTTAGATTGATTCCTTTAAGGAATAAAGACTGGAACACAGTTACACTGCAAATGATCATTAATACCAACTATCAAAATATAGAAAACTGTTTAAGCTAAGTATATATTGGACTATTGACTTCTATAATTTCATATAAGTCTTTTTTTTAAAAGGGAGGATGATATTGTTAAAATAGTAAGTAAGTTCTACATTGATAGAAGAAAAAAATAGAGTTTTAAAAGAATTTATAAATATGTCGAATTTGTAAAAATGAGTTAAATTCGATATAAAAATTTAATATAATATTAGAGTTTCAATTCATCTATTCCCGTTAAAAATTACAGAACTTTTATTATAAAAGGAAAAATAAAGTTTTTGTTGGATAAAATGAAAATGAAAATGGATAAGCTTCCCCTTAAAATGGGGATTAGTACAAAACACGTTTAAGGAAAATTTGAGTGCTTATAAACCCAACCAAGAATATGATTATGATCTTGAGAGAGATTTTAGGGATCAAATATGATTATGATCTTGAGAGTGATTCTAGGGATCAAATATTTCTCAAAAATCTATGATAATGAATCCGCCTCCAACAATACTAATATTAGTCTCATGTATTCTTCAACATTTGCATGAAAGAACTCAAGATCCTACAATTTCTAAAACCATTTCCAAACCCCCCCTTTTCTTAAAATAAAATTTAATAAATTAAAAAGATTAAAAATTGAAACTTTAAACCATTATTAAAAAAATATAAAAACAAGCAGGGAAGAGAGTTCAATGGTAAATGAAATTAAAAAACATATATCATATTCATCATAAGAATTAAGATTCCCTTACCCTCCAAGAGCAAGAAGAAGAAACTGTAAAAACAACTTGAAACTAAATTTCTTAGGCCATTTACTCCTGCAAAATAAACATAAACCCCAATACAAATTATCTAAAAAATTTCACATAATCCCATCTCAAGACATAACATAGAAACTAAAAAAAAAAATTATTACCTTTCATAATAAAGGACAAAGGGAAAGAGAATAAGAAATGTAGCAAAGGAAGAGAAAATGACAATGGTAAAAGATGTGAGACCCAAAGACATAAGATAACTCATAAGCATAGCATTTCCAGCATAAACAAATTGTACCCCAATTAACCCTCCAATTACAGCCACATCTTCCATCATCCTTGAATTCATCATTCCAACCATTTTCACCTTTTTTTCTTATAATTCCAAACAAACAAGAGAGGATGGAGTTATATAAATTTTTAGCCTATCCTCTCTTATATCTCAATTTCAATTACTTCTACAGCATCATCATCATCATCATAATTTATAATTTGGCTTCAAAAAGAAGAAGAATTAAAAATATTAATATTAATATTAAATTATATAGATGCATGGTATTGGTAATTGCAACTGCTATTCATGAAAATGACACGTGTATGAAATCCAAGTCATTAGAACTGAACTGCCGTTCATGGTTTTTTCTACCGGTCTTCTCCACCGCTTTAAGGAAATATCTTTAATTTGTTTTTGTCTTTATTCAGAATCTCAGATAAATGCTGCTGCATATGTTACAAAACCATGTTTTGACTCAAATTGTTAATTCTTACCATCTATGTATAAATAGAGGGTATTAGATTAGTTAACCATAAAATTTGTTTTTTGCTTTATCTAAATCTAGATGCTTTTTATTCCTTAAATATAGAGAAAGATTGTCCAATCTGCTTTGTTTTTTTTTTTTTTCTTTCAATTTTGCAAATAAACTTAACTATTTTAATCATTTCATAGAATGAATCTCAATTTTTTTTGGGATTGCTCTCAATTTACATTATTAAAATTATTGTTTATTTAATAATTTCAGTTAGTCCTTATAAAAAATTGATTTAATAAAAAATAAAGATGGTCTCTGCCAAAATTACTAATAAAGATGGTCACTCAATGTAAAAAAAAAAGGTCAGACAACTTAATCACTATAATGTAAGGATATCTCCTTCAATAGACTTATATATTACCATATTATGATAGGCAATATTATTTTTAAGAGTTTCTATATTTTGGGTTAAAATTCACTAATCACTATAATGTAATACGTAGTTAGACTAAAAAAAGTATTTAAAACAAATTAAAATATATAAAACGAACTAAATGTATTTTTATTATGTATTCATATTAAAACTATAAACACATTGTAGACTCAATTTATTTGAGTTAAAGGCAAAAAAATGGAGAACTTAATTCAAACTTCAAACTCATGAGAAAGAAAAAATAACTATAAACACATTTTTCTTGGGTACATAACTATAAACACATTTCTACAATTTTATTTTTACAGTTACCATAAATTTATTGAAGTTATTCAAAAAAGGAGTTTAATCAATACGAAGATATTTATTTATATTATAAAAAATGTATACACAGTCGCTGAATGTACATCTCAACAAACATTCAATTGTGAGTTAAAATAAAAACAAAAATTCAATTGGGGGAGAGCCCACATAATTGATGGAAGAAAAAAGAACAAAATGAGATACTACACTTCCTCAGCATTTCTAGAACCCAATTTTTCAAACTAGAATACGTCTTCTTTAAGATTGACTTTGGAGTAACCACAGCCCGACAAGATTAAGTTCTTAGGACTAACTATAGATTATGTCTTTTTCAAACTCTTGTTTCTTGTTAAATGATTCAGTCCTTAATACCAATTATAGACTAATCTCTTAACCTTTATGTTTAAATTCTACACCTCTTTAAGTTCCTCACAAGGGCAGTGATGCTAACCAAGTGAGCTACACCAATTAGTAATCGACTCTATTTAATCACGGCCTACTAAAGCAACATTTTTCCACTTAAAAAAAGGCTTTTTAAAAATAATAAATTAGAGACAACCACTTGATGACACTGCGAAGTTTAATGGCAAACATCTGTCCGTATTGGGGTCGTAGTTAAGAGAAGTGAATCCATTTTTAGTTCTAAATAAACAACGCACTTGCCCTTGTGAACTGATCATCCATGATTTCATGGTGACTTCTAAGAACTGGTGGAATCAGTTTAATAGGCACAAACTTTGGTAGGAAGCAATGTAATGGAGGTCGGCGAGGATTTGTAGAAGTTAACATAGTATTATATGTTTTAATTATTATGCTTATTAATGAATATATCAATTAGTGCGAATATAATTTAACAGAACACATCATTTTCTAAGCCTGAAAGAATTACAGCAAGTATACCCACTTTCTGGGCACCAATGTAACAAAACGACCACAAATCCAACCTTACAAAACCTTAAAAGGCTTTCTTCAATCTTTCTTCTAGCATGTCACCTTGGAACTGATAGACCAAGCTCTAGAACAAATAAAACGAAGGCTCAATTAGTAACATACTTGAGTAGAAACCCTAAATAAAGCAAAAGAGCAAACAATTTAGACAACTTCCTACACAAGTCAGTTCGAATGGTGGCATCGTACAAGAAAGAACTACAGTGGATTATGTGTAAACTAAAACTATAAGCTCTGTTGATATGATACAATTCGTTTAAGAAAAATATATATAAGGCACAACTTATGAAACAGCTGTTACGATTACTCGAACAGTTCTTCAGAGGGTAAAAACACAATATCCCACCTCAAGAACAGCAACCATGTCTCACGTCCCATCAATTGCATCTGGTGAAAGTAACAGTTATGTTATCATATTAGACTTACTATAAAGGATCATTCCAAATATTATAATTTTTAAGAAACTTTTTTATTTTCAATCAAGAATCCAGTAGGCTGTTGTAATCTGTAACAGATATATTCAACTACCAAATCTAAACTACTAGTTTCAATTTCTAACTGCAAAACTTTTCGTTTGTTTTCCAGAATATATCGCACAGGAAAATCGTTAGTGAAAAATTATACCATCGCCTCAAGTTCTGACTAAAAAGGTTTTTTTTTTCTTTCAAATTTAACCACACAATACGTTAATATCAAAAAATAAAATATTCATATCACAGACACAAAAAATTGGGTGTGAGTAAGCTCAAATATTTTACATATCAGCAATGTGTTTAGGTTAGGTTAGGAAGATTTCAGTAAATAGATGTAACCAATTGAACTGACTAGCAAAAGCTCTATTTTAAGAATGTTGTTGAAACTCCAAGCTCACCCATCATGCCAGACAAATTGTTCAGAACATAATGTATGGAGAAAATGCACAAACAATGAACAATAGAATATGATGACAAGTAGAAAATTACTTAAGAGTCTTCTTCTGGAAGCATTAGAAGAAGAGAAAGTGTAGGGAACGCAAATTCTCAATGAATCAACACATTAGTGGCAGATTGGATTCATGATGGTAAGCAAAAATTCAGCCATAATCATACAATGAATGGTATCATGATGGAAATACTATAAATATAATAATACATATACACAAGAACAATATAAAACTGCAGAATTGAAGAAAAAAAATACAGAATCACAGAATGGAGACTGAAAAGAAAGAAAGGAAATAAGACAAAGACGACATTTAATTCACAAAACAGAACTGGAAAGTCACTATTAACAAAACAGAGGAATAGAGAAAGAAATTGAGAGGGATAGACAGGGGGAATAGAGAGATATGCAGAAGATAACATGAGGGAAAGAAAGGAATTGAGACTCAGGAAAAAATAAAGAGAAAACGCCATTCACAATTTTTAGAATATGCCCTGAAAAAATATGGGACATCAATCGAAAATGCACTAGTGAGAGGATGAAAGGAAGGGTGCGACGGCAAAGCAGTGTGAGTGAGATAAATGTGGTGATTTATGTAAGTGGGATCTATTACCACATTTTAGGGTTTAAAATGGGCCAAATCTGTGTTACCCACGTTTTTACTACTTTTTTATTTGATTTCAGAGCTATTCCCACCATGGCTGTAAAGGGAACCTTGCAAAAACCGCCACGGTGTAACAATTAGGACGCACTAACATTAACTTCATCCAATTCATTTCTCTTACTGTTTTCCCACCTATTTCCATTTTTCAGAAAAAGAAACGTGAACCTACTATTCCCGCCATGGCTGTAAAGGGAACCTTGCAAAAACCACCACAGTGTAACAATTAGGATGCACTAACATTAACTTCATCCAATTCATTTCTCTTACTGTTTTCCCACCTTTTTCCATTTTTCAGAAAAAGAAGCGTGAACCTACTATCCTATGGAAAAACTATTCAGGCTTCCAAATAACTGGAATAGCCACCAAAAGAACTTTATCTCCAGATGACAGACAAAGAAGCTCAACTCTAATATTGCCGAAGAGATTACTAGAATTAAATATTAAAACTTGAAAGAACACTAATTTTTCCGTACTTGATTATGAAGCAGTAGGCCTTAAGTGGCTGGTCCCGCATACTCCCAATTAACTATGTGCCTGCAGGAACCAAATTTTACAGTTAGCTTAGTTGACATCAAAATTCCCTGTTTGAGAACTTTTAGCCTCTCACTTTTCACTGAAGGCCTCCAAATAGTTTTACTTTTTCCCCACAAACCAACCTACCCAAACTAGAGGAGCTACCAAACCACAAGAAGCTATAACTGTCAGAAACACTCTTCAACATTTCAAATATTATAGGGTAGACCCAATATATTTAGATCATGTTATCAATAAAAAAAGCTTCCATTGGTTTGACAAAGTCTATAGCTGAAAGGCAAGGCATTGAAAATTCAAAAATAGTTTATTAACCTTCTATCAACAAAAAGCTCCCATTGATCATGTTTATAAAGAACTTTGACGCACCTTCCCTTGACCCACAAATTTTTCGGTCTAAATTCTCTCTACCTCTCATTTTAAGTAAATATTATATACGGGATTTAACTACTAATAACACTTCATACAACATCATCAAAAGAACAAAAACATCGCACAAGCATATCAGGCTGTAATCTATATAGCCTGTATACAACAGATTGAAGACGTATTCAGTCTCCTAACTGACATGACTACATTCAACTAGTTCCATGGTCTCCGTGTCGGTAACAGTAAGCAAAATAACAATGCATTGGCCACTAAATTAAACAAACAAGTAGATTAATTTTTTAATTTTTTAATTTTTTTTATGTTGAAGAAGATTATTAAAATGTAGAAAAGTTATGAAAATCGATAGAAAAAGGTGAATCTAAGAAGCAAGAAAGCTACTCACAGTGTGTGACTAATTTTGAAAAAGAAAGTATTAGAGGCCGGGAGAGGTGCAGCAGAGAGTACCCTGAGATAGCGAACGACAGATCCTCGAAGTTATGCTGAGCCGTGAAGTCATTCTAGCCGCTGCAACTGCACTGTGAAGTGGCAACAACGACTGCACGCATCCGAGTTCTGGCGCAATCCTGGATGCAAATGATCGGCGAAGTGGAGAAGATGTGGTTGTTGGTTTGGAGAATGAAGAAGCGCGAATGTTCGATTTGATGGCTGATTTGATTGACGAAATTGATGATGCTCTTTGCGCAATTCTACTACACGCCGAAGCCATTGTCGATGAGATGAGATTGGATTAACAAAAACAGCGCAAAGAGGGGTTTAGGGTTTTGCGTTTTTCATTTTACTAACCAAACTTTGGGGTCTTAGTTGGGCCTCTAAGTGGAATGGGCCTCACTTTTATAGATGGACAATTAACAACAATTGAGAGTTATTTTTATTTTTATTTTTATTTACTTTATTATAATATTAAGATCTACTTTTTATTAATATTTTATGTTTATAAAATATCATATTCTATACACATCTTAGGAATAAGAAAAGAATAAAAACATTCAAATGGATCCGTCGCAGAAACAACTATATAAGATCGGACTTATAATAGATTATTCTGATTAGAATCAAATAGTTTGCCGAAACAACTATATAAGATCGGACTTATAATAGATTATTTTGATTAGAATCAAATAGTTCGCTCAAAATTAAATTTAAAATTTATTTTTTAAATTTATTTAACGTCTTTTAATTTATTAATTAGGCTATCTTCAAAGAATATTTTAACTAGTTTGTACTTTTATTTATTTATCTAATATAACAAGTTTGTATAGTAAAAAATATATAATTTTTGTATATGTATACTTTGAAGTGTACGTGAAAGATTATTTGAGCATAATGATCTATAAAAAATTGAATAAATAATTTTCTATAAAAATTATCTCTTTTAAATTTTTTAAACAAAATATATCATTCAAAATTTTTTTTTTACTCAGTGTCATACAAAAGCTAAAATGTTATTTTCCACACTCCATGCATTTTTTAAAAACTAATTATTATTTACTTACATAGAAGATTTTATTTTCCATACATAGAAGATTTGCAGGTAAATAAATTGCAATCTTACTTGGATCTAAATTTATTGTTGCTTCAAAAACTGAGTTTTCCTTAAAAAAAATTCCAATTTCGTCAAGTCCTAGCTCAACTATTATTTTTTAGAGTTAATTAGAACAAAATTTACTAATTTTTTTAAAATAAAAATAATGTAACAATCCCAAAAAAGCATAGAAAATTTATTCCTGCTATTCCGTCAGGAAATTAACCACATTGTGTTGTTTCTTCTACTCTTTATTTTCTCCACTAATCTAAATATAAATAGAAGAAATAAAAAATGAACACACACATTTGAAGGAAAATTAAAACTTGTGTCCAAACATAAAATTAGAATCCCCTTCTTCTTCCTCCATACTCATTCACATTTACGGATCTTTCTACAAGTTTATATTAATTCATTCATATTTACACATTTCTGAAAACCCTAAATCAAGGTTCCTCTTGCTCACATACTACTTTTCCCCCCTAATTTTCTAAAGACTACACCTTTACTACACTACACTACCCCATTCTCCAATGGGGTTACATAATTTGAATTGATGAGGATTTTGTGTTTGATTTTGTGACCCAAACCCAAATGGGTGTGGGGAAGTCGTGGTTGTTGTCGAAGAACTTGGCTGTGTTACACCACACTCACCCTAACGCCAAACATGTTTTCTGTTCGAGATCCATCTCTTGGTCGGTGGTTTGCGGGTTGTTGCTATTCGTGTTGGGTCTTATTTCACTCTTAACGGGTCATGTTGTTTCTCATCTTGAATGGTACTCCCAACGATTCGGTCACCGCAGTTTCTATTCTTCACTGGTTAGTGTTCTTTTCACGTGTTACATTACATTTACTGTGTTTTTTGTGTGTTGCCAATGTGGTCTCAAATATGATGAATAAAGCTTGTTTTTTCAACACAGACACAATACTTATATATAGATACAGCTAATAATTTGAGAAAATAGAAACATGGTGACCTGTGTTAGACATTGAACACACTTTCAATCTGAAGTGTAGCTGTTATATTGTTTTTTGATAGGCTACTAAACATGTAGTGTAATTGATGTGAATGTTTGTAGGATGCAAATGATCGTGCACTAATTGATATTTGGGAATCACAATATTCTAAATACTACTATGGATGCAAAGAAAGGGGACGCCATTTTTCTAGTAAGTTCATTCACTAACTCCTTGTGTTTAGTGTTTGTTAACTGGAACTTGTACCATTGACATGTATGTATATGTACTATCTTTCACGATTCTGATTTTCATTGCGCCAAAATTTGAGCCATAGTCACTTTGTAGTAGTATTATATAGCATATACATCTTTTTAATGATTAGTTAGCTGCTGATGTATTAAGCTTTATATATACCTAATGGTAAGTGTTAGAGAATATTAATTCAAGAGCTTTGCAAGTCTTCAAATTGCTATGTGCTGTTACTTTCTTTTTTTTCTATTTTATGAAAAAATTATCCGCTGCCATGAGACTTTTTAGCCGTGAAGACCTTTTTTTCTACACATCTGCTCCCCTTTATGTGACCTTACTAGCGAATTTCACCTTGCGTATGATTTAAATAATGTCTGCAATACTTTGGTGTCGTATGGTATTAAATTTTACTGTGTTGTGATACTTTTTGTGTGTCTTCATCATTTCCATTATTAATCATTCATAAGGTGAAACTAATGAAAACAATGTGACATTTTGGTAATTGTTAGCACCAACAGAAAATGAAAATAGAAAATGTTTTCTTCAACTGAATAAGCCCATGATATAATAATGTTGTCTACCGTAGAACCCTTATATGAGTTCAGTGACTCTGTTCTATTACCATATGATGATAGGTTTGTTGGCTAACAATAGATGTGAGTGTACATTGACAGTTTTAAAAGAACAGTTTAGTCATGGTGTTTGGATTATTCTTTGCTTTTTCTAAATCTCAGTATGCTGAATCGTCTTCTTGTTGCTCCTTAAAACACACATGTAAAAGTTCCAGTGCAAGGAGTTGTCCTTATTCCTTAAACACTGGATTCATGAATTGCTCCTTTCTGATTATGTGCTTAATAGCTGGACTAGTGCGAACCAGTTGTAAGAGGCTTTCATCGCCCCTTCCACTACATGACTGTGATAATATTTAAGTGTTCTGTTTTATACTTTGTTTTACCTCTAGACAATTCCTTAAGATTAGGCTGAATTATTTAATTTTTGTTACATGTGTCTTTCTATCTCATTATGGTGATCGGATAATTTAGCTGCTGTACTTGAGCACATGTCAAATGGCTACTTGCTTATTGCAGCGAGCGGAGGACTGAACCAACAAAGAACTGGGGTAAGTAGGACATATGTAATATGTTTTATGGATGTGCTATTGATCCTCACTCACTGGTGTGATAATCAATTACACATGTATGCATGCAACAGATTAATGCATGTGCTGGTCTTAGTTAGTTGCTCTCCTAGTGTATGAATGTTAGAACTGGAATTTAAAACTGAAGAAAAATGAAAGTAAGAAAATCAAGAAGGGTGTCTCTCAAGAATGTATTAATGAAATTGGCAAAAATGAATAGAGTACCAGTTACAGATTTGCTAACTGAATAGCCCTGCAATTCAGTCCCAACCAATTAACTCTCTAACTGCCTCCTTATTGAAGACTAAGCTTTTATTATTTATATTAACCATCCTAACTAATCGGTTAGGATTTACAGCTGGCACAACTCAGCAATTAACAGAACTAACAACCTAGAAATTAAGTTTGGTTCCTTCTCTCATACACCTTCCTAATAGGAAGCCTTGCTTGACTAGCAATCCTTTCATTGAAATCATGAAAAGGACGGGAGTGATTTTATCTTTTAGCTCATTGGTTCTTTTTCAGTTGTTTTTCAAGAATATGAGGCCTGATTTATTAGGTTCTTTTCAGAGTCGTGATGGTAATTGTTAGAATTAGTTGCATGTTATTATTCCTTAATTGCTTGATATCGATGAGTAGGATTTGATTAATCAATCAATTAGCATTTATTGCAATATTTACTATTATAAAACAAATGCAGCCTAGTGTGATCTGATGTAGACACACAGATCACAAACTCAATCTTTTTTATTGTCAATAAAAGGTATGTTATTTCTGTGGAAATGACAATCGTGTTCTTGCCTTCAGATAACTGATGCTGTTGTTGTTGCACGAATTCTTAATGCTACACTTGTTGTACCTGAGTTAGATCACAATTCTTTTTGGAAGGATGACAGGTAATCCACATATCATTTCATACAGTCATCACTCATATTAGAATTTTGATTTGAATCTAGTTAACCATTGTCCATTTGATAAAAATCACTTTTTTAATACAGTGACTTCGCCAATATTTTCGATGTTAATTGGTTCATTACTTATCTTGCAAAAGATGTTACTATTGTTAAAAGAGTTCCTGATAAGATCATGCGGTCAATGGAGAAACCCCCATATACAATGCGTGTCCCGAGGAAATCAGATCCTGAATATTATCTTGATCAAGTTTTGCCAATACTCTTGAGAAGAAGGGTAAGGCCATATGTTATGGTCTAATATTTGAAATTTTGTAATTATTTCACTGAAAGATGGTAACAGATTTTGGGATATTTTGCAGGTTCTACAACTAACAAAGTTTGACTATAGACTTGCAAATGACCTTGATGACGAGCTACAGAAACTGCGTTGCCGTGTTAATTATCATGCTTTGAGATTTACAAAACCTATACGACAACTCGGTCAAAGAATTGTAATGAGAATGCAAAAGATGGCAAACCGTTATATAGCAGTCCATTTGAGGTTTGTTCAATGAACTTGATGTATAAAATTTAAATTCAACATCCATTGATGGCAAAGTGGTTTGAGCCGATCTCTACTCTTTCCTCTTGAAATACATGCTGTCCTATATGATCTTAACTTTTTATATCTTTTGACTTGTGCTCAGCTGATTGATTTGCCTTCCCTTTTTTCACAACTCCATTTTCGTTTGAAATTTATTGCAACTATTTGAACAATTTGAAAATGGAAATTATAAAGCAACTTAAAAATGGCATATGGAAGGTTTCAATTGTGGCCAATGTTTGGATTCTCATAATCCATAATGATTTATGGCACAGGTTTGAGCCAGATATGCTGGCATTTTCAGGTTGTTATTTTGGTGGGGGTGAAAAAGAAAGACAAGAGCTTGGTGAAATCAGAAAAAGATGGACAACACTGCCTGTAAGATTACAACCTATGATGATTTCTACTGATGATAAAATTGTACTGTTTTTATCAACAAGATGATAATGTCATTTTTTAGCCCAAGGGGTAGTTAAGGGTCTCATTATATTTCATTTTAAAAAGCAGTTTCTATTTTAAAAGTTATAATTCCAGGTTATTTATTTCAGAAGCTATTCAAAAAGTAACTTCTCAAAATAATCAGGAATCTGATTTTTTTCCAGGTTCTTTTTTTTTTTCAAAAAATTAAACAAACACACTGAATAAATTGAAACAAACAAGCTCCAAAACCAGTTGTTTCTTTGTTGATATCAAGTGAATGAGCCATTACCTCACGTGATAATGCAGGATTTGAGCCCTGATGGAGAACGAAAGCGTGGGAAATGTCCTCTTAGTCCTCACGAAGTGGGTTTGATGCTGCGAGCACTTGGTTTTACGAATGAGACATACCTGTATGTTGCATCTGGTGAAATATATGGTGGGGATGAAACCATGAAGCCACTCAAAGATCTTTTCCCCAACATCTATACGAAGGAGATGCTTGTTGAGGAAGAGCTGAAACCTTTTCTTTCATTCTCTTCCCGACTTGCTGCTATTGATTACATTGTTTGTGATGAAAGTAATGTATTTGTCGCAAACAACAATGGAAACATGGCCAGGATCCTTGCTGGTCGAAGGTAAGAATGTATAATAAGTTTACTCTGATATCATTATTTTAGTTTTCCTTGTTTTACAAAGTAATATGAATACTGTTCAATAAGGAAAAAACATATGTTATAATAGAATATCTAGAATTGTAGGATTTGGATTTGCTGCAGTCACAAATTCACACAGTTAGGACATCGGTGATCGAGATCAGACGGTGTAGAAAAACAGTCAAATTTTGATTAATTTTTTAACTCTAAAATACTGAACTTGAAATATGGTCAGTTTGATCTTGATCCAACAGCCACCGATGTGTTGACTGCATGAATGTGTGTGATTTGTGACTACATATAGTCCAAATCCAGAGATTTTTTAGTTGTCGGAAGACATGTTTGAGTTGATGATACTTGCTTTTCCTGATATATGTGGAGAGGATGGTAGTAACTTAATAAGTATAATAAAAAGTTTTTTCTTTTTTGTTTTGTATGTAACAGGCGATATATGGGTCACAAGAGAACCATTAGACCAAATGCGAAGAAGCTCAGCGCGCTGTTGATGGCAAGGCCTGAGATGGACTGGGATTCATTTTCGAGAAAGGTGAAGGAATGCCAAAGAGGATTCATGGGAGAGCCAGATGAGATGAAACCTGGACGTGGAGAGTTTCATGAATATCCAAGCTCTTGTGTCTGTGAGAAACCATTTATAGATGAACTGAGTGAAGATGGAATCCGGCCACCTAAACTCGCATTCAGAAATCTGACAATGGGAGCTGACTCCGAAATGAATGAAGGAAATGAAGAAAGTTTTGAGCTACCAAAGGCAAGTGAGAGAACATGACATGATGATGATGTGAATTGAAAGAACAACTCTGGTCCCTTTAAGTTGGTGGTAATATGAAAGTTCTGTTCTTTCACGTTGTGGATGGCTTGATTTTGATCTTTGTATAGGGGAAAAGTACTTAGATGACATCAATGCCTTAGGTAAAATGTTAATAGCTATATGATTTTTTTTTCATTGTGAGCTCGGCTATAGTTAAAATGTTCTTTTATAAAATTGTTGAGTTTTCTCCCACGCTCTTGATGAATGAATTTTCTTGCTGACTTAAACATCAGGTATATGGCTAAAATTTGGAAATTATCTAAATAAAACAGTTTAATTAGCTCACCATAATCGTTGATAAAACAAATCAGCATCTTCATGAATTCTAATAAAAAGTTCAACCGATTGTTATAAATTTTTCTAGTTACTTGTTACATTGAAATATTTTTTGCAAGTATATATTTCTCCTTTTGTTTTCTTACCTGTTTATGTTCTCAATCATTTAACCCTCATGTAATTTATCATTGATGAAAATATTTAGTATTATACACATACATAACATCAACTATACTTTGAAATATACTTAAATATTCTCTTCCAAGATTAAAATGCTCTCGTTATTAAAATATGATTTGTTCATTTTACTATAGCAACCAAAACCATTTCTTAATAAAGCTTTCCGCTTTTAAATATTACGAGTCGTGCCATTTTCTGTCACAATTTTGAAAGAGAACCAAAGGACTTGCTGACATTTTTCTCTTTCTTGTAGCTAACCAGAAATTACAAAGGAGAATGAAAGGCTACTTCTAACCTCAGTTGCTTCTTTCTCTTTCAAGTTTGACCAATTTTATTTCATGTTATTGTTTTTTCTTTAGATAAAATGTTTCTATATAAAATCCCAAATTTTGCCAACCAAGACATTATGCAAAGACAAGAGGCAAAGGAGAAAAATGGGAGCAAAAGCAATTGTACAAGTTAAGAATATCCAAGGAGAAGTATTATGTTACCAATTGATAAATTCCACATACAGGCTATAGTGACATAAGATTGAATCAAAATATAAACAGCTACTAGACTAGTCTGCCTAAACCCAAAGAAGCAAGAATTTCCATTGCTATGTTTCCTATTACATTATATAATTTACAAATTTATGCAGAGTATGTGGGTCATCCAATCGCAGTTGGTCTTTCAACTGAACCGTGCCCATTGCAAATCCTTCATTCAATCATGGTTATTACCTATCAAAGTCAGCCATCAAGTTGAAATGTTAAAACAAAAGCAGGAGAATTGCTTAAAGTAGAATTATAGATACAGATTCTCACCCCTAGAAGTATTACGATTCTGGTTTTTGTGACCTTTGTCATGTGAACCTGAAGGAATCTTTGAGATAATTAAAGAGCTCTGTAATCCTTCCAATAGCTGCCAACCCAGAGTCAAACAACATCAGGCTCATAACAAATGGGCTAAATTATACAATATAAATTCTATTTAAGATTTTTAAAATTTTGTAAAATGAAGAGAAAAAAATTAGATGCAACCTAGAACAATCAATTTCAGTTAACGCCAAACATATTCTTACTCTTGATGTTGGCTGGATTTTGCGATTGGATCTACGAGGCTCAGGGACTTCTTCAGATGTTGATTTTGCTGAATTTCCATTCACAGCCTTCTTTTCCACCTCAACCTTACCAGATCTCCCACCAGCAGGTGCAAGTTTTCCTTTACTTACTCTTGATGTGGGTGGCTTTTTAGTGGGATGAGAGTTGGTCGAAGATGCCAGTGAGGAATGCAAGGTTGGTCTTGCTCCAGTGGTTTCAGAATGCGATGATGCCCTTTCCACCTGATTCTCACTCTGAGATGCATTGTTGAAATGACTAGAAGAATCCTTTATCCTTTCTGTATGGCTTGTTAAATCATTGGTATGAGAGTTTGACAAAGGTTTTTGTTTTGATGGGATCACTCTACCCAAAACACTCTGTAGCCTTCCAGACTTAGAAGTGGGCTTGAAATCGGCTCCTGGTTTTTCCTTCGTATCTTTTATTGAACTATTTTTCCATCCGCGTGATCCTGAAGCTTGAGGTATCGAGGAATTTGCAAGCTTAACTGAATCATTTCCATCATCATTCCTACTTTTCCCATCTGCAACATAATGCTTGCTTACTTCCATAAATTTCCTTTTCTTCCCTGGTTTAGGAACTCCGAAAATCACTCTTGGTCCTTCTTTTTGAAGACCAGACCTAGCCAATCTATGTGCATCTGGTTTCATTTCAGTCTTGTTGTTCTTACCAATATTGAACATTTTATCATCATCCGACAATTTAAGTAACCTCGATTCAATTGGATTTGTTGATTCCACAGCATCAGTACTTTTTGAAATCTTGCCTTTTCCTTTTACTAACTCTTGTGCATGACTACCTATTTTTGGTCGTTTTTCATGTGGTGTATCACCCTACATTCAAAGTGCCACAGTTCAGTACAGAAGGCATCAAATACCAACATCAGAAGTTGCAAACAAAGTACCTCATTGGTGGGACTGTCATTTACTTCCACCTTAGAAGTCTCGATCCATTTACCATCATTCCAAACAAGGGATGGTCGGAGATGCCAGGCTCCAACAACTGATGTTTCTCCACTTACTGCAGAAAACCAAATAGATTATGTATTTCCAACAAGCCGGTTATCTACATTGTAAGCACAATTTTAAATTAATGTTAGTCAGATAACTTAGATACCTGGGAAGTGAACAGTAAATGTTTTATCTTTCTTCTTCTTATCTGTAATAACTCCTTCCTGCCAGCTAATAACAAAAATAACCAAATTTGAGGTACTGCTACATCAAAATATACATGTAATGTATGCAATATATCACTTGAATAAAAGGAAATACACAATAAAGGTGCGGCAGCATAATGAAATTGCAGTAAAAAAAACATTGATGCTTCGGAACCAAACGGCAAGACATTATTTGGCCAAGCTTCACAACTCGGAAGTGAATGCAAGACATTGATGCATTCATTTAAGGTTTTTATTTCTTTGACCCTCAGTATTTAATTCCAATATATTTATTTTTCTTTCATATAAACTGTTAGAATATTAGAAAATATCTTATAATATCTTTTATATTATATTAGAGTATCTTGAGTTATTTTCTATGATCAATTTATAATCATAGAGAATCTTAGAATATCTCTCATTATTATTATGATTTATTCCTAATTTAAGATTTAGTCTATGTTTCTCTATAAATAGAGATTAGTATTGAGTCTATTGTAATAAAATTCAGCATTAAAGCTATTATCAATAATATTCAAACCCTAATTATTTTCTCTCCTCTTTTTCTCTAAAATCCCACAACTTCAACATGGTATCTAGAGCCTATTTCGATCCTCCTTGAACGATCTAGCCTCTATTCCGCTGCCGAGTTCCCAACAGTTTGGGAATATAATCATAGTTTCTCTTTTCTAGCATGATCATTCATTTTTCTGACTATTGTCACTTCTGCCCACAATTGTCGCTGCTGCCTCGTCTGCTGCTGCCGCTGCCCTGTCTGCTACTGCCGCAGCAGCCGTTTGCTTCTGCCTGCCGTCATTGCAGAAAACGTTTTCCGGCAAATGACCACTCCATCAGCTTCGCCTCTTCCAGTTCAGCCCACTCTTCAAAGCGCACCGCAGAAAGCCATCACACGCGCCGCCTCTCTTCGCTGCGCGTGACGGCGTGTCCGACAGCCGTTTTAGACGCCACCTTTTTCGTTGAACCCGTCTCGGCCTCACGGTTCCAGATTTGCCCTTACTTTCAAATTTTGATCAATGGAAATATGTGTTATTGTTCAAACAGCCGTTATCTCTCCTGTTTTGAACGCATTTTCTTATTTCGTTGATCGATCATGACTTTGTTTCATTAGAATTGTGCTGCTTCCTCTTTGGTGTTTGTCATGCAATTTAGTTCTTACTAATAGATTATAACAGTGGCTTTTATTCCCACCGACGATCATTCCGGTGGTGTTCCTTTTCCCATAGATGAATCATATTAGTGATGACTTCTTCTATTGATGGTTATTTTGACGATATCTTTTATTTTCATGATTCACACTTTAGCATGACAATTTGTCCCAGATGCATTGGCCCTATCTTTGTCCCAGATGTACTGGCCTTGCCTTTCTCTCCTTGAAGCATGCCTCTCTCTCCTTGAAGCAAACTCAAGTTTAAATATTTTGAGTCTCTAATATTATTGGTTTGAAGCTTCCAAATGCAGTTTTTTAGAAGGACGGACCGTGCTTTGTTCAATTGCTTGCCATGAATTTCTCTCATGCTGATGATCATTCCGGCTATCTGGCTAGGCTGTATTTATAGCAATTATCTCCGACTTCACCTGCATCCCTGAGTTGCCTTTCCATCTTTTTTAACTATTTTACGGAGCAAAATATTGTTTTCTTGTAACAAGCTAAAACTTAGTAAGCTTTAGCTTGAGGGGGAGTGTTAGAATATTAGAAAATATCTTATAATATCTTTTATATTATATTAGAGTATCTTGAGTTATTTTCTATGATCAATTTATAATCATAGAGAATCTTAGAATATCTCTCATTATTATTATGATTTATTCCTAATTTAGGATTTAGTCTATGTTTCTCTATAAATAGAGATTAGTATTGAGTCTATTGTAATAAAATTCAGCATTAAAGCTATTATCAATAATATTCAAACCCTAATTATTTTCTCTCCTCTTTTTCTCTAAAATCCCACAACTTCAACATAAACAAAATGAATGCAGTAGAAAATGTTGTTGTAAATTACCTTTTGAAACAAACTAAATAGTATAGAACCAAATACCATATATAAGCTTCCATTGAAATAATAATCTACATTTCTTGTAGAGTATAGAGTATAAAATTAAAAATGCACCTTTCTTGGATCCATGCATCAACTCTATCCCCAATGGACCAATAATCTACCATCGCTGCTCTTGGTCTCTTCCTTGTCCCTTCATTATGAAAACTTGTAGGAGAACGAGCAGCACGTATTCTAGGGGGTTTGTCCCCCTCACCTTCAAGTGAAACCCATTCCTTTAAAGGACCTGCAAGTCGAAAACAATGAATTTTTTCCTTATTCACAACAATGAGTGTCCATTGCATTACATGATTATATAAGATTTTCAATTGAAGTGACCTGTGTCTTGTTCACATCCAATATGTAAATGCATAGGAGGCATGATGAACATCATAAAATAATTCTAATATATTTCATATCCAAAATGCTTGATTTAAATTCAAATCCTCAATTGAGAATTTATTGATTAAATCTATGACAAAACCACCTTCAGAAAAATATCAAAAAGAGTTATATGATCTTATCTATTAGCTTTTACATTCAGATTTTTTATTCTAGAGAAGTCCTGAGTTACACACAGTCCTCATTGACTTTCACAAATAGTAAAAAAAAAAAAAAAAAATCAGAAAACAAAGCCACGTAGTTGTCTCATTGGTCAGTTAGTTAATACTGTATTTCATTCTCATCGATGGACAAGTATGCAAAAGCATGACCAACCTTCATCAGCTACAAGCATGTTGTAGCATACATATGCTTTACCATCCTTCAAACTTAATACATTGGCTGTGAACCATGCTGCTTTAAATCCTTTTCCATCTTTAAAAACCTGATACATATGATTGGTTCCGTTAGCCGAGAATGCTTAATGAAAACTAGGACCTAATCTCTGGTCGTGAATCTAACAACATTAACTAAATCACCAAAAGATAGCAATCATTAAAACAACCTCCACATGTGAGCCTTCTTTGATGTTATTTTCCTCCAGATTTTCAGATCCATTACCAACAGTTAAAGAAGCCTGTATTCTGGTCCCAGATGCAGGAAGTGCGTCAATGAGATTGACTAAATTAAAAACCTTGTGGCCCCTTGATCCATTTGAACTATTTTCATTGATGCTGATAATAGAGGAAATGTCATCAATGGATCTCATATGGTCCAGTGAAATCTCATTATGCACCTTATGAAACGGTGACTCCTTGTTTGCAGCAATCTGCTTCCCCATTCCCTCAGATGATATATCTCTGTCAGATATTTGAGAGGTTTCTGGTCTGTCTCCAACATTGTCAGTATTCATTGGTCCTCTACTCATGCCTTTCAATAACCCAACTTGCTGAGAAGACTCTTGGAATGTTTTCCAACAGCCCTCTGGACCAGCTTCAACCAAATTGCTTAACGGCAAAGGATCACCCATAGTAACAATCTTTCCTGCTTGTGAAACAGCTTCTGCTGCCAACTCAGCAGCCTTCACAATAGCATCCATATTTTCAGCACGTTTTCTGGCATATGAAGCAGCTTCTACTCTTCTTCTTGAAGCCTCCTTTGCAGCGCCAATAATAGAACTAGAACCATTGGTTCCACTGGTACCCTTCAAGATGGAAGCAGGGGTTGCTTTCCCCAAGTTACTCATACCCTCAGAAAGATAAATTTGGCAAGAACTCTCATAGCCAGAAAATATCAATGCTTCATCAGCCATCAGTTTCGCTTGCAGTGCAGCATTTGACGCAACATTGGCAGCTGCAGCCGCTGCCCTTGCAACAGCAGCAGCTGCAGCAACAGCAACTGCTGCAGAAGCTAATTTGGCCTCAATATCTGACACCAATCCAGAATTTTTTTGCTTATCCAACTGTTTCCATATCTCCATGCTATGATTCACAGCAGCAGCAGAGAGAGCAGAAGCTTCCTCAGCATTTATCCTTGCCTCCTCAATATTTGTAAGAGACTCATCTAACATATTCCTCTTCTCAACATTCCAGCCACTTTTGAGGCGATCAGCAAAAGATAGAGGAGATACAGACTCGACGGATTTATCAACAGGAGTTACTGGCACATTCCCAACAGGGGTTGCAGTGGTGACTGTAGTAGATATACGGCTGCTGACAACAGGAGTTGACATTAGGTGGGACTGCAAATGCATAGCCTTCTGGCCAAGATCCTCAGACTCTGTAACCTTTTTCCTTTTTTTCGACTTTGGTTCCGAAGAATGCTGAGCCCGTGATACTGTGGAATTGTTTGTATCAAACAGAGGAGTAGTTGGCAGAAACACACTTTGCAGACCTACATTAGAAGCTGGTGGGCCAGGTGGCACATTCTTTATGCTAGAGGAAGAAAGTACAGAAGTTCCTTTGATTGAACTGGACTTAATTGTATCGGCTACAGGCGAGGAAGAAAGATAGGAACTGTTACCGAGTGCAGGTGTAGAAGAAGCAATCCATGGTCCACGAAGAGGGGCTTGGGATATCTGAGATGTATTATGCCCAAGAAAGTTTCTCAATGGTGAAGTTTGATAAGGATGCAATGAAGTAAGTGCCTGTGAATAATCCAAAGCAGAACCTCTAGCAAGGGCACTAGATTGCAGGGAACCACAAGAGGGAGTTGGTAGACTCCAAAGGGGAGAAGACAGAGGAATAAAAGAGTTAACAATGGTTGGAGTACCCTTGCAACTGGCTGGTCCAAGAGGGGAAGAGATACCTTTTCCTTGCAGTTCACTTTGCTTAACTGCCAAATCAGGGGTTCTGGTACCTGCAGGATCTCATTTCACAATAGTTACACAACGAAATCCGAGAAAAATCATAACATGTAACATATATACATGAATGTATCATAAAATGTACCAGATCGTGATTGCAGTGGTGTTTCTGGGTTAATGGAATGGGATTGTTTAACATGCTGCCTTTCCATGCAGGAAGACCAGGTTTTCTCCCAAGTGTTCCGTCCACCATCTAAAAACACAATTTCTAGGAACTCAATACTTTGTTGCAAACAAGAAAAAAGAAGGCTAAGAGATCATGATTTTGAGGGGGACAAAAACCTGGACCACCAAAAGCTGATATCATATAGGCCTCCTCTGGTATTATGCCTTGACTGCAGCAACATCAATAAGAAAAATGATCAGCACAAATGATTACGATACTGTAGAGTACAAGACAATTCATGCTGCCTAAACAAAACTCTGTCACATAAAGATACCAATACTTTGGCATCAGATAAACAAAAATTAGAAGTTGGGAACAGCATAGAATATGTCTAAGACTAAGTAGCATCCAGAACACTTAAATGAAATAACATAGCCAACATTGGAACTCACATCAAAGCCCCATAGACAAATATCTGTGCACGCAGTTGTACTTGCTGAACATCCATAAAAGGCTGTTGAAACATAACAGATGGAGAAGCAGAAGTGTTCAAATCTGGAACGCTGGATGTTGAAGCATTTAAAAGAGAAAATGGCTTTCTACTGATGGAATCAATTTGTCCATAATGTTGTGCCTTGTTGGATTGCATCAGCTGGAAACCGGGTGATGGGCTCTGAGACACACTAGTTGATTTATCCCCTTTTTCAGATCGTCTTGCTGGAGTTTTTCCTTTACTTCCTTTTCTAGAAGATTCTTTCCCGGCGGTCTTATTAGGTGCTCGCCTAGTTTTGCGTTCAGGTGTACCTTTAGAGACACTTTGTGTTAAATCACCATCAGGTATTTGTGGACTTCCGTGAGATACATGTCCAGCTACATTTGGTTTGGGAGTACCTAATTCAGAAGCCAGTGGAGATTCTGCCAAAATCTTCAATAATAAGAGGAGAAAAAAGAAAAGAAAATAAGTCAATTAGACCACTTCACAATGAAAAACACAGATTATATTTACGGTCACTGAATCTTTCAAGAAGCCTCCTTGAATGTTAAGAGGGAAACTAAATAAGGAAATATAAAGAATAAAGAATAACATTCAAATAAGAGTGCCTTTATAATTTTATTATGAACAACGACACGAATTACCGTTGATTCTTTGTTGGTTGAAACAGCAGGAAAGGGACCCCTCTCACCAGCATTTGCTCCTATTGGGGTCAAATCTGTAATGTCTTTTTTGGACGAATTTGCCACTAGATCTACCTCAGGAGCTAAGCTTCTCCCATCTTTAGATACATCACTCCCCTTGTGATCATGATCAGAAGATGATGTGTTTGTTGCATCTTTATTCATGAACTCAAAAACTGGAGGATTCAGATCAGCAGCAGGCTTAACTTTATTACCACCCTTATCTGTTTCAAGAGGGCTTCCAAATGTAACAGATGGTTCACAGTTATCATAGGAAGGATTGGCAGGACAACCTCCAGTCTCATGCAGTGCATTTTGAGAATCTGGAAAAGAAGATGATATGGAACCTTCATTTACAAACAAAAAGTCACCTAAAAATCGGATCTTCTAATAGGTATGGAAAAGTTAAATGAAAGTCAAAAGAACAGGAGATGTAATTGCAATTATAAACAATTCACATTTTCAAAAAATAAAACAATTATAAATAATTCAGCACATAGTTCAAACAAACTATTTTGAACAGTTGTACCAACATAAGATGGGGTCATTCTAAAACAGGACAGGAACATTCTCCAAAGTTCCACCCAAAAGTTCAATGCTATCTGGACACAGCCAGCAAAAACAAGAATAAACAGGAAAAATCAAATGCAAATTCAAAAAGTAGATAATTGATCAAGATAAGGATGCCACAATCATTAACACTACGCAGAGACTGTAAATAAGGTGGCATGCTTAATATTGGTATCATGATAATGCTAATGTGTTCCTAGAAGTGGGCAAAGCACGATCAATAAACAGAATAAATAAAAACTGATAACTTCTACAGAAACCTCATACAAAAACTACAGAACTGGAAAGGAATCACAAGAATATATTAAAGATTACCAGATAAATTTGAGTATGGCTTGTCTTGATGCTCTTGTATTGCCTCCTTATCATCCTTAATAAAAGAAACAGTAACTTTATCACCCTGTTTCTCTATTGATTCACATAGAACAGCAACCACACCAGCCGCTTTTGTGCACTCGTGATCAACCTTACCAGTTTGTGTTTCTTGAGGTTCACCAATCTTTTCAGTAGCAGTAGTCTCCAGATTATGCAGACGAATGGTGTCTGTCTCACATAATATGTGTCTAGTATTGTCGGAATTTTTTTTATTTTCAATTCCATCAATTGGACATGGATCAACTTCCATTTCAGAAGACCCAAGAGGAAGAGAAATGCCTGCTTCTTCAGCTATTTTGGCTTCAAAATCTTCCTTTTCATCAACAGAAGCAGACCCAACATGCTTAATCCTTTTAAACTCACGGTGATCTGTAACTTCATGTGTGGACAGTTAGACTGAGAGGAGTGAAGGAAACAATAGGAAAATGATAAACCAGAGAGAGTAATCTAAGCGTCTTGTTGAGTAAAATTGATGAAATTGTTCACTTAAGCGTTCAGTAAAATGCACAGATTACTTACTTAGAGGTCAAGCCTTAAGAAGCTCAATGTAATATCAGAACATGTCAACCCAGCATATTCTGCTACTACAGTTATTAAGAACATATTACAATGAAATAAATAAACTCCTATACCGACACATATATGAACTACGCGACTACACTAATAGACACAACTCTGCAAGGAGGAGGTATAATATAACATCTATCTTACGGGATGTTGAACTAACATTTTCTTATATATATTTTGAACCTGAAAAATAAGATGCAAAGAAATATTGAAGATAAACCCTAAAACAAATTAGATCTTCTATTAAACCAACATGAGTTTCTAATTTAGAATATACCTGAACTACTGACCGGAATGACATCAGCTGATACTGTGGAGGTCGTCAACTTAGTTTCCATGCTACCTGCACCGAGAGATGAAGAACAAACTCCCCTGTCAACAAGATGGTATTGATCAACATCACAATGAATTGTGCTCGAATCAAAAGGAGCTTTTTCACTCCCTTGGTCCATGACAGAAATGTCTTGACAAAATTTGTTATGGTCGCCCTGCCTGTCAGATTTGTCATTTTCACATACTGGAGTTGTCTCTCCCATAATGCAAGACTTTGTAGAAACCACTGTATTGAAACTGAAAAAACTTCTTGCTCTGTTATCACTATTTCCTTCGCTGACCGCATAATTGTTTTTGTCCACCACAGCAAACATAGATGCCTCTGACTTACTAAACAAAACCTCTGTATCCATCTGATTACCAATGTTTAGCAACTCCTTTTCCTTAGAAACACAGCTCTCACCAAATGTCTCCTCAATTGTAACCGTGTTCAACTGATAATTAGGACAAGTTCCACAATCAGAGTTACTGACCACAACTTTATGCCCCTCAGAATTAGAATCATCTTTTATACCAATCTTTGGTACATCACCTGTATTTAGTGCAGATTGATCATCCACCAGAGGTCCGTTAATCAATAAAGCATCTTTATTTGTATTTCCTTGGGATAAATCTCTAAAACGTGCATCTTCCCCCGCAGAACTAGAATCATCTTTAATTGCAATCTTTGGAACGTTAATTGAATTTACTGCAGATGGATCATCCGTCAGAGGATCTTTAATCATTAATGCATCTTTACTTGCATTTCTCTGGGATAAATCTCTAAAACATGTATCTTTACAGCCTCTTTCTGTTTTCTGCAGATTGGAAATACCATTAGATACAGTGCTCAAGGATTTCTCTAAACTGCTTATCCCAGTCGCAAGGCCTTCAACTACACTCTCACCTTCCAAAGCTACATCCAGATGGATTACGCAAAGTGGTTTATCAGAATGATTTGCTTCACCCCCCTCAACTGCTTTCACATCTAAAGTTTGAGTGCCAACATTAGAACCTTTGTTGTTCGCAGAAGACTCCAAATCCCGCTTACTAGTTTGTGTTTGTAAAGAACTTTGGTCGTCGTCGCCCATACCAACTATTTGATTTTGCACAATTTGAATTTTTAAGGCTTCACAAGTAGAAGGGATATTCTCTGTAGGAGCTTCATTCATGTTAGTCATCGCCACAAAAGCAGATGAGTTATCATTAGTGTTTTCATGAAGAGAAGCATCAGCTGGAGTCTCAACTTTTCTTTGGTTTGTATCATCATATTTACCATCAACAAAGAGAATCTCTCCAGACTCAGGCAAGTCAATTTGAGAATGAATATCAGGTGGTTTCAGACTATTAAAATTTCTATCTGTGGATAATTCACCTTCTCGATCTTTGGAAACTCCAGTCGGAGATTGCTCCATTTCTACGTTCTCTTTTGATCCGGACAAGTTTTCATGAAAACAGCTAGGTGGCAGCTGTATATCAGTAACATTGGCTTTAAACTCAATTTTTTCTTCACGTTTTGGATTGCGATCCATTTGTTTGGCTAAACATGCAAGTTCATCACAGGCATCTGATTCCTGTATAACAGATTCTCTAGGGATAAACTCCTCCTGTCCAACAGATTTTAATAACATTTCAACAGATTCCGAGGAAGCTGCCTCAGACCAAACATTATTATGCCTTGATATAGAGCAAGTTTCAGCTGCAGTTGAATTGAACTCTATGTCACTACTTCCACGGGAGTATGCGTCAATCCACTGATTATCTTCGTTACTTTCAATGCCAAGGAAAACTTCAGTCTCAACCAAACTGTCAAACCTTAAATGACCATGAAGGCTTTCATCAAAATCAAACTTGGGGAGAGCATAAGGCCTTACTACTGGAGGAAATTTGGTGCTCCCTTCACCAGCTAAATGGAGATTCTGGCTTTGAAAATCATTGTCATCATAATCCATGGGTGAATCCCTTAAACATAAAAGTGAATCAGACTACAAGAAGCAGCTAGAAAAATGTGCTCAAACTTGATATATATAAATATATTCATAAACAGACAAACGAGTGCAGACAAAGTCAGAAGCATAAAGAGTTGTGTGCTGCATGTAAGATCCACCAAAAATACATGCATATCCATCATCTGTGCATCCACATACACACTGACAGGCAGATCGCAGGGGGCATAGCCACCTCCAAAAGCACTAAGGTTGTAGCAGATCAAAGAGTGGCTGATATCACGAAGATAGCAGCTAGATGAAATGACTTTTATGTGTGGGAGTTATAAGGTGGCTTGGTGGTATTAGATGAGGGACCTAAGGATTGAGAGGTGTAAGGAGCTGGGTTCGACCCCCAACCACTAACTTTCTAACAATTACTAACAACTAATTTGGCCATTTAAAAAAATAACTTGATGAGTAAAATATAAAAATAATATTCCTAACAAAACAATCTCTAAATACCGTGTCGTAAACAAATGTGCAATGCCCAAAGTTTAATAAAAACCCAAACATTATTTGTTGGAGTTATTTAAGATACTATAATACTACTTTCAAGTCTCAAAACCGTACCCTGTAAATCTTGAGAAAGGAAGGAACAGAATAAATGAAATTAACTTCTTTATCCCATCATTTGGGAAGTAGACTGAATGCAATGAGCTATAAATTTATTACTCCTATATTATAATTATATTAAAATTTTAAACGCACTAGCACTATAAATTATTGTACCTTTAAACACACTATCAGAAATGGAATTGCATTACCCCTGTATAGTAAATGCAGGAATTACAAGAAAATAAGGGCAAAACCACCATGCCAGAGGGCAGAGACACACCTAGACTCCCAATTAACAATAATCCCAAAAGCATGATTCCCCACTTATTTTCCCTTTACATATCCAATTCTGTCTTTGTCTTTCTATAACTAACTCTCTCCTCTCCCAGTACTGACGCACGCCTAAGGTTGTGCTAGTCTTTCGGCACTTGGGCTTTGGGCCTCCAAGTATAGAACATGAGAGGTTTATTAATTGTAGTATGTCCAGGAACTATAGGGAACAGATTCCTATCACAAGCACACCACCAATAACTGCTCTGTTAAACTAGCTAAGTTGCATACGAGCTACCATTATTCTATTTCAGTCTAATAATCAAAATAAAGCAAAAATCAAAAAGAGAGGAAAGCAGAGCACCCACAAGCAAGGATGACGAGTATGTTAGTCACAACAAGCAAGGCAGGACCAGCAACAGTTTAGTATGAAGAGTACTTGGCTGCGTGTACAAGATATTAGATTAAAGGACTAAACAACCGTCTTCTAACTACACATCTTTAAAAACCTTACAAGATAATTTTTACTCAGAGACTGGTCAGTGGCCACCTAATCAAATTAAAAACAGTCACAGAAAACTCATCCCAGCACCAATTAGCCAAATTTAAAAATAAAAATCATTTCCAAATCAAACTAGGTCAAAACCTTCTTCAAAACCAAAAGGTACACATATCATTTCACTCGTTTAACAGAAAACTCGCCACTACAAAGCAAAGTGTAATCACAACAATGAAAGAAAATGAGAACCCTACATCTCAAAAAAAATACTTGGACATGAACAGTACCAGAATAATAAAGTCTAGAGACGCTACCTCCCTCCATTCGGCGAGGAAATCCAGCTCCTTTTGATCTCACCTATTCTCCAATCATCTACTGCATCAGCAACTCGTTCATTGTGAGTGATATGAAATCTTAATCAAGCAGTCAAATAAATTTTTATTCAAAAAAAATAATTGAATACTAAAAATGTCAAATATGAAGAGTCGTCGGAGAGTATAGGTTTACCGGTGAGTATGATTTACGGTGGATCGAATTAGGGTTCCGGTGAGTAAAGGGAAAGGGAAAGGCGGGTAGATGGAGTAGTTAGAGAGAGAAAAGTAGAAATGACAGCGAGTTACTTAAGAGACGAAAAGAGAGGGTGATACTTTTCGAGTGGATTTAATTTATTATTAATATTTTTTGTTTTCCTTTTATGATATTCCTTTTGGGTAAGAGAAAACCATTTGGCGTTTTATTCATTTATGTTGTGTTTTGGCTTTTTCCAACTCAGAGAAAACGTGCAGACACAGGTGTCGATCTTGGAAAGGTGGGTTCTTCTCCTCGTACAGTTTCGGATCCACTTCTTTAAAAAGAAAAATTAAAAATCAAACACTATTTTTTTTTATACCGTCAAAACAAATATATTTTATCTCCATTATTGATCTCAAATAGGTGATTGGATGGTTTTTAATTTGGCAGCTATAAATATATAATAAAATTAATATTTTTTATTTATTGTCACTTATAAAACTAATTTATAATAATATTATTTTTTTATAAATTTTATTTATTAAAAAATATTCATTCATTTAAATTGATAAAATATATCAACAACAACACAAATTCAAAATTATTAAAATAATAAATTTGCGATTAATTTATGACATTCAAATTAATAATATATAACAACATAATGCATATAAATATTTTGACATAATTAAAATAATCGAAATACTTGTGGCAACATATATGTAGCACTGATGATCAAGTAATCGATTGAATGTCAATTTAAACTATAAGCAGTGCACAAAACATAAAATAGAAAAAAATGAAAAAACAACATTATTTAAATAAAAAATACGACATATATAAATAAGTTCAAGACAAATAATAACTCGAAAGGCCCAATTTTTGTTAATGATAATTGATGTATTTAATATTCTATACATCAATTTTTTAGTTACTATATTTATTTAAATTTCTTTTTAATACAAAATAAAATATAATTAATGGTTTTATTAAGATATCATCATCGATTCCAAATGATGTTAATTATACTTAAATAAATAATATAAATGGTAAATTTATTTAGTTTTGTTAAATCTAGATTGAAACACATAAAAAAAATTAATCAATACCAATTAAAAATTTGGATTAATTGCATCATTAATTGAATTTTTATATTTATGCATGAAACACTCACACACAATTAAAGTTTCGATTAAAATAGATAGTGTATTTTTCTAATTACAGTTAAAGTGTTTTCAATAATTTTTCTAAAAAAAATAAAAAAACAACTTTTTCTGGTAGTGTGCAGGTTGAAACATGGTTTATATAGATATTTTTCAATTCCCACTCACAGAATATTTTTAATAAGTACAACAATTTTGAACATGTAACTCGTATTAAAAAAAATCAAGTGGTCATATTTTATTTTAAAAAATTAATATATGTCAGACATTAGATTTAATATATCAGATGAATCATTAATGTGTGATTATTTTATTCGCATATTTAATTATTTATTAGTCACAAGCACTGATCACGTATAATTTTATTTTTTTATTTGTTTTTATTAATCAATAACGTTCTGCATTTTTATTTTACAACCAAAATCAATATTGAGTTAGTTTAAATTTAAAAGTATAAATTAAATTTCAAATGAAACCACAAATCAAATCCCTTTTTTTTATTATTGACATTGTTACTTCAAGTTTTGCTTTCATGTTTTTTTATTTGATTTCGTTGTTTGAGTATAACATTTTCTATTTTTCTGTCTTGACGTGACGGTTTTTTATCCGTTTTCATGTGACATTCATTCTTGTTTAGTTTGATATAGTAGTTTTGATCAACTGCATATTTTATTTAATGATTTTGACGTCAGTCAATATTATAGATCAAAAGACATATATATTCAAAACACTTGAATTTTATCATATTTGTAAACATGTTGATATTTTGTGTTATGTTGTTGTTTAAACTATTAACGTAAGTTTTGTAAGTATTTTCATAAGTTCATCATTTATGTTTTCAGCATATTGAATTTGTATTATAACAGTGCATTCTATATAATAATATTCTTTTGGGCTTAACATATATTATTAGTATAAATAATTTTATATCAACTATTAAATGATTATTACAATAAAATTGATTACAATCACATGGCAAAACAATAAAATTAATGGTTTATAATAAATGATGATGTAAAATTAGTTTATATGATGGACACTATTAAATTGTGTAAACAATAATCGGTGAGACTTCAATTTTTTTATAAATAATAAAATAAGCGTGAATTTTTGTAGCTAAATATATTTTTAATCTCTATAAAATTATGATAATTTAAAATTAGTTCATACAAAATTAGTCTCTATTTTAATTTTATATGATTAAAAATATTAATTTTATAAGTTTTTTTAAAATTAAATTTAAAAGTCAATTTTTTTTTTAAAAGATCAGAAAGTTGATAATTTTTTTTGTATAGCCAAAATTTATTTTTTTAATTATTAAATGCAAGGTATACAATGATAACGATAGTCATAATTATAATTATATATATAGCTAAATTACATTAGTGGTCCCTTAACTTAATTTTAGATAACATTTTAGTTCTTTATCTTTTTTTTTTCCGAGTTGGTCTTTTATTTTAGTTTTAAGTGACAATTTGATATTTTATATTTTAAAATTTCAACAATATTATCCTTTTTTATACAAAAATTCAAAAAAATCATCCAAATTTTCAATCAAAGCCCATAAAATTGATAATCATCATCAATCTAATGCAAATTTTATAAAATTCATACCTAAAATATTAAAATACATTCATATTTTCATCTCCAACCACATCAAATAAAGAATGAAAATATGAGTTTATTTCAAGATTTAAGTTATGAATTTGATTAAATTTGTATTTTATTGAAGATGATAATGAATTTTATGAGTTTTATTTAAAAAATTTGATGATTTTTTGTAAAAAAAAATGACAATATTGTTGATATTTTAAAATATAAAATATCAAATTATCACTTAAAATTAAAATAAATGATCAATTAAAAGAAAAAAAACTAAAATGTTATGTTAAATTAAGTTAATTTTTTTTTACAATGAAAAGTAGTAATTTTTTATTTTAAAGAAAACGAGGAAGTAATAGAATAGGGAACCAGATTCTATGCTTTTGCGCGGAAAAAGCCGAGTGACTTTCACCAGTTATAAACAGTTGGATTTATCGAAGCCTTCAAACGATGTCACGGAAGCTTTTTTTTTTTTTCTTCACAAAGGCAATTTAATCCCATTGCACACTCAGATTCTTTCAGTCATTTTGTTTTTCATTTTCTTTTAATCCATTTTTCTTTTTCCATTTGTTTTGCCCGACATGCTTTGTCAAAATAATATGTTTTATATTATTTTTGTTTTTGTTTTTTGACGCAGTTTATATTGTCTGATTAAAAGTAGGAAAATACATTTTTATCGGTGACTATTTTTTCAAATAGACAAAATTATTGTTTTTTTATCGGTCAGTGTTTATTTATTTACTTATAAATACCGGTCTATATTAAATAAGTGATATTATATATATTACTAATATTTTGATTGAGGGTTAGAATTAGAATTACAACTTTTTTTTATCATTATATTTTCATACTTCAATTATTAAATTAACTTATATTCTATCTTTTAGTAATTATTTAGTATACAGCAATTAGAAACTATTGCAAAAAATAAAATGATTAAAAACAAATTATTTTTTAAAATTATAAAAAGATTAAATATTCCAAAATATTATAGACATATATGTGCTCTTTTTAAAAATTTAATTTAAATTTCCACT
>JBBPBS010000007.1:4643277-4669075 GCA_037974835.1 Cicer judaicum | reverse complement strand
AATTTTTGTTAAAAAATAGATACTAAAATTTAAAATAAAATATATTTTATGGACAAAAACTTGAAGAATATTTTTTTTAGAAATGAGAAATAAAATTTAGTGTATTTAAAGGGACAAAAAAAAATTAACCCTTAATATTACATAAATTCAATATTTTAAAAAAGATTTGTTTTTCTAATTAAATATTAAAAAGAGTTTTCTTTTACATGGCCCTAGTCATTATAAATAAAAAAATGTCTTAAATTTTTGTTATTATTATAAGTAAAAGTTTATTACTTTTGCCTCATTCAATTATATTGTTTTTAATATATTATTCATTTATTTCAAAATATATGATATTAATTATTAAATATTTGACAATTTAATTAATTTAATGTGTGTTTTATATCAAATTTAGAAAATTAATTATATTTAAATTTATTTTTTAATACGTAAAAAAATAACTTTTTTCTTATAATAATAACCATTATCTTTTTAAACAAATGAAATAAGAAGAGAGGAAAACATTCATAGGGTGCAATTGCGGACCAGTTGCTTCATTGGTGAGAAATACTCAAATGAGATTGTTTGCAACGTCAGATTGATCTGACAGCATACAATAAGCCAAAGTCACTCTGCCTTTTCCGCAGAAAAGGCAGAGGATCCATTTCTGGTTAATAGACTGTAAAAAGAATAGGTTAGGTTAATAATATATAGTGTGAAAAAAATCATACAAAAAATCACAGTGGAAAATGCTAGATTTGGAGTGTAACAGATTAATCTGATTTCATTAATTTAATCTTCAGATTTAGAGGAGAAGAAGCTTCATCAACTAAACATTGGAAGCGATCGTCATAACAAGAATCACTGGAAAAACGTTCATCGACATGCCTGTAAGTAGATCGATCTGCTTCAGGCGAACACATTTATAGGGTTTTTCTTTGATCTAATTAAATCCCATTGTGATTCAGATTAGAAGCTTATTAGAAGTGGAGCCTCCAAGTCCACTCAGATACCTAATCGGAGCCGCCGTAATGATGATCGGAGTTGTTTTACCGGTCGGTTACATGATGTTCCGAAATAAGCGCGTTCCTTCCTCTTCCTCCTACACCAAACAGACGTAGGTGTGCCCTTTCTTTTTTCAATTCCTATTCTTTTTTCATCACTCACATCTCAAATCTATTAAACATTTATTTTTAATTAATGTTCATGTTTGGCATTTCAAATTAGCAAATTGTTTAAGATGTAGAAGTTGAAATTGTGTGTGTTTGTGTGTGTGTGTTTTTTATATGTGAAATTGTGCATTGTTGGTATTTCAGGAACAAGGTTTTGATATAGAGACGATGATAATGGTAGTGGCGGTGATAGTGATGAGGTGAGAAGACTCTGATTTAGTTGATTTGGGTTTGTCATTAGCTATGTTTGGAGGAAATTATCGATTAGGTTATAGAGGCTCTGACAGATCCATCATTTGTTCAATTGTAAAAATGCATTGACATTCCAAATCACCTAAGTGGTTGTTAACCTTATTATGAACTCTGTATACATGCCATTGTCTTTCTATTTTTTTACTTATGGAGTTCAATGTTGTGCACCTTACTCCTTTTACTAGTATTGGAATTTTCAACATACAAATGATATTTTGTTTTCATTTTAAGCAAGAAGAAAGGCTTCCTCAGTCCTGACTGTTTCCAGTTTGATTTGTTTTTTCAAAATTAAGTCATTGCCATTTCACTCATTTGGTCTTGTCGTGTGGATATTGAACTCATATATTAGTTAGAGAAATGGATCTTGGAGTCGGGCTGTTATCTTTCAAGTATATGAATTCTTTTCAGTTACTGGTTTTTCACTGGATTTCATCATATAAAGGTAACCCATGTTGTTGAAAGTTCTATCTTATGGATGTATTTAAGAAATTTTGGTAACATTTTTAGTATAATAAGTCTAGTAAGCAGTAACTAAATCATTTCATTAGTGTCAAACTGTCAATGCTGTTTTATCCATGTGTGGGTATAACAAGAACAGTTATGATAAATTTAGTAGGATCATGTTTTCATGGGTTATGTGGAGGAGCAAATGTGAAGGACATGAAGGTGGAGAGCAATGCCAGTTCTTGGCCTTTGGGCTGGTGAATGGTGATAGAGTATATTTGACAGAATATTTGAAAGTGCCCTTAAGAATTAGAGGTGTTAATATGCCTTTGAGTCCACAGAATGATCCACTAAATCCTTCATAATATTAATGGTGGGCAGATCTGCATGACATGGGATCTGCCCATGTATTTGCAATTCCCATTCATCTATTTTTCTTAGTCTGTTGTTCCTCAAACTCAAATATTGAAGCTGTCTCTCCAAAGCTACACCACTCTCATGCAGATCTGCTGCACAGATCTGCTGCAAAACTGTTCAAGCCTCAACTGCTGGTGATCTTGTTGGCGGTAGAGGTGGACCAAAGTTTCTCCATTGCTGGTAGAGGTCATGTTCCCGGTGTTTTATTCAGTGTGGTGTTACCTGTTGTAGACATGTAGCTCATACTTTTGTATCCCCTTGCTTTCGTTGATACACTCTGTTATGACTTGGTTTAGCACCCTCACTTTGTATGCTCCATTTTTATGACTGAATGTGTTTTGTTATCAACATTTCTCAAAACAACTTATCTTTTATCACTTCCAAGGTAAATTGGCTTCTTTGTAAATCAGGTCTAGGTAATTCCAATTAGTGTCCTTTTAGTTTGGCTAGTTGTTTCCTTGTTGTTGACATGATGTTTAATTACGAAAGAGGTGATAACAAAAGTTTTTTATTTGAAACGTATTAGCTAACACAGCAGATTGCTTGTTTCTTGCTGCATAAGCAGTAACCAATCTTCAGACTATTTCAACACGCTTACTGCAGTTTGGAAATCTATTGCAAACACAGCTCTTAGTATCTTGATCATAGCGACTACAGTGAAATTATGTAACAAAGTTTTTGTTAGCCGGTGATCTGCTAATCAATGGATAGATCTGGGATTTCTACAGCTTAGTGGATATGCTAAGGTTTATTTTAATATTGGTAGCTTCTTTTTCCATCCACCAATGTCCTCCAAATTGATCAATTTAGACATGTATTTTGATAAAAAGAAAAAGAAAAAAAACTTTCAAATTGAGTAATCCGGAGATGTTGAAACACACGTTTAGTAAAATCAATTTGTAGAGATAATTGCGGTACTATCACTAACGGCACACCCACTTGCAACGATTTTCAAGTAATGAGAGATAATTTGGTAACAATCACTAACCACACGCCTTGTTGCATCGATTTTCAGGTAATGATAGATAATTTCCTAGCTAAGAATACCTTCACAATGTAAAAGAGATGCTTCACACCTTTTTACTACAAATGTCACATTTGAAATTTTTATCTCAAATTATTATCATTTAAAATACTGATATATATTTATTATCTTTTTCTATAAGAGTGGTGCTCAAATTATTATTTTAAAATACTGACATATATTTATTTACTTTTTCTATAAGAGCAGTGCTATTTGTTAATAAGATCATCTCCAACGGTAGTCAAAATGAATATGTCCGTCAGGTGTAATTAAGTATCTTTCAGTTTTTGGCAAGTTCACTATTGGAGATATGTCAAGCTGTCATGATGGTTCTCTCACGAAGGAATGGTACTTTAATATAGTTACTTTTTTTTATATTAATTTATGAATAATAATAAATAAATAATTTGTTAATAGTAGATCCTATTTAATGAACATGGGAGTTCATCATTGAAGTAAAAAATGAATGAGTTATTTCAAGATGACGTGGCACGGTGAACCCCATTTAATGAATCTGTCTTGAGTTCACCTTTGGAAATGTTTTAAGAGTAACTTGCAAGAAGCCTGCAAATGTGTAATTTTTTTTTCTTCCTCTTTACAAGTTTTGAATACTTTTGTATTTGACAAAATTCATAATTAAGTGTTATAAGAAAATATATTTGTTTAATTTTTAGGAACAGAAATAAAATTGGAATGATAAAAATGCCATGAATTCAACTATTTTCGTTAAACAAAAATTTCAAAATAAAAATTAATTGTAATTTTTTTAAGGAACTACTCTACTAGTACTATTTTCAACCACTTAAATAAATAATCACTAGTATTTCATTAAGAGATGTGAATTAATACTAATAAGAATGAGAGGTTAATAATATGAAGTTACCTAAAAAAAAGATGATAACGTCAAGTAAGCCATAATTTATTGAAAATGTTGCTAAAAATAAAATAAAAAATGAATAAGGTGAAATATGAAAGAAAAAAAAAAGACAATGGATGGAGTGACTGTATGTTTGCAGACGTCATATTTGTCGGATACGGAACAAACAAAACAAATGAAATTTCAGATATTATTTTTTGAGAAGAAACCATTGAAGACGAAGAAGTTGAAGAGTGAGTGTTGTTGAATTTGAAGAATCAAAATAAAAATCGATGGAGAGTGGAAGAAGAGTAGTAAAGTATGGAATAATAGGAGTTGGAATGATGGGAAGGGAACATCTCATTAATTTGTATCATCTTCGCAGTGAAGCTGTTGCTGTGGTTGCCATTGCTGACCCTCACCTTCCTTCTCAACAACTCGCTCTCAATTTAGCACAATCCTTTCACTGGCCTCTTAAGGTATCATCAATCTTCAACTTCTACTGAACTTTTTTCACTATTTTTGGTACTAATCATCTTTTGAAAACATTACACAAATGGAAAATTATATGACATTTTTGTAAATTAAAGTGAAAAAACAGTAATTATTTTCTCAAATAAATAATGGACCTAATAATTAGATAATTGATAACCTTTTCGCCTTGTCATTTGTTAGTTAGTTTTATTTTTGTCATAGTTTGATAAGGGATATTGAGTGTTATTCATGCTATATATAATATCTCATCTGTAATCTTTTGTTCAACCAATGAATGAGGTTATTTAGAAATCTCCTCTTTTTCTTCAGTAATATTATTCTATATGCACTTATTTGGATGGACAGTATTAGCATTTTGATGATAGTTTAGTTCAGAAGATGGTGAGGTATATGAATGAATGAATTTGTGATTTGTGAAGGTTTTCTCAGGTCACCAAGAGTTGTTGGACAGTGGACTATGTGATGTTTTAGTGGTATCTACTCCTAACATGACACATTACACCATTCTTATGGACATAATCAATCATTCCAAACCTCATCATGTATTGGTAGAAAAACCACTCTGCACCACTGTTTCTCATTGCAAACAGGTTTGTTTCTCTTGTCTTACTTTCTTTCAATTGTTTTCTGCTTTTGGGAAAATGAATGGTCTTCATGGAAAAAAGGTTTTGTAATTTCTTATAATATCTTATAATGCTTTCTTGTAATTTCTTATAATTTCTTATAATGCTTTTGGGAAAATGAATGGTCTTCATGGGAAAATGAATGGTCCTCACGAATTGGGATATGGCATTTGCCTTTACTGTGACTATGTGCAATGCAATTTCGACATTAGCTGTTGGATTCCTTGAACAATAAAGTATGCGGAAAAAAATGAGAAACTGTTTCATTGGCATAAATAGTTTATATTGTTATAATGTTGGATGTCTTATCAAGTTTATTTTTTGGTTAACCATGTTATTGATGTGAAGTATCTACCGACTTTCCCCGTGACGAATCTCCGTCAGAGAGTCTGACTACCTTTAGTGGGGTCTCCCTCCCAACCACCTTTTGTAATTTTGTTGGATGTCTTATCAGGGTTTTTAAAAAAGGTCACTGACACCAAGGTTTTTAATGTCTTCACAACACATGCTGTGATTTAAAATCTTGATCTTACCTTTAGCTGGGAGAGGTCATGAGTGACCTTGAACAATCTGTACTCTTTTTGCACTTATAAACATACTTACTGTCATGGCAATGGAAACAACACAAACCAATCTCTCAGTACATTCCTCTTTAGTCAAAACATGCAGGATATATTGCATAATGCGTTTGTTTTTTGAAACAAAATATATGTATTTAGAAGTCTTGATTAGGTTTGTGCTGTTAGTTCTTCTCATAAGTATTTGGTAATTGTCAAATTTAATTCCTTTGTGTTTGGATTAGGTTGTCTGTGCTGCTCGAAAGAGACCGGATATATTGGTGCAGGTTGGACTGGAATATAGATACATGCCACCTGTTGCAAAACTGATAGAAATAGTGAAGGGAGGAAGCCTTGGACATGTTAGAATGGTAGCGATTCGGGAGCACCGGTTTCCTTTCTTGGTTAAGGTTAGATTTTATACCACTTGAGGTTATACATTACATGTTTTGGTTTTAGTATTGAATAAACTGAAAGAATGATATTGGTCATAGGTGAACAATTGGAATCGGTTCAATGTTAACTCAGGGGGAACTCTGGTAGAGAAATGTTGCCACTTTTTCGATCTCATGAGACTCTTTGCTGGTGCAAATCCTGTTCGCGTCATGGCTTCTGGTGCTATTGATGTTAATCACAAGGATGAAATATATGATGGAAAGGTGAGGCAGGCACTTGTAGTAGTTACAATGAGACCAAACCTCAATTATAAATCTTTGTGGTAGTGTGTATGATAGTCCATAATACTGATTCTAATGTCTGTATATTATAACATACTTTATCTAGCAAATGGAATATGCACCGAGCTTTGTTTCAAACTTAATACTCTTACTTTGTGCAGGTGCCAGATATTATTGACAATGCATATGTTATAGTTGAATTTGACAACGGTTCTCGAGGTATGCTTGACCTTTGTATGTTTGCTGAAGGGAGTAAAAATGAGCAAGAAATATCTGTTGTTGGTGATATTGGAAAGGTAAAATTCTTACAATCTTTAATTGTATTTTTGTACCTAATGATGATACACTTGAGGTTGATAAACTATGGTTTCAATGATTCAAAACTATACTAAACATGCAAAGATGCAACCTGTATTTTTTGCATGAGTTTCTTTAGTGCAAAAATGCCAAAGGTAGTATCTATGCTTCACATCCACATTTAAACATATTTTTTTAACAGGGAGAGGCCTTTGTTCCTGAGAGTGTTGTGCTGTTTGGAACACGCGAGGCAGGACGAGATGGTTACCAGAGTTTGAAAGCTGAAGATCCTCGGATAAAGTGAGCATCTTTTGTTTCTGTTAAATATTCCATCAAAATTAACTAAGCTTTTAGATGGTGAAATGAAATTAAAGTTGATCTTATTACAATGAAAATTCTTGTGCGATTTTGTTTTTTTTTGTTTTTTGGGATCTACAGATATGACGGGTTACACCATGGGTCTAGCTATCTAGAACATCTTAACTTCTTGGGTGCAATTAGAGATAAAGGTGAAAAGGCTCCTGCTGTGGATCTTCAAGATGGATTAATATCTGTTGCTATTGGAGTTGCAGCACAACTTTCCATAGAAAATGGTCGATTTGTTACTATTGAGGAAGTTATGGATGTGCTTGAAGTTTGAGGATGTTTGAACTCTCTCTATTGTGTTCTTTGATATAGCCATATATATAGGGATGCTACCTTTGTTATCACTGCCCTACTTAATAGAACAAGTAATAAGTAGTTGTGAAATTTACATTTCTTCCACCTAAATTTTAGTCCATCAATAATTGCAAAAATGTCAATTTTCATATTCTTTTCTTTGGAAATGGATGTGATGCCTGCGTAGACTGTTGTTCTACATGTATAATATTCGTAGAAACATTTTACATTGTAATAGTAAGATTTTACTGAAAAGTTGAAATTTAAGTTTAGGATTTGGAGGTGGAGAGTTTGTGATCAGTGTGACAGAAAGAACAAAAAAAATTTGTTTGGATTGAAGGGTAGCTCTACAGGTTGCAATTGAGCATATTGTGACCCAATTATTCTACCCGTTTCAAATCAATTTCAAAAATAGCACAGTCCACTGATAAATTTTTACCCCACTGCAATTTTTGGTTTTTTTATTTAAATATTCTCCTTTTTTAAAAAAATTACAAAACAACCTTACATTCAACAATATATATTAAAATATTTTACTTTTTTTCATTGATTTTTTTTATACAGGTGGCATCATAGGAATGCGATGTATAGGTCTTTAATTTTTTTCATTTTTTATTTTAATAACTGAATAATTATTTACTGAATAAAATTAAAATAATTAAAATATAAAAAAAATAAAAATTTAGATTAATAAAATCAAATAAAATATATTAAATTAAAAGTTTTCAATATAAAGTATTTTGGTGACAAAAAAAAACCATAATTGTTAGATAAAATATACAGATTTACATGTTAGTTAATACTAGTATATACTTTCTTTTACTCAATTCAATATTTACTTTTGTTTTGGACTCAGTTTTATATTTACTTAAAAAAATGTTCATTAAAATGGAATTGAGTAACGAATAATCAATCATCTTCTAAATTTTACGAAATTCGGTACAGTTCATTGAAAATATTGGTAATATTCTGGCTACTGATATCTTGTGCATCTCAATCGTTTAAGCCAGAAACAAAAACTTTAACCAGAAATTACGGGAAAGAGAGGAAATTTGAAGCTGAAAAACAACAAACAGATTAATTTAATTGGATTGAATAAAACATACAGAATTGTTGATGGACCAAATTATTGAAACTTAATAAAGTCACCAACAAGTTACACTAAAAATCCGAGGGAGCCAGTGTTTGTGTTGGTGATGATGCCATAGTGTGACGAGTACATTCAAAAATCTTAACCTATCTATCTATGCTTCCGATCTCTCGTTCCTCTAGACTGTCTTCCTTCCTTCTCCTGCGGGGGAGGAGACGGCACATACCTAGACGGCCTCCGTTTAAAATGCCGCTCGTCTTCGTCATCGCTACTCTCATACTCCTCGATAACGGCGTTGCTTTTCCTCGACAGATGCGCAGTGGAAGGTGCTGCCGAGGCACTGGAAATGGCGCCGGATGATTCCGGTACGCTGACCTTTCTCTTCTTAGAAGCGCCTTCCTCTTTGAAAGGAAAGCTTATCCGAGAGAAGACGCTAGCCTTCTGCTTACGATCAGCAGCAGCAGCTGCTGCGGCCGCCAACGCCGTCGATTGCGCTGCGTTCGATGATGATTTGGCAATTGGTTCTAATGATTTCCTGGATGTAGATTTGGCAACTGGTTCTGACGATTTCCGGGATTTGGTAACTGGTTCTGAAGATTTCCCAGATGAGGATTCGGTTCGGTGATGACGCCGGTGCTGGTGACGGTCGTGCTCGTAATCGCGATCTCTGTCATCGCGTTCGCGTTCGGAGTGGTGATCTGATTTTCGTTTGGCCGGACGTGGTGGTTCTAGCTCGCGCTGAGTTCGATCTGGCGGCGGCCGTTCCGAAAGGTGGCGGTGATGGTGGTAATCACTACCAGAAGGCGGTGGAATTGGTTTCTGCACAAAAATGTAAAAGCCCAACTGTTAGGCCCATTAAGTCCATAATAATCACTTTCATATCGTACAAAAAAAGGCCATAATAAGGAGAAAACCACTATTTATATATTTAATTGATCAGTTATTTACCACTCAGTAACTTATAAAAATGAATTTAAAGAATATATAAGTTTTGACCGATATTTTATAAAAATCCATTATTTTTGCACATACCACATTTTTATAAGATTAATTATAAATTAATAGTGTGACAGGAGATCTTTCCTGAGTAGAAAAAAAAGATCTATCATGTCGGAGCCAAAAAATACTGTTAACATCAAAACATCTTTAAAAAACACAATAGGACACTACTTTTGTGTAATCACAAGACCTGATTACAATGCAGTTAATTAAAAAAAACAAGATGAAAATATACTATTTGCTCCAACCCCAAAATCTAGATGCAATCGTTTCTATAAGAAGTTAGATTTGAATGCCCCCCTGTCGAGTCTTCTAAAAATACACACGATGCATGCTGATTTTGCTTAATTTTGGCTTAGATCCAGCTATTTTCTTAAAAATCGAGTTTACAAAAAGATTAGGTTCATTCATCCTCCAAATCATACAAGTAGCCAAACATAACTATGTTTTTTTTACGCAACATAACTAATGATTAACGTCCCGGGTTCGGCCAGTGTCGGTAGATAATTTCAATTGTTTGTTTTACGCAAGAATTCACCTTGGTCAAATAAATCTGTGGAGCTAAAGAATCACACCTTCACTCCAAGTTACCCAATCCTACATGCCTCTCAACACTATTTATAATTAAATTCAGTTTTTTTTAAATAAAAATATTATTCTAACAAATAATGGAGCGTTTGTTACCCGTCGCATGTTTGATTTATGATATGAAAAATAAAAATGATGCATCAATCTATATAAAAAATATTGGGGTGCATTAAGGTACCCCTCCCAGGCTTGCTGCTAATACAGAGAGAAGTTGTTAGACAATAATAATGTATGCCACATGATACTTTAGCTGCCATTTGAATGAGAATCTTAAGTAAAATCCCCCACTTGCATCATTATATGAAAAGACCAAGACCCACGTTCCAGAAATTTGTTATTACACACATGCTACCCAACTAAATTTGAAATCAAACAATCCAAAATTTAGGAATCTCAAACTTGATGAACCAATTTATTCCACCCTCTTCAGAAAACATTAATTACCATCAAGAAAAACCAAATGCGGAAGAAATCAACAAAAACTTGTCACTTCACCCAATTAGTGTCCAAAGACAATGCTTCAAAAATCTAAGGTGCTAAAATATAGTACTTCCGACACTGGACCAGTGGAGATTTAATCACAGCACTGAACCATTATTATATGCAGCTATATCATTATCATCATTTTCTTTCAACTCACTTTAAACCAATTGTTGTTGACCATATAATAATGGCGAGACAAATGGGCATCGCTCCCTCAACCATTTCATGATCAACCAGAGTATCACTTGATAAACAAATCTTTTTATCAATATACGAAACCAGAGTATCATTTGATAAACAAGTTTTTTTATCAATAAATGAAACCAGCAGAACTAATTGCCAAAGAATACTATAATTAGTCAAACAAAAACAACAAGTAGGATTATGTAGTGCAATCAATGTTCTTCTGTATGCTTGAGGTTTCTGGGCAAACTTTTGGTAGAAAAACCACAAAAAGTAAAAGGCGCATAAAAGTCCACAGAGAAAGAGAGCAAAATTAAGACAATAAAAAGCACATACAGTTTTTGATTTTATTGAAGATACATCCCCAACACTGCTCACTTCCCTACCAAACTCTCGATCCTTGGATAAGTCCCTGTTCCATTAAAGAAATAAATTCATTAAAAACACTGAGAAAAAAGAAGCTATACATAGTTCAGTCCATGCACTACATACTATTACATGCAAAAAGAACCATGATAACATTGCACAATTAATGAAGTTGGCAACAAAATCCACTAGGTAAAAAATCATGTTTGCAATTATTGAACCAAAAACTACGCCAAGAGGGGGAAAAGGCCAGTAATAAATTATCTCTAGGAATAATAAATTTCAAGATAAAATCCCAATATGTCTTATATGTTTCCATTTTTCAGCGGTACAAAATCTAACGAACTTCTCAAACAAACATAACAGAAACACGACAAAAACATCCAAGAGAAGTTCAATTTGTACCTCTCATTTTCACGCTTCCTCCTCAACTCGGATTTTCGAGCTTCGAACTCCTCTCTACTCATAGCTGGAGGTGGAACGTTCATCCCCATACTGAACTCAGCAAGATTCCTAAACAGTCATAATTATTATATTACAATATAAAAATTCTTGAGAAAAATGTATCCACATATAGTCAGACAAACAAGCAACCACATCTACTAATGGTGATTACTCTGCAACCTTCAAATCCCTCCCTCAGCATCAAGAAGACATAATGCTGTGTTGTGTGTGTGTAAGAGCGGGAGAGAGAGAAGCTAGTCGGTAAGTGCTGAAGTTTAAATTTGAACAACATAAAGTTGCTTACCCATGAGGCGGAGGCGGCATAGGAGGCATCAGGTAACCTTGCATGCCAAATGGGTCATGAGGCAGACCACCCACAAATGGCATGTCATAGGGGCCTAGACCATAACCAATCATATGCATTGGCGGACCAGCATATGGTGCCATAAATCCATCCATACAAGGTTGCATGCCATTCCAGTATGGATTATAGCTGCCAGGAGGTGGACCCATTGGCATCATATAGTTCTCAGCCGCAAGATCATGTGGGGCTTTCCATTGAAAATCTGCATGATAAGCAAAAATTATTTGCAATTACTACCCAGGTAAAGCCTTTGTATTTCAGTCCACTAAATGCAGCGCTATACAAAACCAGATACAGGATTTGTTTTTACAGATTCTGAGATAAATTTCAGATAAAATAGTAGATTTACCATTTGCAGGCATACGGACTTTCTTCTTTTTCTTTTTCTTTCCTGCAAAGTCGAAAAATCAAATTAGAATACCCTAACAAAAAATCAACAAACTGAGTAGATTTTTGCTGGTTCAAGAAATAGTGTCTCACTATCATCCATTTTCCACCAAATCATATTCAAGAAGCATACGCATAACCACCACCACCACACAATAAAAATACGATGAAATAGAAACAATCTACATTACCTGCCTCAGTAGGAACCAACTTTTGCTGCACTTCTTCCTCAACCACAGGGGCACTCCCTTGTGGCGCTGGTTCCTTCACACTCATAGATTCATGAGTAGCTTCAGATACATCACCAGCTCTACGCATCTTTACATGCTCTGATGTCTGCTGTGGAGCAGAAACAGCCTTTCTTTCATCAGCTGCATCCTGTATATTTGCTGTTCCGTCATTAACAGGTGCAATCTTTAGTTCTCCCTTGGAGGCAGCAGATGACGTTGGAGATGGAATCTTAGGCTGTGGACAGCGAGCAGACTCCATATCTGAAAAATAAAACTTGAATTAAAAAAAATGTATATATGATAAATTGATGGCGAATGATGGCCCAAGTAAGAGTAAAATCATAATAGTTTTAATAACCTTGAATTTGAAAAGTGCTCGCAGCATTTTCAGTGCTGCTATTACCAGATTCCAGTATTCGATTGATGGTATCTCTTAGTGTCTTATTTGGTAAAAGATCATCTGCAAGAATATTCGTTGCACCACATACGCACATAGACTTGGAGATAATATAGTCTCTAATACCTGATAACAATTTTCAGAAGGATACAACATAACTTCAATGTAAAGCATTCAATACAATAGTTCAGGGCCAAAAATAGCATTACAACATCTAACTATTTAGTGCCTGTTTTTTAATGGGGAAGAGGGACACTGAAGACGCATTAGTATGATACTCTAATTCTAAAACCCATAAAATTACAGAAGCATAAACACATACATTTGTCACAGAAGCTTTTATAACAACACTTGCTTGTTAACACAGCATCTTTCATGACATTACTGCATAAGGGGCAGCGGAGCTCAGGTGGTAGATCCCCAACAGAACGTGTAGATGGCAACCCTTCTATTTCTTTCTCAAAAGCAGCCCTGTTTGAAAGAAAAACATAAAACTCAATTTCATATTTGCTTATAACAGAATGGACAAGAAGAATTAAGATATACTCACTCATTTGGCTTCAAAACAGCTACTGAACCATTCGGTAAAGCATAGGAACCTTGTGGGTTTACCATCAGCATAGATCTAGGAATACCAGTAGGTTGCTTGACTCTCTTGATGTCATAATTTGGATCGCCATTTGTAGGGCAGTGCTGAATGAAATGTCCTAAACAAAAGTGAGAAGAAAAAGTAAGCTATATGAACTGACATTGGTATCCAGCATTTCATAAGCACATGGGGGACTATAAAGCTCAGAAAAATATTAACATACCAGGCACCTTGCATCTGTGACATACATAGCCTTGTGGAGGGGTTTTCCGCTCTAACCCTAACAGACCCCAGCAGGTAAAATAACCATCCGTTCATCATTATATTAATATTTGTATACAAAGAAGCAAATCACTAAAAAAATGTAAAGAATAATAAAAGAGAATCACCGAAACCACGTCCACCCCCCATCCGTCCACCGATGCCTCTTCCAAAACCTCTACCAGGGCCGAAATCTGAACTTTGACTGCATGCAACATAAAACATCATATATCCAAGAAAGCAAGTGTTATTACCAAAAGAAAGACATTGTACAGATTTCAGCATGTGAAATGAAACATTCTGAACGAATAGGGATGTTTTAGGCTATGATTGGAATTGATCGAATAGAAGGAATCAGAATGGAATCAAACTAGTAAAATTGATTAGAATGTTTAAGATAAGTTGGATTTGAATGGAACTTAGTTGACAAGTTCATTCCATCCTTTTCCACCTAATACCGCTAGTCCCCACTCCTCCATTTGGGATGTATGGGATATAACTCATTTATTCTTTATGAACTCATTTGGTTTACTTCTCTAACAATAAAATGAAAACTTTCCTCCATTTCATTATAAAATACCCAAACATAATATGGTATTTTATCCCATCCCATCTCCTTGACTCCTTCCATTTCATCCATCATTAGAAATCCAAACATAGCATAAGTTTGGTTGGAAAACATGGAACAACTGTTCCCAAACAGGTCCTTCGGAGACATAGAATCTCCAGTTCCACTTGAAGAGAATAAGAGAGGATACTTAAATTCCATGCACAAAACAACACACCAAATAAAGGAGAATATTTACTCACTTTTGCCAATCCAGCGCTGGAGTATCAATCAATGCCTTAATCTTACTGTCTTCATCAACATTATTTGTTGGAGGAGGAGCCTCTGGAATCAAGTTGCTCGATTGAACTGGAAGTTGATCAGGTATTGAATACAAATCATTGCCAAATTCATCCCAATCTGAATCTTCGGGCTGTTATGTAGTACAAAGTGTTCAATTCCCTAGAGAAAGCAGCTGAATTGCTTATAAAAACAAAATGGAAAGAAAAAGGGATTTACATATTTCATGGCAGACATATCATCAGCTGGCAAGCTACTGTTCGCAGGATTGGTTTCCACCACATTATTTTCCACCTTTTGTCTGCAAAAGGCAAAATACAGCTGCAACTCAAGAGCATATAATTTATCTCACATACACAAATGAATAATGTAGTTTTTGGCTGGCTCACTATATATGGAGAACATAAACAGAGAATGACATCCGGATGACTTCCCATTTTAACAGACTAATATGCACAATGCATTATCAACAGTGAAAAAACCAACTACATAAATAATGAGATTAAAGGTTTGAGGTAGTACTCTAGTTCAGTAATAATTGGTAAACGTGGCCGTCCTGGAACTCGACGAATTAACACTGAAGTATTTTTAGGTATCAACATTTCTTCATCAAGATATTCTGAAATTGCAAGAGACAGAGCAACGATAAAACATACTATGTCATGAAGCCTGGTCTAAGAACTACCAAAATTCCGCAGCAAAGCTGGGTGCTTGTAATTATTACAACTAGGTTGCAACCTAACTGCGAGTAGAGATTCTCTCCATTTCTTTCAATATTAAAACTTTGGTGAATAAAGACTTATATTTCTAAAATCTAAGACATGTATTTACTATAATTGGAACTTTATACAATCAAAACATTAGTAATAAAGCCCTCCATTAAATTTGAGAAATAGAGAGGATCCCTACCCATCCACTTTCTACGCCTTTTAATTGTTAGCTTTTTTCTTTCTTTCTTTCTTTATCTGGGGTTGTAGAGAAAAAAATACAAATCAAACCTGTCTCAGCTAATGGCAGATGGGGATTGGTAAAAATTGTGTCCTTTGAGAGGTACAGGATAACTACCATAAGTTTATCCAGGAAGCCACTCCTCAAAGTTATTGAATATACAAAAGGTTTATTTTTAAAATTTGAAATTAAGCAACAAATTGAAACCCAAACTCAAATTATCGGCCTAAATCACTAATTAAAAATAAGAACCAACCTTCATTGGTCTGGGCATTGGTGACCAAGAGATCAAAATCAGTACCTCTCCCTAAATGCTTGGATTGAAATATTTTTTCTTTCAAAGTACCAACAGAGATGAAAGGACCATCCATAGGAATTGAATCAAAATCTCTTGCACTTTTAAATTTATAATACACCGCCATGGTATATTTCTCTTTCTTTCTATCTCTATAAAAGAAGATTAATTCACCAAAGCAAATAACAACAAAACACAAGAGAATCAAAGGGCCTTTGAAATTAAAAAAAATAAAATAAAAAATAATAAAAATAACAAAAGCCCCTGTTATTCAAACTCAAAAACAAATCAAACAGTACAATAAATTCAAGCTATTTTTTTCGCTCTTTTCTTTTTTCCTAGACTTTCAAATTACTAAGGTTAGGATCGACAAATCGAACCGCCGCAACAATGAGATTCACTTCTAGAATTCTTCACGAGCGACAAATATCCAGAAGCTTCGTCTTCGGAACAGAACTCAAAATCCAGAGAATTCAAACTCCTTCAAGTGAATCGCACATAAATATCACAAATATCTCCGTCGGAACGGTCGAGCGTGAGAATCAGGCGAATTCAATTCCGGCGAAGCAAATCCTCTCAAATCAGAAACAACGAGAATCCATAGCAACAGTAACTAGGGTTTGTGGTGAATCAAACCGAGGAGATAGAACAACAAGATTCGTTCATTGAGCAATCAAAACCAACACGACGAGCCAGTGAACCTCCCTGATCGGCGGCGTTGGAGCCTTCAAATGAGAATCTCGAACGTCTTCATCTTCTTCTCCTTGCGTCGAAGTAACGGAAACTATGAATTGATTTAGGAGAACGGTGAAGCAGATCGGAAAACGGTTGCGGAGAAATGAAGAAGAAATTGATAGTGATTTGAATAAATAGGGTTAGGGTTGGGAAAGTTAGAGAGAAGTAAGAATAGAAACTACTAGAAAGGACGAAGATGGAGCGAAAAGAGAGTGGGAATTATGGGACTCACGAGACAGAGGGTGTGGTGCGGTCTTCCGATACAAGAACTGCTATTAAAACACATTGCGTGGAAGTGCCTTATTTGTACTCGCTGTTTTCTGCGCGTAAAACCACGTCTCTGCGTTACTCTTTTTTCTGTGTCGAAATGTATTGGCGTTACTTGTCTTTCCGAATTTTCCATGGTTAACATTTTTACTTGCTCTCCATCCGCCTCATTTTGTTCCACTTTGTCCTATTTCATGTTGCAGTCTATGAAACTACCATTTATATATCATTGTATATTTTAAATTTCATATCTTGTCTACCTCAATTATACATAAATATATTCTCATATAATCAATCTAATCTACCTCAAATATATTAACTGTAAGATTTTTTTATTTATTATTTTACATAATTATAATAAGAATAAGAATTAAAATAGTTATATTATAATTCTATTAGTTTAATAAAAATACATTCTATTAGTTTGCCATATATATTTATTTTATAACTGCAAAAATGAATCATTATTCTAATGTTTTTTATTTAAAATAGTTAATATTAATAAATAATTAGTGATTGATTTTGTTAGTCAGAGAAATTAAACTCACGATGGACATTCTTCTACTTGAGCTCCTCAAACTACTTTATAACTCTTTAACCATTACCTTGTTAAAAATTAAGAGAGTTTATAATATTATTGCAAGTTGCTTGCAAATATTTTTCTATGTATGGTGATTATTAATTGTGGAAATTGTAAGAGCTTAAAAATTTCAAATAAAATGTTGATAAGTGTTCTCATGACATTTGTTAGTGATTTAAATATAGAAATATGAAAATTTATGCATTTAATTTTTTAAAAGTTTAAATTTTATTTTTCCAATATAATTTTATTTTATTCTTTAATATATTTGTTAACATGACCTAATTTTCAAATTCACATCTCCTTGCTCAACTTCTAATATTTTTTATTGATCACTAAACTCTTATCATTGGGAACGGCTCAATAAGAGAAACCATTTGTTGCCCTTGGCCTAAATTTCAAATTCACATCCCCTTATTCAACTTCTAGCATCCTTCATTGATAGTTAAACTCTTATCATAGGAGGCGGTTCAATAAGAGAAGTTATTTGTTGTCCTTGGCCTCCATTCCATATTCAGAAGGAATATGAGAGCTTTGGTGGCTAAAAAGTAGATAAATTTTTCACAAAAGAGAATTTTTAGACGAGACGAAAAATTTATGACTATTAATTATCTTTATTGGTTAAAATATTATTAAAAATATAATTTAGATTTTTTTTGAAAAATGATTTATTAATTTTAAGACTAAAATTTCAAAAGTAGAGTTGGATGTGATATATATAACATAACATATATTGAGACATCAAGTTTAATTAAAATTATAAATAGTTTGTGATCATACTATATACCATTTATTTTAATTCTTTTACATTATATATAAAATTTCTTACAACCAACCTATTGAAAATATGATTTAATATAATTTCTTACAACCAATCTATTGAAAATATGATTTAACTTTTACTGTAATTACCGTTAAAATTATGATGCAAATAGTTGTGATGTCTGACACTATAAAAACTTTTACATTGACAGAACACAACAATTAATCTCTAAAAAATACTAACCGAAATGATATAATTGAAAATCTGAAAATAATCCAACAATTAATCGTAGAACAACGGTAAAGTAGTTCAAATCGACTGGTCTACTTAGATTTTTAAAATATGGCAAAGATGATCTGCCAAGAAGAAATCCGATATTAACAGAGGAATCCAGAGCACCTATAATTATCATGGTAAAAGTAAAACTACAACAGAAAATAAAAAATGAAATTCATACATCTGTCAATATTAATGAAGATACAATGACAACATATGCCAGGAAAAAGAAAATGGCAATCTGTATGAAAAACTTTGGATTTTCCCTCATGTTTGGGGATGTCACCGCCCTGAAAAATCAAACAACGAATATGGTAATGTCACTGAGCAATCCATGACAGTAATTCAATTGATGTTGTGACTACACAGTTACTAGCAGATTGATTACCTAGCAATTCGCTGAGAGAAACGGGGAAAGGGTAAACTTTGTATGAACACGATTCCTGGTCCAGTTAGAAGAGCTGTTACCGCATTGTCGCCCTGTAATTTAAAGATCACATCACAAGCATATAACTAACACTCTCGGGAAAATTAAGATGCATTTTGAAAGATTACTAATACATTAAGAATCTAAGATCAAGGGAGACACGGTGGCCCCATAAGTAAAATACTATGCAACGTACCAAAGTTGGTTGCATCATCCCCAATTTCTTTTTACTGAATCATTAAATGATGCTGGCTACGTTGATTAAATGACACTAATCATTTATCTAAATTATATCTAGTCTAATAATAATCAATTTAAATCTAAATCATTCTTAATAGTTTGACCTGTAACTTTCTCCATTCTCCCACTACTTCTAAGTTTTTGTAAGTTGCACTCATTATTATTAGAATTTTCTAAAAGTCTTCTCCATGTGTCGAAATCAATTCAGGTGAGACTAACGTTTTTCTCACAATGAGTTTTATGATATTTTCTCTCTAACACATTCATGCCTAATCATTTCTTGTCTTGTGCATCTACCCATCCCTAGTAATATACCTCTCATCTTTCCAGCATTGAGTTTGATTTATTTATTTTTTTTCTCTATCCCGTCTCACAAACTTTACTTCACTTATAGTTGTTCAGAAAAAATTTCTCTTAAACTTTAGTGGTACTTTCCCATCAGGCCATCACAAATTATAACCTGAGTTTCATCTACTCAGTTTGAGTCTTATGCTTTACATTTCCTTATATTTTCCATGACCGTATTAAATATTTTGAAGATTCTTTTCTAATCTTAAAAATTAAACCTCTAATAAAAAAAATAAAAATAAAGAGCAATTTTAATAATTAAAAAAGGAGTAAAATAAATTTTAGCTCTTATAGAATTTCAAAATTTTAACTTTAGTCCCTATAAAACAATTCTCAACTTTTTAGTTCCAAAAAAAAATTTGTTCAGTTTTAGTCCCTATTTTGAAATGTTTTTTTTTTGTAAAAAGATAATATTTTTAGTCCTTAAAAAAGTCTATAAATCAAAATAGAAACTAAAAGTGAATAAAACAAATTTTCACACTTATTTTGTTATATTGTAAAAAAGAAAAAAAATTGGGACCCTCACAATTGAGGCCTTGTGCTATTAAAATGTTTACACAGCCCAATAGTTGGCCCAAATACTCTCCATCATCCAAAATGATTGACCCAAGATGCTTAAACTATGAAACAAGTGTTGTGACATGTTTTACTTCGTTGATTTTCTCATGAAGGCAACCACTAGTACTCTTTTAAAAAGAAAAACGGGAAATTGATGGAAACCATTAAAGGAAATGAACAATTTTTTTGAATGATTGAAGGAAGAACTCTCCCACCTATTGGGATGAGGCTTGGTTGTTGTTGTTGATTGAAGAAATAATTCTCATAAACTCTCTAATTCCCTTGGGATGGAGTTCTAGGAAGAGAAGGGAAAGAAAGGGTCATGATAATCCCTTCCCTTGTGTTGGAAGTATTGGGAAGGATTGGATGAATTTTTTAAATCTTTTGAAGTCCGCCTTTATTATTTTTTTGAAGTTCCCCCATATTATTTTTGGGGGAAGGGGGTGAAAGGGAGAGAATTACCTCCTTTTGGGGTTAACCCAAAAAGTTTACGAAGTGCTAACTTCTATTTTCACCAACCACTACGAAAACATAAATGCACTTCTATTTTCACCAACCACTACGAAAACATAAATGTAAATTTTGATGTACTATTATGAAACAGTTGAATAAAAATTTCAAATTGCTACTGCAACAACCAAGCACATTTCATGAGCCCATACAAAAAAGAATCGGTCACGAGAACAGGATTTAACGTGGAACAGGAAAATACTACTGCAGAAATAGATGCTACTTACCCCAAACATTGTCCTTCTTGCGGGACCGTTATATTTTATTTGGATATCGACTGTGCTCGTCACAGCAATAATGCAAGAAATATCCACAGCTAGAACTTCACCAACCTCGAGAATTTTCTGTACAACTAACAATGAAGAGGATCCAAAAGAGTGCTCCAATGAGAAATACTATAGGAGTACAGTAATTAAAAATAATAATAATACTCCAAAGGTAGACACTAGACCTTAATCAGAATGGCGTTTAAAATAGCAAGATGGACTGGGAAGGAGGAAAGAGTTGCAACCGAAACCAAAAAATAAACAGCAATAATGCTATAAGTATGTATATCAGTCAAGAAAATATACCAGATCCACCGCCTAGTATGAATGCGAGCCCTCGACCAGATAGCTTCTGCCTCAAGAATACCTAGAATATGAAAATAGTCTTAGAGAAATAATATATATGCACGGCAATGAGACTTTAACTTCTTTCACATGTAATTGTCAATAGAAAACATAATATGTTAGAAGAAATATGATTATGATAGAGTTTATAATGACTTTTAAGGATAAATCACAAAAAAAAAATATCAAACCTAAAAAGTCATGTACTATATGTGGTGGTATAGATTATATGGTAGAACCATACTAACTAAAAGCAAAGTGTTAAAAGAAATAGCTTATGGTTTATGAGCAAAAATTTGTGCATCGATTACACCAATATGTGGACAAGTAACGCATCCTAAGAACATTTTCCATGTCCACAGTACCTTTTGGTACTACAAACACAATTCAATGTAGACATTGCAGTGTACACAGATTGTCACATCTTTGAGTGCAAGTACATTGTCCATTTCTTGTGATATATATATCACAATGAAACAATAATATTCAAAACAGAAAACTAAAGTTGCTTCTCTGACAAGTAACCAAGTTTAAGTTATTAGAAAATTACAGGAAACGGTTCATTTATCACAAATATCTAACCTCAGCACCAGCAACAATATTACGTCCCCTCTGATCAACTGTGTTGCTGACCTTCACATCATTGACCGAGCACAAAAATGCATCAGGCTACACAAAAATCAAAATAAAGTTATGTTTGTATTCCGGTCCTTAGATTAAAAAAGTAATAATTACCAACCAGTAAACCCATAGAAATCAAACTTTGATATTTGAAATAAATTTGAACAACTGAAAGAAAATTAGACATACCTGACACAGAATCTCTCCATCAAACACTGCCAAATCAATCTGTATCGAATAAGTATTAAGCACATAGTCACATATGAAAATAATTTGAGTCAGATAGATACAAATACATGTTTACAAATGATGAATTTTGAGATTTAATTAAAACCAGAAGAGGAGTAACAATCCATTATTTAAACAATTTAGAGAGGTAAGTACAAACCGGGAGAATTCTTGCAAAATAAGGAGCAGCAATTCCAACAAATCCATCACTTGGTCCAGAATTGCGAACAACAATATTAGTTATAGTTTTGCCAAACAACCATTGCCATATGCCTACTTCATTTTCTGGAAGGTAGGCATTTTCCATTTCAACTGATCCAGACATAAAGCACATGGAACCTACAATTGCCATAGCAAACATATTCAATTAAAAATATTGATACGTGCGCTCCACAATTCCAACGGTGAGTTATGTATACATAGAGACTGAAATATGTGTGTGTTGTCATCTGTACCACCATATTCAAAAAAGATGTTATAGTGAGAAATATTGATAAAATGCCAAAAAAATAAATTATCTGCACATCTCCTATTGCAGTAAAAGTTACTTGGATTCAGGCTCACTCATACTTGATGGAATTTGTTCATTTAATAAGAGAATCACAAACATGCTTACATGCAAGCTTGTGGAACGGCAAGTCAAAAAAGAATTAAAAAACTAGGGAATTATTATTCAATCATTGTCTATCAGGGAAATAATTTAAACTGTGAAGGGTTTGAGCAAATAAGAACTTTATATTTGGACCCAAAAAACAATTAAATATATGCAAATCAATTTGTTATTTCATCCCCAAATGATGTTCAAATCATGACCAGTATTAGCCATGTTAAACAGACAAGCATCAGGATGAAAAACAGACCCTAAGCCTCCATTGCAAGCATTATTATCTATAGAATCATGTTTGTTCCAATACCATATTCAAGCATATGACCTATATTTACAATTCAAAATGATAGAGCATGGAATTTTCATCTAAAAAGACTACAAAGAAAGATCATCAGTGAAAAAGTTCTCAAGACCTGTGAATAAAAATACCCAGCAGCTTACCAGGCTTTGCGATGATTTTTTCTTGAGGCTTCAACATTATCTGTGTTGCAAGAACCAAATGACAAACAATGTTACATAACTGTTGATAATATAAAAAAGAAAGACAGAAAAGATTGACACGTAAGACTCAGGAGAGTGACATATACCTGAACCACCTGAGCTTCACCCCCTAAAATCTGAAAAGGGGTTATTGCATCTTGCTGGCTCTAAACAACATTACATGAAAGAATTCATCATGAGATTGTGAAGAATATTTAACAAGCGCAAATGAAAACTGTATAATGTCAGTATTTCGTTTTTTCCCCTTTTTACGACAAAATTCTATCCCTAAGATAAGTTCAGGGATACCGAGAGTTGAGACACCCTTAATAAGCATTGCTCAGAAAAGGATAATATTTTTGGCATCACATGCAGATATATGAATCAAAATACCAACAAAACTGCCTTTTTCTTTAATTAGGTAGAACGTTAGGATTACTAGTGAACTCTACACGTTTTCTTGCACCTGTTTTGCTAGTTATTTGAGAGGTTAATTGCTCCTTCCTTACACTTAGAAAGGCAACTCTTTCACTGAGACCAGTATGCGTGAAAATAATACACACTCATTTATCAATTTTAACATCACACAAACCTAGTCCAGATTTTTTAATTAAAAAAAATAAAATAAAATAATAATAATAATAATAATAATAATAATAATAATAATAATAAAATAAATAAATAAAGCTTTTAGACAATTTCATTTTGCACATTACAAAGAAAATATATAAGCTCCGTCACCACAAAGGAGTAAATTACCACGATCGTGAACTCAAACAGAACTTTGGCGATCATACAATGAAGCTTTTCTTTTTTAATCATGATCATCAATGAAGCTAACTTATCAAACTAACTAAAAAAGCAATATTAATCGCAAAATGTCAGTACATATAAAATTAACATAAATCAATCTTCTGGAACACTCCAATTTCAAAAATGTCACCCTAGCTAACAATTTATTAATGTAATAAACACATTAATTTAGTATTCAAACTCATCTAAGCTATTACAGAATCTAGGTTAACAGAAGCAGGTGATCGAAGCCAATAAATTTTCTATAAAAAAGAAAAATAATTAATTCAAGTACCTGATAAACATAAGGCTGAAAAGGCGTTGAGAAAAATGGCGCAGCCATGGCTAAATTAAACAAGGATTATTTCGAAGTTACCAAAGACAAAGACGGTGGATTGAATTTACAGGTCGACCGTAAAATTCCACTAAAACAAATGGTATTATCAGATCTGGTTAACAATTGAATACCATAATGCGAACAGGTTTGATCCAGAGGAAGAAGATGATGATGGATTGGGTTGTTTGGGTTCGGGGTTCTGTGAGTTATGCTCTGTTCTTCTTTTTTTTTTTTTTTACCGCTTCGTATATGCGTGTGTCGTTGAATTTGTTGAGTACACGTGTTTTGATCTAACGTGGCTGTTTCGTATTGGGTGAATCGTTCGTCTTGATTTGGCTTATTGTTTATTGGATTTAAATTGAAGCACACAAATTTATTTCAAAAAACAGAGTTACCTCGTTTCAAAATGAAAGGAGTATTAGAAAGTGAAAATTGCTTGTCTCCGATTGCAACCAGTACCCTCACATGTCTAAATGAATTGTTTGTTTTAAAATAAAAAAAATACATATATATAAAATAAAAATTAATAATAATTTTTATGGGACGGATAAAAAGCATAATTTTTCTTAGATTTAGGTTTGAAAACAAAGATAATGAAGTATGACAATTTTCAATACTTAGTTTTTTAGAGTTTATTTTTAGATTATTAGTTAACTATATTTATTAGTTTATCACAAAATAATTAAATTATTTGATAATTTAATAAATATTAAAAAGTATATAAATACAAAAATATTAAATTAATATTTTTAATTATTGATGCGTACATAGTAAAAAGTATTACATTGAAAATTATACAAGTAATATTAATTAAATATATAATTAAAAAGAAGTCCATTAAAAATTGAAATGGTCAATTATTATGGAATAATTTTTTTTTAAATGAATTAATTATTTTGAAGCGGGTGGAGTATTATCTTACAATTCATTAAAAAAATGGTCCTTTTATGTTTTGGATTTGCAAATTCATTTCTATATTTTTTCAATTTTTTTAGTAAATTGGCCTCTAAATTTTTTCATATTTTTCGATGGGTCATTAAATGATTTAAAAATGGTCCCTCATTTTTCTCAAAATTTTAGTTGTGTCTCCAATTTAAATTTTTCATATATACCTCGAAGCTTTGAGAATTTACAAAAATATCCAATTTTAAATAAACAATTGTTCCAACTAAACAATAAATTTTATAAATCAACATTATGTGTTTGAAACATTGAAATTGTTAGAATTTTAAATTTCTTATAAATTAAACTACTTGTCCTCTTAAGGACAAGTTAAAAGACATAATTGAAAGACAATTTTGAGTTAAAAATAGTCAAAATATAAGATAAATTGATAAATAAATTAAGTATCAACAGTATATTTAATTTTTTTTATCTATTCATAAATAAATTAAGTATCAGTAGTATATTTAAATTTTTTTTATCTTGCTAATAGGTATCTTAAAGATATGTTTTTTAAGCAAAAATATAGTGTAAAAGACATTATATGAT
>JBBPBS010000007.1:4620247-4641377 GCA_037974835.1 Cicer judaicum | reverse complement strand
TCTCTTATTTTGAATTATTATACATCCACATTTAATTAAATTTTGTTATTTTTATGAGTTATATTTTATTTAATTTTTTTAATAATTACTTAATAAAAGTAAAATTTAAATAATTTTTTTCTTCATAAAATAATTAATTTTGTATTTGATTTATTTAATTAAAATAATAATTAATAAAACTTACTTAATTATTTAATTAAAATAATAATTATTTAATTAAAATAAAGAAAGGGAAATGGATACTTATTGTTACAAAAGAGAAGAATAATATGTAACATTATCTTGCACTTATAAATTATAACTACCCACCATATTTTAAGTATAGATATGTCATCGGTCAAATATCTTGTATTTGTGGATTCTTAATAAAAAAACTGTACACATAATAAACAAACACCAATATTTCCTAATTATAAATAAATAAGTGTGTATATTCATACTTGTAACGTAGTAAAAGTTTGGTACTTAAATAATTTATTAGTGGTAATATAAATAAAATAAAAAATAAAATAAAAAACTGCAATGTTCTCTCGTATATTAAACAAAGTGTTGCGCTAACAAGTGTCTTTATTTAGTATTGGAGATGGTGAATATATGTGCTTGACCTTGAGTATGGTAGTATTTAAGAGTAGATATGACAATGTGATCCTTCTGCCAACGTCTTGTCAATGGGGTGTGTTTGCACACATTTCGACAATCAAGTAATAATTGGTTAAAGTATAATAGATATTTAAGTTATAATTTATATGTACCTTATGATACAAGAAGTTATCTCTACATATTGACTCCTCTCATGGTTTATAGAGTATTCATTTTATGGTTTTATGATCATCAGGAATCGATCACTGATCCACAAAGCGTTCTCTGATGTTGGACGCGTGTTAATATGCTTATAAATAGATAGAGTTGTCAATTTAACAATACCACTAATTATTGACCTCAACCCACACGTTGGAGGAAAAAAAATTTCATAATTGAGAAGGCCCAAAAAAAGTAAACCCCACCACTAAAAAGCCCCTAAATTTCATTGGGCCTATAGGCCTACTTTAAAAAAATATATATAATTTTTTTATAAAAATGTTGCCATTTTTTTTATTTTTTTTTTGGATAAATAGTTTTTTTCTTAAAATTCACCGATTAAAAAGTTTTGATTTTTTTCTAAATAAAAAATAATTTACAACTTTTTTTTTATATTTTTTTTTTAAATTTCTCATAATTTATTTTTTATTTAAAAAAAATCAAAAATAACAAAATACTGGAACTTATAAGCCTCCTTCTTTAAATCCCGTAAACTATAAGACATAAACTTTTAAAAAATTATTTTAATAGTGATATAATATTAAGAGTTTAATAAAACAAAATTTATAGAGGTCTTAAAATTTGGGGTTTTTTGATAGGTTTGTAAACATGTGAGTACCATTTGGTGGCTATGATCATGATTGACATCAAGTGGATGCACTTTAGATGAACTATTACATCAATCACTATTTGATATGTTTTGTGTCATTTAATAACTATGATCGGCGCTCGAAGTGATATATGGTAGACGATCAATTATGAATCCATTAATGTGGAATAATTTATCCTAATTTCGAGAAGCTTCTATGATACATTCAGAATCTCATATTGAGTTGAGTCGAATTTGTATTTAATTTGACCTATGTAAACGTGAAAAACATAAATTTTGAGTTTTCATAAATTATATACACATTTTTCAATGTAATATTTATATTCTTAAATATTCAATAAGTGCCATTGAGACATTTATTAATATTTTCGTTAAATATATTAACACGAGTCACTTTATAGAAAAAAAAAACTAAAAATTACTCTCAATTGAATGTGTCATACTTAAAATTATAAAAAGTGAAATTTTTCTTTAAATATTATTTTTTATTTACTTATCAACTATCTAAAGGCATGTATTAGAATGATTTTAAAACAAATAATTAAAAATAAATCTAACTTCATTCGCTTATTTATTTGTTTTGGTTGAATTTCAAATCATTAATAATATTTCCGTTGAAATTTGAATGAGTGCCTCAAATAAAAATAAAAAACGAATGGGTTAATATCTAGATGATCGGAAAAACTACATTTAGTTTTTTTTTTTTTAACTCATCATAGTTTTTAATAAAATATATTTTGGTAACCAAAACTTTGGGACCAATTTGACATACCATTAATTGATTTGATATTTATTAAATAGTAGCCGACCTAGTTTATTATTTGTTGCGTTCTTAGTTATTAAGTACTTCATCTGATTACTGGAATAAAAAATTAAATTATAATTATTAAAAAAAATTAATTAGGTACAACTAAATGGGTCAAAAATATTTTTTTAAATTATTGATATTAAATATATTTTTTTATTAAAGTAAGAGTATAATAAAAATATTAACATTAAATTAAATAAGTAAAAAGTAATTAATTTTTACTTATAATAATAACTAATATTTGATACTATTTTTTTTATTATAATAATAATTGAAGGAGTATTTATTTAAAAAATATTTTTTCTATAGAGAAAAGATTAATTGTTCTTAAATATAAATTCTTATACAAATTACTAGATTACTTATTATTATTTTTTAAATTCATTCATTTAAATACTATTAATTTATCTTAATAAATATTTACCATTAAAAAGTATATAATAGATGTAAATTTCCTCCGAACTTTTTATAAAAGATGTAAATTTATATACATAAGATAAATGAAATACATCAATTTCATCAATTTGTATTTCATCTATTCCCATAACTTTTAATTTTATCAACTATTATAAAAAAAAATCTGCAGAAACATTTTGTCCAAGATAAAAAAAAGTACAGTACTAAATAGCATACTTTATTATACTACCATAATATATTCCCTCAATTCCCAATCTTTAATCCCGTAACTTTGGTCTTTTATATCTTCAACCATTCAAAAATATAAATTTTTATTTTGATTTAAAAAGATTAAATCAATTTAAATTTATTAATAAGTGCTTTCAAAACTAGAAAAGTTCGAGTAGAAAAAAGAGAAAATAAAAAAGTTGACTTTGAATGTGCTGAAAAGGCGAGGATTGTTCCTTTCACTTGCCTTGTGGGTTTAGAATTAGCATCGTCTTTAACAGAACAACCACAGTTTATAAGCACCTACCGTTACCGTCAACCTCGCCGTTTCCGTTATCAGTAACAGCGCCGTTTACCACTCTCAGATCCATCATCTGAACCAGGTTTCTAATTTTGCATAACTATCAACTTTGCATGCATGTTTCACGATTTTATTTTAGTAATATTCAATTAATTTATCTTGTTTATTCCTTTTATGCATTCGAATCGAAGCTTTCAGTAATAATCAATTAATTTATCTTGTTTCTTCAGTTTTTGTGTTGGTGCTGTCACTGTTATTCACTTCAATCCTTGAGAAATTAGAAGATTGATTTATGGAATCACATGTTCAAGTTATCATGGTTGATAAGTTATTGTTTGATGATTTGAGATGAAGACGATTTTGCACCAAACTGTTGTTATAATAATGAAGGAGCTATCGTGGCGTTGCTTTAGACACAAGATTGATTGGAGAAGATTGTTTCTTCTTGTAGCTATTTTTACAGTTTCTGGGTTTGTGTTTCAGTTTCTCGTTCATAGTTATGTAATTTCACCTAACAAACAGTTTCATGATGAAACTGATTCATGGTCTAATCGGTCCTTGAATAGCACCGTTCGGTCAAATGAGTTTCTTAAAGGGACAATACTTCAACAGGTTCACCTTACTCTTCCTAACTCGGTTGTTTCCCTTAATTCTTCTAACAAGTATGTCCAATCAGTTGAAGTTGTGCAAGAGAGTGTACAGGCTCAAGCACGACGAAAGAAGAATTCAGTATCTGGCAGTAAGGACAAAAGTCTTGCTAATACAACTTCATCTCATCATGAGCATGTTTCTTCTGGTAAGCAGGTAGAGTTTGATTAGACTTTGAACTTAGTTCTTTGTACTTTTAAGTATCTATGATGAGGAGAGATATAATCAATATTTTGATGGATGTATATGTATCTCAGAGAGACATTAGGCTGTTGCTACCTGCCGAGGCCCTTGTGTATGCAAAGAAAGAGATTGATCATGCTCCTTTAGTGAATGAAGATCCTAACCTTTATGCTCCTTTATTTAGGAACATTTCTGTTTTCAAAAGGTACTCTAATTTGTATTTTTTTTAGTTGTGGTTTGCTTACTTATTCATTGTTTTGTTACTGAATAGTTTCATGATTGCAGTTGATGGTTATTGATTTCTCTGAAATTTTATTGAGGGTTAAAAGATAAGGAATAAAATCCTGCAAAAAGTAGCATGAAAGTTTATCCATTCACCCTTAATTAAGCTCCACACTAAATGATTTAAAGGCGGATACATTTTTACTTGTTTACTAAAGGAGTTCTCTTTAGATGAGCTACTCCAAAAAGTAATCACATTTCATTTATGATGTAGGACAGGTGACCCAGAGGGAGTCATAAGGTGGTTTGGTGGTTTGTGGGAGTTGGAGTGAGAAGCTGGTCATGGATTTGACTCCTCCCTCTAACAAAATTAACAACTAATTATTAACATTAAAAGAAAGATAGAGATGACTGAGAGTATTCCTTTTACCAAGGAATAAAGAGTTTTGGGAGGAGAGGAATTTGAGGGGTTTGTTTTTATTCATAATACAAAATCCTTCGATTTTGGGGGAACTAAAAAATTGTATTGGAGGAGGATTTTGGAGGGCTTAAACAAATTATTCAAATCATTTTCATGTTGTTATAACACTTTATAGATTAAAAATATATTAATAATAAGCATTCGGTTACTCTTATATACAAAATCATTCTCTTAAAAAAATATAAAAAACTTCTCTTTATTTCTCTATTTTCTCCTCCCTCCAAAGTCCTCCCTTCCCCTTTCCTCCAAACTCGCAAACAAAGTCTAAGAGTATTTCTTTTCTTTAGAAGACAATTTTCCTCTTACTCAAATATCAGCTAGTCACCACTGAAATAAGCTCCATATCATGTAATAACAAAAAGCTTATTGGGCGTTTACAATGAAAGTTTATTTACAGACCCAATAAAACAGATCACTCAAATATTTTCCTATTCTAAGCTAAAATAAGATGATCTAAAATAGAATAAAATCCCAAACAACAAATAATCCTAAATAAAAGCTCTAGTTATGAAACTGAAAACCATATATAAATGATAAAACAATATATCTCAATCTATATTGCACATGCTTGAACAAATACTGTTTTGTAAACTCAGCTTTTGTCATTCTGAAATGGGATATTGATGTTTTTTATGTTAAATTTTGTTGTGGAGGGGAGGGCAAGCCTTTCTTATAGCCATAGAACTCATTATATGTTACTTAATGTGGACTCATGTTTTTTCCCCTTGTTTTGCTTGATATGCCTATAGAGATCACTCTTCATTAAACAAAAATAGTATTACACAAAGCCCTCTTTTGTGAATATTTACTCATTTATGTTAGGAGACCACTTGACTTTAATTAGTGTTCTGAACAAACCACCTCAAGTTGGAGATTTTAAGTGTTGGCACATGAATGTTTTTTTGGTACATCTCTAAACCTACCCCTGAAGCACGTGACCTTTAGGTTTGAAGCACGGGAAATACATAAGCCCACTTACCTCATGCTAAAATTCAGCTTTCTTTTATTAGAAGAATTGAGGCTGTAGGGGTCAATTTCTAAACCACTTGTTTATACAGTTTATGTCATGAATGAATTAAGTTTCTGAAAAGCTTAAACTCTACACTGAAAGCACATTAGTGGTTTTATGTCACATCTTTAACAAGTAGTTTTGATTAAGTACCACTCTTTCATATATAAGCTTTTTGAACTTGGAAAAGTATAGAAGGAATACATTCATCACATAATCTCTAGACTGAGGCAAGAAGGATTTAACTTTAGACTACTTGGTGTACTACCTTGTCAAAGAACCACTCAACCAACCTAACTTTTATTACAATTATTAATAGCAACTAGTAATAATACACCCTTCAAATGGAAAGTTTGCAAGATGATTTTTAGGCAGTCACATTAATGAGTACGGTCAGTGTCTTTTGACCTAGTAAATACTGTAGTTTAGACCATGTCTATAATTTTAGTAGCTCCCTTTGGTCTCAAATATAAGTAAAAAGTGGGTCAAAGAAAATTGATGTATTTGGTCTAAAATTTGAACCAAATATATCAACTTTTTTTAACTCGCTTTTGCTTATATTTGAGATCAGAGAGAGTATCTTGTAAAGCAGATTTAAACTGTTGGATCTAGCTACTTTATTGCTTTTCTATAATCATCTCCACTAAGTTTTCTAGCTTTTAAGGATATGAAGTTTGAAGACTTGGGAAGCTGATTGTGTAAACTAGTTGGCTGTAATCTGCTGAATATTTTTGATCATGTCTTTGGAATGTACTGCAACTTTGGTATGTGAATAGCATCTACTGTGTTTAAACCATATTGAAACAATATTGTCCCTCAATTTCAGGAGCTATGAATTGATGGAAACAATACTTAAAGTTTATATATATCGTGATGGGGCAATGCCTATTTTTCACAGACCTCCCCTTAAGGGAATCTATGCTTCTGAAGGATGGTTTATGAAGTTAATGGAGGAAAATAAGCAATTTGTCACCAAGGATCCTGAGAGGGCCCACTTATTTTATCTCCCATACAGTGCACATCAAATGGAGTTGACACTCTATGTGCACGGGTCACATAATTTGAAACCGTTATCAAATTTTCTTAGGGACTATGTAAACAAGATTGCTGCAAAGTATCCCTTTTGGAATCGCACACATGGGTTGGACCATTTCCTTGTTGCTTGTCATGATTGGGTAGGTGTCTGTTTTCCATTTGATTGGTTAATTCCTGATAATTTGATTTTGCTTTAGTTTTGTAATTGTTTGAGAGCATTAGGATTTTTAATTCTTTTATTTCCATGCTTTTCATTGATTAGATAGAAAAATGAAAATGAATTTATTTAGCAAAAATAACTTTTAAATGGCTTCAGTCCATAAAGACGCACTCATAGAACAGATAGTGACGATGATAATAGGATAACCTAGTGCACAAAGCTCCCATCATGGCAAAGGAAATAATTCCTGCTTAATCTCCCTATATATTTCACAGTACTCCTTCTGGCTTTTGCAACTGGTTAAGACCCTTTCATAAATTCCAATTTCCCTTAAATATTTGATAGTCATCTATTACCTTGAAATATGCAATAATTAAAGGCCCTATCATGTCGAGTATGAAAATATGAAACATCTTTCACTTGTTTTCCGGTGGGCTATGGCACTCTTTTATAATGATTACTGAACTGTGAAAAACACTTTGGTGAAGGTTTTTTTTTTCTGGAGATTTTCAAAGACATCTCTTTCTTCACAAAGATTATCGGTGGTTTATTGACAAAGCAGCGTGCATAGTCCGTAGCTAATGCATGGTTGAGATCCTGTTGACTGTAATAGTAGAGAGAAAGAGGATCATAGGTTTCCATTTTACAGTATAGTCTATTCATTGCTATCTATATTGGAACCTGGTCAATTTCATTTATTAGTACTGTTGTATTGAAGTCGACGTCTTTTTTAATGCCTCCTGTTTGAAACTATGAATTGCAGGGTCCTTACACAGTGTCTGGACACGAGGAACTAGCCAGAAACACCCTAAAAGCTCTATGTAACGCTGATCTGTCCGAAAGAATCTTCATTGCAGGAAGAGATGTTTCCCTTCCAGAAACTACCATAAGGGCACCAAGAAGACCTCTTAGACATATTGGTGGGAATAGAGCATCACTACGTCCAATCCTTGCCTTCTTTGCTGGAAGCATGCATGGTAGAGTGCGCCCCACTCTTCTTAAGTATTGGGGTGGTGAAAAAGATGAAGACATGAAAATCTACAAGCGATTACCTTTGAAAGTCTCCCAAAAGATGACTTATATTCAACACATGAAATCGGCTAAATATTGTTTATGTCCAATGGGCTTTGAAGTCAATAGCCCTAGGATAGTTGAAGCCATATATTACGAATGTGTTCCTGTGATAATTGCAGATAATTTTGTCCTTCCACTCAGTGATGTTCTGGACTGGAGTGCTTTTTCTGTGGTGGTGGCCGAGAAGGATATTCCCAGGCTGAAGGAAATTTTGTTGTCCATCCCCATGAGAAAATATGTTGCAATGCAAAATAATGTGAAGTCGGTACAGAAGCATTTCCTTTGGAACCCAAAACCAATGAGATATGATATGTTTCACATGATTTTGCATTCGATTTGGTTCAACAAGCTAAACCAGAGTTGAACTCCGCAATTATAGACGTGAATCATGCTAGACTCTATCAGCCTTTTACTGCTTAATGGTTAGCTTCATAGATTAGAAATTTGATTGATTAATTTAATTTATTAATTTCGTGAATACTTGATATGAGGAACCACAAAGTTAGATGGTTGATCCTAAGCAAGGTAAGTTAACAGGTTTGTAAATAAATAGTTTGAATGCTATGTTATTTTTAAATGTGTTTTTTTTAACCTTTATATCCTTGAACTCTGCATTGCCTCTTTCATACAAACTATAGAGGGAATCCAAATATATTGCTGTATTCGTAGTTACTTTATCTGGATAAATATTTCCATGTGTGATGAATATTATTGGAAAGAAAATTGGTTTTGGGGGGGGGGGCTACCAGTGGAGAAAAGGTTTTGTTGCTTTCTATCAGATTCACTCCTTCTATTTTAGTATTTTCTTCCGGAACTGTCAATTCTATGGGGCAACATCTGTTAGTATGAATCATTATTTATGATCAGTGATCATGGTCTTGCTTTGTTGACTGATTCTTCATTGTCTTGCTACCACACATTTTTTGTTGTTGTTTTCTAATATTTTTGTAAGGAGGTTAATGTTTTCTGAAATTTTTCTTTAGCCATTAAATAATGAGTAAATCAGCAACATAATTTCTGATATTGTAGTGTCGAATAATTTAACTATAAAATGATCCTTGAAACAGAAAATAGTTAATCACTATAAAATGATCCTTGAAACAGAAAATAGTTAATCAAATTAGTTCCGGCAAAATGATTAATCTGATCTTAAACTTTCAGTTTGTGAAATGATTTTGGAATTTTGTTAATTCTAATTATCACATTATAGGACCCACAGTTGTAGCACTAAATTGGCGATTCATAAGTAAACGAACAACCCTTTGTTCACTCACTGAACTAAAAACTGTCTCTATTTCAAGTGCTACTGCCAACTTGCCATTTAAAGGAATAATTCTTTAAATTTAACATACTAAGACATAAAATAGATAAATAATCTGTTGAAATAATAAATAATGTCACATAAGCAATAATAGAATTTTAAAACTTAAAACAGTGAAAGTTGTTGTTTTTCTGTTTTTTAAAGAGTACATCAGTATAATTTAAACCAATACTTCAGATTTAGCTTTAGAGGTACTTAGGTTGGTTGGAAAATATCAATTACAAAGCTAAAAAAGTAGCAAATATAGAAAGTAGTAATGGGAAGACATCAACAACAGTGCTATGACATTTCCTATTGTACTTGAAACAATTCATTACATATTTACTTTAACAACAACCATGATTTTCAAATTGTAAAAAGTAATTAACAAAAAAAAAAATAAAAAAAAAATAGACAGAACAACTTAAAAAGAAAAAAACTCCTACATAGACACTATGATCATGTAACTTAAAAGTAGAACTTCTCCACTGGAGCTACTTATCTACAAGAATGCTTTACTCAGATCTTTTTGTGTTCTCAGGAAGCTGAATCTGATCAAATTCCAAGTACTTATTCACCCAATCAAACCCATATGATCCTTCAGTGGAAAAGTCTAAGAATTCATTCACATCAAAGCTAACATCCGAATTAACACTTCCACTAATTGAGTCTTTATTCTCTAACATGACAATGTCCTCAACAATATTGTTCTGGGCTATAGTTTCTTGTGTTGTGGAAGTTTCTGGTTTTTCCTCTATGTGACTAGCTTTTTTGCACAAATGAGAATTCCAATAGTTCTTGATTTCATTGTCTGTTCGTCCCGGAAGTCTCCCCGCTATCAAAGACCACCTTCACATACCAAAAACTCCATCACTACAAATGCTAATGAACTCATACACTAAGATGTGGTACTTGTTGTGAAAATTAATCTTGTAAAATTGACAAAATTTAAGACCTAAAAATGACAAAATTAATTTTATTTATCTAGAATAATTTTTGTCTCTAAAATTAGAGTGTGCTTGTTTAGTATTATCAGGGGATAAAATTTCATTTTTTTAATAAAAAAAAATCATTTTTAATGTTTTAGTTATGTTTATATAAGCTTTTTTTTTCTTTCAAAAATCATATTATTCAAAAAAATTATTTTTATCCATAAAATAAAAAACAATTTTAGTTAACCTTTTGGATTATGCTCAAATAGAAGAAAGAGAAATGCAAAATGGTTTTGTTTATTTATTTTTTATAATTTTAAACAAATACAAATAGAATCTAAAAGTTTTTTAAAATATTCAAACATGCACCAACACTATCACTTTAATTATAATCTATAACAAACAGACAAACCAAACATGCACTAACACTATTTTCCTTGAACCACAATTGCATAGTATTATTATATGATAAACCTGTTTCCAAGAAGTTTATGAAGCCTAATTATCAAATCCTCCTCTTCATCTGATATGTTCCCTCTCTTGATATTGGGTCTTAGATAGTTCAACCATCTTAGCCTACAACTCTTTCCACACCTATTTAAACCTGCCCAAAATCATGTAATCAAAATTGCAGCATTACTTTTGTTTCAAGTTACAATTTTTATTCCATTTATTTTCTAAACTTATAATAAAAAAATCAACTAAAAAAGTAACTTGTATCTTATTACCTGATTTATCTGCAACAGTTTTCCACTTCTTAGCACCATGAGTTTGAATGCATTGAGCTAGCTTTTGATCTTCCTCTGGGGTCCATGCTCCTCTATTCATTAGTTTTTTGGTTGATCCATCTTTTCTTGGTGCCATTAGAATGAGGCTTTTGGTGTTGTTGAGAGTAAGGAAAATCTTGTGGTGACACTTAATTACTTAAGGGAATATTTTAGAAGAATGTGGAAAAATATATAAAATTGGAATATGGTGTGAGTCCACACACACATACACATCTACCCTTCATGAGGAAGGTTAAATAAAACAAAAGGGAACCCAACCACCCGTTTGTTGTAGACTCCAACACCTAGCTAGTGACTGAATGGGGGTATAAATCACAAATGCTTGGGAGATAGGAAACATTTGTTTTATTAATAATTTAATTTAATTGATCCATTACGTGTATTAATAATAACCAATTATTTAAAAATATAGGTTGTATTTGTTAATGATGGCCAGTTGTTACTCAATGAGATGTCTTCAAGAAGAAACTACTATTTGTTGTATAATACTTTTTTTTTCTATGGAGGATTTGAAGATGTTATAGTCTTTTCTCACATTTTTAATTAAAAAAAATGCTATTATCATATTTTTAATATAATTAAAGTAATTAAAATATCAGTATTTTTGAATATATAATCGTCAACGTATGACTTATGACTTAATCTTATAATAAATTAAATTGATCTATCAAACTAAATCAATAACATTGCATAAAATAAAAAAATAAAAAATATTACATTAAAAATGACAAACAACATTGCACGCTTAGGTGGAACATTATAAAAAAAAAATGCAAGGAAAAAATTATATGTATGTGAAAGAGTGAAGGGTAGAATGGGTTAAAACTTTTTAAGTTGACCTTCAATATTCCAAATAGTTATATACATCCATATTATTGTTATAAATTTATAATGGCATTATCAAAATGTCAAAATTACTATTTTCTTTATGAATATATATATATATATATATATATATATATATTTCATCTTCAATAATAGTACCCACATGTTACATAATTTCATCATTACTTCATTAGATATTTAATTAAAATTAAGGACGGGTCATTTAGAATTTGACGTTATTAGGCAAACCAGAAAAATTGTGCCCTTGTAATTAATTATTTAAATATGATTTTATGAGAAAATAGAAGATTGTGCCCTTGTAATTAATTATCAAGTATTTAATTAATATTGGGTAGGTGGTTATATATGCAATACAGTTACAAATTAGTATTGCGTGACAGAATCATGAGTTTTGTTGTTGATAATGCATTACTATTAAGTTCTTATTTTTTTGGGGTATTTTTATTATAAAATTATTAATAATTTTATTGTAATCAAAATAATTATTTTTGATAGAGGTTCAATTCTCCCGATTAATAAAATAAAAATTAACAACTAATATTTGCTTTTTCAAATATAAAAACACGGTTATTATTCACAAATAAAATTTGGCCAATTTCAATTTATAATTTCTTTTATAAATTAGAAAAATTTCTTTCAACATACATTAAAATAAATCATTAATATTATTTTATAAAATGTGTATACATTAAGAAATAATTAAATGTCTTTAAATATCAAAATTGTTTGATTTGAATTCAACTATTAATTTTTTTTTTAATTATTTTCAATTGTTCAAATAAAATTTCACCATATAGTCATAACATGTAACAATATATTTACAAATTTTGATAATAGAATGATCCAACTATTTCAAAACGAACTTGATTTAAAATGAATTATAAACAAAAATGAATTAAATTAGCGTATTAATTGAAAGTTATTTTATAGATACTATTGTTAAATAAAAAAAAATTAACTTTTATTTATATTTTATGCCGAAGGATAGATAAACACATACTACATATTTTATCTATTGACAACTCAAACTCGAAATCTTGGTCAAAGAATCTGACTAGTTCCATACGATCAATGTAATGTTGGTTCGCAAAATCTTTTAAATATAAATGATATATGTTGTTATCGATGAGTTCCATATCTATTTTTTTTGGCGGGAGTTTCCTCAACTAAAGTAACTTTTTATTTTCGGACTGAAACTAAAGTTGTAACTTGTAGCTTGGTAAAAAGTTTATTCACATGACACCCAACTTCTTTTTTTTCCTTCCAAAAACCAATTTATTATAGACTTCGATGTAACTGTTTTCATCTTTAAATTTTTTGGTACGTGAACATGATTTTCACCCAATTGTGGTAAATTTGAAAGAGAAATCTTATTAAATTAAAGTAGTGGGACCCTCAATCACATGAATGTATGTATAATAATGTAAAATATAGATTCGGGACCATTTTATATCTAATAATGTTATTAGAATACAAAATACCATTTTATTTGGTATGGAAACATCAATCACAAAACTCATAACAATCAAAGGGTATAGAAACAATTAATGGCAATTACCATTTTAGTCTAACTATTTTCATTTTCAATTACTATTATCCATTTAAAGTTCTTACGAAATATTAACATAATCAAATATCATTATTATTTTAGAGAAGCATATCTATATAAATTATGACAGGAATACATTCTCTACCGCACTAGTTTTGAAAGTTGTGCTAGAGAATAACACTCAAACATACATTCATCTATATAATAACATCAATTGAAAAAAAAAAATTATGTAAATGATTTAATGAAATCCATTTGAATTTAATTTTAAATAATAACAATAATAGTAGAGTATAATGAAAAAGTTATGTTAAAAAACATATTAGCGCATTCCAAATAAGCAAGCAAGCGTTGAACAGATGCAGGTAGCTATTTCTCACTACTGCATTCCATCTAAGCAAAATACAAAACTGACATAATTTTGGCTGCAAAACCACTTGTAATTTTGCAAAATGACTTCAAGGTAACAAAATTCTCTGTACTTTCTACATTTCTCTATATACTTTGTATATATTCGATGTATATGTCCCTACATGCTATGGATTGCTCGAACAAATTTCTTCAACATGCTGAAAACAGCATATAAAACAAAAACCATTACAACCTTCTTGGAGGCTAGTATCCTTAGATTCACCCTCAGACCATATCTACGCATGAAACCAAGAGAAGCAGCACCCAGAAAGAGAAACCATGAACATACAGTACAGATAAAAACCTTCAGGGCCTCTGAAGAACCACATATATTGGCATCGTCGGTGGATACTTCAACATAGGAACAAGCGGAGTTTGACTTACTGCTGTCTGTTTGATTTAATCCAATATTGGTCTCTGTGTGATTTAAGCCAAGATTCTCATTCAACCAATCAGACAACCTAACAAGCACTTTTGCAAGCCATGCAATCTCATCACCGGATATGGGACGCCTCATCCAATCACCTTTATATTTAACATGCGTTAACACATGATTGCCAGCTCTTCTAGGCTTGAATATGTCGTCACGGGATTGTTGATGCTGCATTGGTTCTGGGGAGGTTGAAGATGGCTTTATAGTCTGTCCATCAAATAAACACCCTAACTTTGCCTTCAATGAATCTATGCATTGAAGGCTGGGCGTAACATTATCACCAGATATAGCTTGCAACTCGGCTTCTGCACGCAGTATAAACAACTGCAGGAAGAAGGAAAAAAAAATCATGATTACTGTACTGGAAACACAACACATGAGTGACAACAGATGTCATGTTCTGTCACCAATCTTTAGATAGTTGATCCCAAGCCCCATGTATAAGAGGAGGGCTATGTTAGGCAATAGATAGACAAATCATTGTTGGTGTTTTACTACAGTTTGAAACACAAATTTATAATGACAGCATAAAAAATATGTAAGACCTGAAGGAGCTGTTGTCCACCATCCTCCCCATCTGCAAACAGTCGCAAATCTTTGTTCCAATTATCATGCAAGAATGAGCCATCAGCATCAGTCTCACATAAACCATCCTCCCAGTCCTGAAACAACCCGTATACTAATAATTAGGAGTATATAGAATTTTGGTCATGCATAAGACCTGTTGTTTAAGTGATTTATTTTTTTAGGGATTTTACTTACATCAGTAAAAGTATTTTTAAGTTTGTTACAAATAGGGGTTTAGGGTTACACTCAAACTTAAATAGGTTGGGTCAACATCCGGGTTAAGTTGGTTTGGGTGAACGACTTTACCAATACTCATGAACACCCCTAATTACAAACTCACAAAATGTAGCTATTTAAAATAATTTTTTTTTTTTTATTCTTTCGAATTCTGAATGTTTTTCAAAAGCTGGAACAAACTAACTAAAAACTTGTAGAAGTGAAATTTTCAAAAGAAAAAAAAGTAAATAATCCCTTTAATTAAAACTGAAATGGACAGGCTTTTAATACTATTCTAAACCAGCTATGAACCAAAATTAATCTAGGAGTGCAAATGAAATGAACAAAATTAATCAAGGAGTGCAAATGAAATGAACCAAAATATACAACCAACTAAAAAACAAAAAGAAAAGCAGGTGACCATTACTATAGTAGGTATAGGATCAACTTTTAGAGAGAAAAGCTATGTTAAGGTGCAAACAATGGCCATTAAATTCAGATAAATGGAATCGGAAATTCTTTAAAATCAGAATAGAAATTCAAACCACCTGCAACTGGTCACGGATGATCGGAACATATCTGTACAAGTTATTCAACATTGGTTTGCCTGAGCCAGCCTGTTTGGAATGGAAAAGGGTATCTACATTCTTCAAAAGGTCAATGAGCTCTTTGGATGATGTCAAGGTGTCTAACACCTGTAAAAGAAGGTTAGAAGGTGAAAATTCCACTGAACAAAACCTCATGAGGCTGTTATCATTATAAAAGTGCATCAAGCCTGGAGTTTACAAACACAAACATTGTTTATACATTGACAGGAATAAATAAACGAAGGTCGTTATGGAGAGTTTGTAACTTTAGTATGTTTTAAACCAGAATGTAAGAAATGCAGACTTTCTCCAAGCTGAATGTGATATTTCAATGTGTTTAAAACCTAAAGAAAACACAATCGTAACCCATGAATCATAAATGCAGAAAGTAATAGTAACCCATGAATCATAAATGCATATGTTGAAAAAATACTGTATCTAAAACCAAAATGTTGAGTCAGCAGATAGTACACTGCGTCACTTGCTTCAAGGGTTTGGGTTACAGAGACTTCTAGAAAGTCTAATAGGATATATTATACATTAATGCAGTTTCAGGCATGCAGGTGGGTTCAGCCAAAAGCATATGATCAAATGATGGTTAACTTCAAATTTCACAGATAAACACATGAATATAAAATTACTGGAATCACAGTATGCACCAACGTAAATATCCTGCTTTTTCCTTCAAGAATGAACTCCCTTGTCATATGACTAGATTTTTTATTACATGTCAATATGTCCTAGTAGTGCAGCCTTATCATTGAAAAAGTACAGAAAATAGACATAGACATCCATACCATCCAATAGCCACATTCTAATGCTTACTAGTTAGTTAGTACATCCTTCCCATGTTTTTTCCAAAGTTTCACAATCTTCATCAATCCATGCTCACAAACTAGTGAAGATATAAAATGATTCATAAGCAGTTTCTCTTTCACTCTTCACAAACTATCCTAGGCAGAAACTTCTAAATTTCTAATCACAGACAAATAACAAGTAACATAACAGCCACAGAGCATTAAGCCAGTAAACTATGAATACAAAGAACAAAAAAGAACATTGTTAAGAAACAAACCTTGAGCACCATTTGAACTACAGTTTCAACATCACTATGCAAAAACCTGTGAGCAAACCCAATAAAATGCATAACCAATGAAGTATAATACAGATAATTAGAGAGAACATAGTCCTGCCACCTCGGTGTAAAACTACCACCACCACTTGCATTTACATTTTCAGACACAGTAGAATTTTCCAATTTTTCACTATTGATTGCATCAAGCTCGGAAAACTCATCCCCCTTAATACTCCAAGGCTCCAAATAACTCATCCAAACAGAAAACACCTGAGAAACATTCTTAAGCGAAGCAGCCATTGGACAAAACAAAAATGTCCTCAACAAAAACCTATACAAAGGTCTCTGCAAACATTGGTTCCAACATCCATAACCCAAATCCTTGTTCTTCGCAACTTCCACATTTCTCCATCTAGGACTACTAGAACTAGGAACAAAATCACCATTCTCACGAAACACAGTTACAGTGCTTAAACCTAAATACCTCACAAAAAGCTTAACAACTTCACCTAAACACGGCGTGGGAGGAATTTCTCCCAACGGAAACGAAACGCCGAGAGCTTTACAAGAACTCACCGGGAACGGCGAGAAATCGTTGTCAACTAGCCAGAAATGAATCAGCGTGTTGACAACAAACTCGGCTCGAGCTGCAACCGTTGCGTCGTGGCCCGAGCCGTAGTGCAGGATGGAGCTCCGGTAAGGTTGGTGAGATGATAAATCGCAGGTTGGTACATTAGCGCGTAGGTACGCGTAGAGAAGACGCGTGTAGAGGTTATAACATTGAGTATTTTGTTTTGAAACGCTACGTTTGGAAGCTGAGAAACCGGGGATTGATGAAGTCCAATTTTCTAACATGAATTTAACGGCGGTTGTTTTGACGGAAACTTGATCCGAATTGTCGGAATTACCCTTGGATACAGGGTAATAAGCGAACCAGAAGAAGAAGTATTGGAAAACATTGAGTTGAATTTGGAAAGGTGGAGACGATGAATTATTGAAGAGTGAAGGACAGAGATCGGAGAGATTGTGTTTATCGGAGAGAGAGCGGGTCCAGTGAGGTAGACGTTCGGCGGGGAAGACGTATTTAACGAGGGAGAGACGGTCTACGGCGGAGATTGAGGTGGCGAGAGTGCCAGTGGGGGAGAGGAGAGAGAATAGGGTTTTGTTGAGTTCGGGGATGTTGATCCAACCGTTGGATGAAGGTGAAGTTGCGCGAGGGTTTTCGAAGCCGAAGAGGTTGCAGATTAGGGTTGGGAAAGTGAGGGAGAAGAAGTGACGGGATTGATCAGGTGAGTGAGTGTGTAGGAAGGTTTCTATGGAGGTGCAGACGGATGCGATTTCTGAAGGTGAGTTTGCTGATATGATGCTTGATAATAGTTCCTGGGATTTGGAGATGGAATCTAACGTGTATGAGTGAGGGAGCATTGTTAGATTGTGTGTGGATTAGGTGTTTAGGGTTTTGATTAAACTGAGAAGAGTGAGAAGGAAAAGAGGTTTTAGAAATGAGAAGGAAATTGAAATCGGTTATTTTGAAAATGAGAGAGGAGAGAGAGGGGAATGTGGAAATGGCGCGTTTTTAAGGGGAGGTGTGGAGGTAGTAATAATAAGAGCAAAAAGATTGTGTGGGCAGCGTGGCGACGTAATAGGGTTCCCTCTGGTATTTGGTGGGGCCTTTTTTATATTTTAAAATTCCAAAAAATAAAAAATGCATAAGAAATGCCACCGTCTCCAAGACTCTTCCCTTGACTGTTTTCTTTACGATTAGAAGTGGACAAATGGCAATTATTATGTGTAGTGTGTACCGTATTTGTTCATTAATAATCTAACATGGACTCAAGAGCAACAACTAATTAAAAGTTAAGATAGTTTTTTATATTTTATATTTTAAAGTTTAAATTGATATTGTTTTATTGTTACGTACTAATTGTTATTTGTTGAAAAATAAAAGGTTTGTGTTTTTATTCTTTTTGGATAGTGGTCGGTTGATGGAATTTTTTGAGTTAAACTAAAGTCTATTTGGTATGTGCCGATATTTTATTTTCCGTTTCTGGAAATAGACTAGGGAGGCAAGGAGACATTGATTTGGTAGTCCATTATTTTCATTCCATGCTACTGTACTTTGTGATAAGCGTTATAGAACAAAAAAAAAAACTTCATACTTTATCATTTTTTTTCTTTAATTAACTATTTCTTTTTATTCTTTATAATTTATTTATTATAATTTAAATAAATAATTTATATAACTTCAAGTAAATAATTTAAAATAAAAAAAATGCCTGATTAATAAATAATTTATTTATTATAATTTTAAATTGTTTATAAATAATTTAAATTGAAAAATAATTAATATTTTAAAGTTGATAATTTATTTATTTTAATTTAAAATAAATTAAAAAATATTACATCTTTAAATTTTAAAATACTACTTTTATATTTTAAGCATTAATAAATATATATTTTTTAATTAAGAGTGTCATTTTCTATCATTTTATATTATTAAGCTAATTAAATTGTTAATTTTATCAAACACTCAATTAACTTGACAAGTGTCAACTATAAACTATTTTTAACCATCAAAGTCAATAATTGCAGTTTGGACTTTTTGTCACCTATATTTTATAATTAATATTAGTGGTATTTACTTATGCTTCATCGATTCACTATTTTGTTTGATGTCCACTCTCCATCACCAACGAGGCTGCTATTTTAAAAGTTATTCATATTGGCGAAATAATTATTATCTATTTTATCTAGTATATAAAATAAAACTCACCTCTATAATACCATTTGTGAGAAGAATAGGTTAATTGAAACACCTATGAGAATTTTCATTAAAACTGAGCTGGAAATTTATAAAAGGTTACGATGATAAGAGTTAAAAAAGATAGATTATATACAAAGCGACCTAACTAATTACTAATTAGATAACTCAACTAACTAAGACAAATACACTCCACCAAACTAACAAACTATAACCTAAAATAACAAACTAATTAAAGCTAATTATCCTTTATCCAATATTAGTTTTCCATTATGCAGCCTTAATGATGGGTCACTACAGATAATAAAAATGTTTTTGGTTTTATCAAGACTTTTGTAGAAACATTTTTATTTCACGTAAAGTGTTGAAATTCATTAGATGAGCTTAAACATTAATTATTGTTTTATCAATAATTAGTAAGAGATTTGTACTATCGCATGAGTCCATGGTCCAAGTCCTGTAAAAAAAAAATATGTTGGTCCAAGTGATAAATTTGTTTTTTTACTTCAACTCTCTATAAATATACTCTTCAACACATATTTTAAGATATTTTATTTAATTGATTAAAATTTATAAATTTTACAAAATATACAAATTTCATATAAATTTGATGGAACCTAATTATATTTTAACCAATTAAAAATAATTTATTAAAAAATATATATTGAAAAGTGCATCTATAAATTTTCATTTTTCTCGTACATCTCACATTCAAAGAACTTCGCCCACACAAACTACCGATCATTTTTCCTATATGCTTACTTTTGTAATGACGAGGAAGACTGCTAAATGCACCCCACACAGGAACTTTAGCAAAACAAAATTAGAAGGATGTTGATCCCTGCACTAACATTTTACAACAAGTTAACAATTTCTAAATATTCAAACGTTACCTTGAATAATTTTATTAACATTAGAGATATTTTCATATAATAATGATACAATTTTCCTTCAATAACTTCAAAACGCAAATCTGACGGGTTTTCCGAACCGATGTTGATATGTTTTGCTTGGGTGTTCCTTTCTTTAAACTATTTATATTCAGATATTGTCAAATATATATAGTTTAAAAAAAAAAATCATTATTCCGATAGATATTTAAAATCAATAACATATTAGTTCAGTACATCTCTTTATGTATCATACTATCTATTAACTACTTTTTTATATATATTTTTTAATCTATTACACTCTTTATTAATCAATAAATTATTTGTTTTATCTATTTTTTTCATTCCATTTCTCAATTTCAAAATTTAAATCTTATTAATTTCCCCTTGCATACTTTTTATTATTTTGTTCTTTTTTTCTAAAAAAAATAAGCATAAACTCTTATATTAAAATTGTAAAAATAAAAGTTAATATTAAAATATTTAAAATAAACTTTGTCATTGATATATATAAAAAATAATTGTCACTAACACATAAAAAAAATTGACAAATATAAAAAATGGGACAAATTTTTTTTCATTGATGCTTAAAAAAATACGGAACACATATTTACATCGATAAATATAAAAAAAATGTACGATAAATATAGGTTATTGATACGTAAAAAATATGGGATCATATTTATCACCAATAAATATTAAAAAAATTATAAATAAATATTTATTATTAATAAACTTTAAAAAAATCAAATTTTTTGTTGTTGTCATTGGTACATATTTTTTTTTTTGAAAAAATTCACGAGATAAATATTTATCATAGAT
>JBBPBS010000007.1:4600456-4619800 GCA_037974835.1 Cicer judaicum | reverse complement strand
CACGGAATAAAAATTTGCTATTGATAAATATTAAAAACATCTATAAAATAAGTATTTGTTATTGATAAATTAAAAAAACAAAAAATTAATATTTATCTTTAATACATAAAAAAAGAATATGACATATATTTATTATTGATCAATTTATTAAAAAAAAAACTTGTGACAAAAATATATATCATTAATATATAAATTAATATAGATATTTATTACTGATTAATTTAAAAAAACACGAAACAAAGGATAAATATTTGTCGTTAAATGATTAGTTAAAATTATTATTTTTATAATATCTTATACATAAAAATAAAAATAATTATAATACATTAACCGAAAAAAAATTATACGCAAAATAATTGTTTGTCATAATTAATTAATTAATTAAATTTAAAAGAATTTATGTAGGCGGTGCTACACACTCCGTCAAGAAACCGTTATCAATTTGAACCGTGTAATATTTTTTGACGTTACTTTATATTACTTTATATGATTACACAAGAACCAGATTGCAGTTAGTTAAGTATTGTATTATATTTTACTATTTCTTCCCTTTACATCTAATAACAAAGAGAAGAAAATAATTAATTTTGTTATTTATTTTTAATTTCAACACAATGATTTTTTATTTGAAAATCAAATTAATTTTAACTTTGTGACAATTAATCAAAGTAATTTAGTTTGTGTTAAAATAATAAATATGAAGTCACTTATGCATATGACATAAGAATTTAATAAAGAATTATTTGTACCACGAATTTATAACTTCGTTAACAACGATACTTTTAACTATTTATATATTATTGTTGATCAATTTTTCTTTTAAATTTAATTTAACATTTATCTTTATTGTATAATGATGTGATTGTGTATTTTTTGTATCTTTATAATATCGTGTTTTAATTATATCAATTATAAATTCTTAAGAATATAATGTTATAATTTATTTTAGTATTTATACAAAACACTTAAATGAAAAAAAAGATATTTGTTAATTATCATATTCAATCAACTATTTAAAATAATATATTTATATTCATATACTATTTAACTAATTATTTTATCCATGAAATATGTTTCAAACTAAAAATTTGAACTCATTCGAATACATGAATCTTTTACTAGTTTTATTTATCACTGATGATTTGGGAGTGATTTAAATTTTTGGTAATTGTTTTTTATAGAAAAAAAAATTATTAACAACTGTAACCCCGTTGATGATCATTTTATAATATCCACTTATCGAATTTCAATATTGTCCGACGAGAAAAATGGTGTTGTATTTACACTTTCGATTTTTTTTAGCAATTTAAGTTAATTACCACTTTTCAAGAGCACTTATCAGCGAGAAGAAAACGTGATAGCAAAAGGACAAAATAGGAAAAGCAGTGCTGAATCCTTAAACGTGAAATATAGAGGAAAACTTTTAAGCTCACAAATCGACAAGGTAAAATGAAGAAAGTTCCAACAAGACAAATGTGAAGATCTTTATTTTTTGAGAGGCAAGAAGGAGTGATGTCTTAAGGTTTACAAAATGTTAATAATCATATTGATTATATCCATTAATCTACTTCTAAGTATGATAAAATTCAAAGTAAATTTTACACTCATAAATAATCATACACTTGTGAACTTTTTTTTTTGCCCATTTGATATTCTCTAAATATTGATTTTTTTTTAAAAAAAATATATGATCAAATAAGTATCATATTTCTCTAGGATTTGGCATCTAGTTGTGAAGTGCTTTGGCTTAACCTTGCATTGTCCTTAGATGAAGTAGTGTGCATCTCCAAGCTAGTTTTGCTTTGTTTGACATCATTATATACAAAGTATTTGGCAACAAAAACAAAGCCAAGGAAGTTGACGATGTTTAATGCTGCAACAAATGCATAATAATAATCTAAATGGGAGACATTTAAGTTATCCAAAATCCAACCACTACGACCATGTCTTTGTGTGATATCAGCAACAGCTGATAGAATGAAAGTACTAAGAAAACCTCCTAAACCATATGTGGCTGTAGAAAATGCTGTTCCTAGGCTCTTCATGCTTTCTGGTGCTTGATCGTAGAAGAATTCCATCTTAGCAATTTCAATAAAGTTGTCTGAAATTCCTGACAACGCATATTGAGGGAGAAGTATGAAAATAGTAAGAGGGATAGTATCATTGATGCCTAAGAGGTTGTTTTCTCTTGCAACATTCAGTCTCATTCTCTCAACCAAGCTTGCAATGACCAATATAATGATGTTCAATACAAGACCAATTTCTATTCTCTGTAGTATTGTTATTCCTCTAGGATTTTTAGTGTAGCGTCGAATCATAGGCACAAAAATACAATCATAAACTGCAATACCTATCATCATGAACACAATTGTAACTGCCGAGAGACTTGCTGGAGAAAAATTAAAATGAGGTCCTACTCTTCTATCTAGTGTCATGCCTTGTTTAATAAAGAGTGTGCCAATGTGCATTCCAAAGATACTTGGAATAATCGAAAAAATCAAAATAGGAATCAATTTTGACATTTGCTTAGTTTCCTCAATTTGTGTAATTGTACAAAGCATCCATGATGATGAGTTTTGACCTGTCTTTATAGCTGCTTTGTCAAGGAAACTGCAAGCAAAAAAAGAGTGTGTTGTCAATACATGACCAACAAGTGTAATGAAATTTAAAGTGATAAAAAGTAAAATTAGACCAAACCTGAAGAAAGAGGTGTGAGCAATTTTGATTCTACCATTACATGCATACTCCTCCACACTTAACTCATGTAGCTCATTTGCATCTTCTGGGATACGTGTCTTCCATTTTCTTACAGCAGCTACAAAGACTTGAAGCATCCTGGTTATTGGGCTTCCTGGGGGTAATTTGTGTCTATAAAATGGTGTTCCTAATAGAAACACTAAAATTGAAAATGCGAGCCCAACGGTTGGAAGCCCATATCCAAGGGTCCAACCTACATTGTCTTGTATGTAAACAAATAGAGTGGTAGAAAAAAGGACACCTATCAAAATGCTAAAATACCACCAATTGAAGAAGGAAAGTTTATGAGATTTCTCTTTGGGATCAAAGTCATCAAATTGGTCTGCTCCCATTGTAGAAATGTTTGGTTTGGTTCCCCCTGTACCTAAGACAATGATGTACAAGGCAAGAAAGAAAATACCCTTTTGCAACATTGATGCCTTGGGGCAATTTTGATATTCGATGTTTTTATCACATTCAGGTGGTCTAAGTGATGGTAGTGAAACCGAGAGAGTCAACAAACACATTCCCTGAGGTCAAACAAAATAGACACATATCTAATAAATATTAAATTAGGTCACATACCAAATCACAATTTTGTACCAGATCGTAATATTGGTTCAAAAGGAATAAAGTAAATATCGTTTACATAAAAGAATAATTACATATATTGGATATGTTTAAAAAAATTGTGTGAAAATGCATTTTAAGTTTGGTGTTATATGCAATTGGTTTTTAACGTCGCTAGTGTGATTTTTTATTCTCATCCATGCCATAAAAATAATTTGGCTTAATTGTAGTTTTTGTCCCTCTATTTTAGTTGAATCGCGAAAGTAGTTCCTCCATTTTGTTTCTCCTCAGTTTTGGTCCCCAAAACAAAATTTTTGTCCAAAATTTGATAAAATTTCATTTTTTAAAGTCGTACTACATCATTTATGATTATAGATTTTAGGTACAATTGTTGCAAATGAGATCTTGAGGCATGGTGTGACTTAAATAAATGCAAAAAAAAAAAAAATTCATCAAGTTTTGGACCAAAATTCTGTTTGGAAACTACTCTCGCGATTCAGCTAAAATAGGGGGACCAAAACTACAATTAAGTCAAATAACTTCTTAAAGAGAACATTATGTTTTGGTTTAATTCTAGACTATGAGAGTCCATTTATCTATGGAGTCAAATGAGTTAAGAAAAAAAAATCAAAGGTTAGATTTTTTGGTCGAATTTTCAAATTTAAGACTTTAGTCATTATCTGCTTGTTTAATACAAATATTTTAAAGGTCTCAAAAGAATCATCTAAATTCTCACATGGTGAGAATAAATATCATATTTCATACCAAGAGATAAATGCATGATGCAAATACAAATGTCCAATATCGACCAAGATAGGCATCAGCCACGTAAGCTCCTACAAGCGGCATGATCCACACTGAACCTCCCCAGTTGCTAATATTGTTTGAAGCTTCCACGGTACCTTGATGGAGTTTATTTGTTAAATAAACCACTAAATTTGTTGATATTCCATGATAAGCCATCCTCTCGAACAATTCATACCCTAAAAATTTACACATACATGAATAGTCAAATTTTAAAGTAATAATTATGTGAGTGGTAAATGAAAACAATAAAAAGGTTAAAAATAAAAATACTATAAAGGATCAACGTATCATATTACCTACAAGGAAGTAACAAGCTTTCCATCTTCCAGTTTTTGATCTTTGAATAGGTCTACCTTGTAAATCTACTGTGCCATCTTGAGTGTAATCTTCTAACTGCCCTTTTTCTTCATTAAATTCCATGATACTAAACAAAAACAACTATACTTTGAGCTCTGCTAGTGTGGAGAATCTTATTAGAAGGTTGCTAGCTTTTACAATGAGTTTTTCATATATTTAAGGAAATTGTATTTGATACTTAGCTTTCCCAAACTAAACTAGTTATACCTCGTCCATTTTGCATTAGCCAACATGATGTAGAAATTCTAAGGCAAAAAACTTGAAACAACAATGCGCCGCGTATTTGCTTTGTACTTCTTCATGTCATTTTTTTTTTATAAGTTTCGTGTGCTTACCTTTTCGACAAAGTTGCTAGATCTTTGAAATTGACATGGCACAAAAAGTCACAAGCTTATAAAAATAAAAATAAAAATACATTAAAATGGCTTTTCAGCCTTTCCATGATATAAAACAGCTTTCTCACACTCTATTTATAGTGAGTGAGATAATTAAGTTAGCATTCTACATATTTTTTATTTGGACTAAAAACTCAATTTTTTCTTTTTAGAAAATTAATTGATGGATGAATATTGATGTAATTTATATTTTTTATTTAAAATTTTCAATATCGCTTATTTATTATTCATGTTAATGTTTATTTATTTCTCCTCATAAATAATGTTTGTCCTATGATTTGTTTTTAGAAATTCTATAGTTTTTTTCAGCAACTTTCCCATTTACATAAACTTTATTAATTACAATAAATTACAAACCAGAATATTTTTTCCACTGAAAAAAATAATGCAGGTTTATGTTAGGTTATAAAATATCGTATAATAAAGTTCCATAAAAAAAAGTGACGCACAATACAAGCTTTTAAATTAACAATTGACACTACATTTTAATTTTGCTTTTATGAATAAAAACTAGTACGGATCTCGTGAAATGGTTGGGGCTATATATATATATATTAATTATTATTTTGAAAAATTAAATTTAAAACTTTCAAAGAATTAAGGAGATAAATACTTTTGTAAAATATGTTGCACCAAAAAATTGTTTTAGTTTGTTGTTGTAAAAACTTTATATATGTATATATATAACTCATTTACAACTTAACCATCTTAAATCTCCAATTTAGCATCTTAAATTGTTTTATTAATTTTCTATTTATTAAATAAACCTCACCAAGAATCCAAAGGACATTTGACCATTTTAACTTAATTTGGTCATGTTAAAGTATTAAAAATAGCTATTTTCAAAAGGTGGTTCCACAAAGTGATACTATATTTAAATGTAACATGTTTAGAATTTACAGCTCAAGCATTCCTATTGACATTGTATACAAAATCAAAGCAGAGATGCCAAATGAAATTTTTACACTTAGTAATTCTCAATTTATGTTGGCCCGTTGTTTTGGATTGCCATCATCTCTTAATTATCTCATCACCACACATGTTACATACTTTCAACTTCTTAAAACCATTCTGTCTAATTATCAATCTCATCGATAAATCATGTTAGTACCAAACCAAGAATAGAAGGCATGCATGATATTGTTAATAATGCACTCCATACATAGAATAATAAGTTATAAATTTTCGAATGAATTACATGCAGGGTGACTCACTTTTTAAGTAGAACTTCCTAATTTATTATTATTATTATTATTGAAATAAAAAAAATACAAATAAAAAAGAAATTTATGATTTATTGGACTTGACACATGTAAAAGAAAATAAAAAGAAGGAAAGAGATTTCAAATCCCAAATACAAAAAAACAAAATAGCAACAACGACTACACAAAGAAATAGAAGGCACTAAATACAGCCGCACAAGAAGAAGAGAAAGAAAAGTTTGATTTAAGTAGTGGTAACAATGTATGTTGAATCTATAATTTTAATATGTTATTTTTACCATTTTAATATGTAGTTTGAGTAATTTTACCTTTTATAAGAGACTTTAAAATTACTAGACTATGTCTTGCGTTTTTTATTTTTTAAATTTGAAGGAAGTTTCTATGATAAAAATTGTGTTTTTCTCAAATTTAATTTCTGCTAATTATTATTGTTATGTATAATTGTATTTTTTGTTTGACCATTTATTTATACAAGTGGAGAAAAAAATACTGCATTATTAAGATAAATATATCTGATTTTTACCAAGATTAGACAACATTCAACATTCTAACAGCCATCCCACAATAATTTCCAGAAACCAAAAGTTGTGCAAATAAAAGTATTCAGTTGATAATAGATAAGGGAAAACCCCAAATAAAGAGGAGATTAAAAAATCATTGAGGACTCACCTATTGAAAACACAACCAAAAGCAAATATAACTATTTACCTCTATTGACGCCATCATGCCTCACAAACTGCATACCTGATTTTCTAGCATAAACAACAAAATGAAACTAAAAAGCATTCCAAAACCGTTAGAAAATTTAAAGGAAAGGGAAAATTCGTAACCAATAAAAAATGGTGAAAATACATGGAAAACATTTAATTAATTAGCGAAAATGGAACATTCATACGAGAAAACATTTAAGTTAAAGAATAACAGATTATGAGGAGCTTAATGATCAATTAGAGCGGTAAGTTAGAATTTAGTATGTAATAGATTTGAATTAACCGAATAAGAATGATTGGATAATTGATTACATGTGTGGATAGATAAAGGATGGAAACATATGAAACGAAGGCCAATGAGAAAATCACGAATTAATTCCATTTCATCCATGCAGTAGTAGATATGGTAGTTTATTTTATGTTAGTTGTCTCGACCAATAAATAAATTTAGAATTGTATAGAATCAATACTGATTAGTATAACAGTCATGAGGTTAAATTCTTTTTGTTACGTTATTTTCACATGTTTTCGAATTATAATTTTTTTATGTTTTATTTTAAACCAATTTTACTCGTATTTTTATTATATCTATACTTTAAAATATTTCCAGGATAAATGGTATCTTGTGATTTTAAAAAAGAGACTCATTCTCTTATCAATGTTGTTCCTTGTTTAATGAACAATGTTATTGTTTGCATTACCATAATTGTTAAGATTGAAATAGGAATTATTCCTCTCATTTGCTTGGTTTCCTTAACTTGTGGCAATGTATAAAGCATCCAGATTGAAGTTTGAACAATTTTCACTATTGCTTCGTCAAAGATTCTACAAGCACATAAATGGGAGAAATATGTAAGTACACCAGTCATACCAAATTTTCTTGACATAAAAAAATAAGTATAGTAAGATTCAAAGTGATAAAAAGAACATAGATTCAACCTCAAGAAGAATGTGTGATCAATTTTATTTCTACTGTTACATGCATACTCTTCCATAGTTAGCATATGTAATGTAGTTCTTTTGGAACACATATCTTCTATTTTCTCATAATAGCTTCAAAGACTTGAAGCATCCTAATTATAGGGTTGTCTTAGGGAAATTTGTGCCTATAAAATGACATTCCTACCAAAAACATCTATATTGAAATAGCAAGATCTATGGTTGGAAGGGTCCAATCCACATCCACATTGTCTTGTATGTAAGTTAAGAATGTGTTCTGAAAAAAGACACCAATCAATTTGCTAAAAATTCACCAATTTAAAGAAGAAAAAAAAGGGCTTATAAAATCCCTCTTCAATATCAAATTCATCAAATTGTTCAACTCCCATAGTAAAAATGGTTGGTTTGGTTCTTTTTGTACAAGGCAAAGAAAAATATACCCTTTTTGCAACAGTGATACCCTATGACATTTTGGCCTACAATGTGTGTACATATTGTGGTAGCCTCGATGATAGTGAAACTGTTATAATAAACAAATATATCTCCTGGGTTACAAGAAACAAGAGTATATTGTTTATAATTACGTAAGATATATTGTACTATACTAAATCAAAGTCTTAATGATGCATCAAAGATAACAAAAAATAACTTCTACCTATGTTCGATGCCTTGAAATGATGCTATTATTCAAAATGTATCGTTAAATTGAAGAGTTCTACTAATACATCACTTTCTTTCTTTTTTTTTTTTTTATATTTTCTTTTATTGAGTGTAATTAATGTTGATGTCACTGTTTTTGGAATGAATCCTATCACACAAGAAAAATGGGAAACACGTGATAAAAATGAGACACATATAAATCCACATGATTTCAGCAAATAATAAATGGATGGTTTTAAGTAAGTGTTAGAAAATATGATATTAGTAATTATTGGTGCGTGTCTTTCAAATTCCTTATATAATAGGTTTTTTTCTTTCTCTTCTGTTACTTTGTAGATTCTAATTTTAACATTGTGTTTGGTTCACCAAAGAAAATGAGAGAAAATAAAATAATGTAAAAGGAAAGAAAAATGGTAGAAAAGAAAATAATTTTTTAGTTGTTTGATATAAAAGAGAGTGAAACAAAAATTAGAGAGGAAATAAATAAATCTATTTATGAAATGCATATGTATCCTTAAATAAAAGTGAGAAATAATTAAGATGATAAAAATATTTAAAAAGTTAAAATAGTATTAAAAGTCTAAGATAAATTAAAAATATTTATATTATCTATTAAAATAAAAATGGAACATGTGAAAATATATTTTTAATAATTTTTAAATAAAATAATTTCAAAATTATAAGAAAGAAATTAACATTATATTTTATTTACTATATTTCGTTTTATAAATCCTATACATTTTTATCAATTGGCATGATTGGCTTCCTAATGGATGGGGAACAGAGTGGTGGAGAATTTTCCATCCTTCGTTTCTTTGCTGAAAGAAAAAAAATGCTAAAAATATAAATTATTTGGACTCATTGGCTAACATATGGTCTATTTTAGAAATAACGTACCCGCAATTTAAAAAATAAAAATAAAAATTTAGATATCAACTTTAATTCATGTACTGATACTCTTTGAGTATCTAAGTGTCTTTATTCATATTAATTATCTACGTCTTAATTAAAATAAATCGATAAATAAATAATATTATTGTGATTAAATTTAAAAATTATCTAAATATTTTAAATTCAATAATCAAATATTATAAATTAATATATTTTTTAACTCAAAATATTTTAAATTACGTTAAAATACACATATAAATATTCATAATAATATTTTATGAAGTTGCAAGTTATACGGCATAATTATTCAAGATTTGTGAAAAAAATTGATAGGAAATTGCAAGTATAATTATAAAATCACAGTTAATAAGATACAACTCTTAGTTATAAAGTCACAATTATTTACTTATTCATCAAAATCAAATTATTAAAAAGTTTGCAAACATTTATCTTTGGATTATAAATATTGTACTAGTTCAATGATATCAATATATGTTAAAACATAAAAAAAAATTAATTAAATTAAATATTAATATAATAAATAATATATTTATATAAGTGGAAGCGAAAAAGATACTATAGTATCCGCTTAATTTTGTAGGTAATTATTCGTCATCGTACTCATACCTATTATACAAACTTTTACTATATTTATTACAGTTTTTTTTGTGTGTGTGTGTGCATCTTAGTGTATTTGGTTGGAGAAAAAAATTGTGTTATGTTGAAAGGAAATTGCATTGAATGTGGAGGAAGTGGTTGACACAATCAAGAGATTGTCGTGGCCTTGATTCATAAATAGGATAGGGAGAGATATAAATCTTTCTATTTTTTTTAGATGGGTGGAATTGTCTTTAAACTTGTCGACTATGTGTAAGCAAATTTTCTTTTTTGGGTTGATTAGACACCTCATTCATTTCATGTAAATGAGTTGAATACATCTTATACTTGTATTAATAACATCTTTTTTTATACAAAAAATAAAAACTACATAATTTATTTTCTTGTGAACTTTGCTACAGAATTGAGGAAAAAAAAAATATAAAAGACTCCTAAAACTTCAAATAAAATTCACATATTTTAATTAGTTATTTTGAATATTGTTAAAGATGATTTAGTTAAATCTAAATGTTTATTCCCAACTAACATGAATTGAAGAGCACGTGGAAGATTGTATTGTAAAGTTGAACATAAATTATTATTTTTCGTTTTAATTGATTGTGACAATGAAAATGACTCTACTATAAATGAGACAAAGAAAATTGAAAAAGACTTAACTATCAAATTTCTTTGAATATTAAGCTCGCCTAAGATGCCTCCTTCCGTAGAATTGAGATTCTTTCTATTTTTGAAAAGTAATGAAAAATGATATTCCTATAATTTTTCTGTATAAATCAATACATTTAAATTTATGTTACATATTCTAAATATATGTACAAATATTTACACAAAATTATAATAACGGACGAGGAAAAATTGGAGAGTAATTTAATTTCCGTCCGTCGTTGTAGCAATCAACTTCATGAGATCATAACATGTTTCTACTTTTGATGGCAGCGTTCGTGATTATTGTTTTGGAACAGTAAAATGACCCTTTCAGATGTTTTTTCATGACACCTATTTCAAAAATTGTAAACAATAATTGCCACCCATTTAAAATACTCCTTTTGACAACAACAAAAATCTAATTTCACGTCACACTAATTTATTTCACATAAATATATATATATATATATATATATATATATATATATATAAAAGCTTACAGAGGTTTAATTACACGAAGGACTAGTTAACATACACTTTACTTAATTAAATTTTTTAATCAGTATGAAGCAATATATTAGTTACTTTTATAATAATAAAGTATTTTGTTATTTATACGCGAGCCATATATATATTAATTATATTTTCTGAATACACAAGCCATATTTGAACTATGAGGAACAAAGAACATCTTTATCACATAAACAAATTATAATCATGTAGAAAAAAAATAGAGTAGTCTAGTTAGTTTATATTCAACTCGTATCTTATAATAACCTAAGTTTGAATTTTGTTGTTGGTGGTTAATATTTGAAAACTTTGAAGATTTATCATACTCTATAATGAGTCTCTCATCTAAATTTTTTTGGAAAAAAAAATTTATTTCAATTTTATTAGATTATTAAGCCTCATCCCACAATGTCTCTCTCCTCGCAGTTTAAGGTCAATTGCGTTACTAAAAGCCATTGTTCTTCATTTAAAAACATCACACTAACAATATAATACACATCAAAGTTTAACAGAACTGCCAACAATGTTAATAATGGCTTTAAATTTAAAGGACAAAATGTCCAATTAAAATTACTGTGTTTTGAGGCTTAATTAGTAATATCCATGTAAACAAAGAAACTATACATATATCATTAAAAAACAAGTCAGAGAAAACAATTACAATTAAAAAAAGTCCAGCTGAATTTTATTCCACATAAGTAAGAATTAATTAAAAATAAACTCCATCTGAATCTTATTCCACACAACAATTACAAAAGAAGAAACAAATTGACAAAAGGGGAATTTAATATTCACAATAATTAAAATTTAATCGAAATATTGACACAAGTTTCTTTTGAGTGTGATTTATAAAACATCTATCTACATTTAATTTCTAAAATTCCACGGCACAAAAATTTGATTTTGAAGTGAATTTAGTAAAAAGTGAAGTGGCACCCCTCAAGGCTCAAACCAGACTTAACACGAGTCCCATAGAAAAGGGTCTTCAAGCCGGAAAGCCGAGTCTATATGTTGAGCTCCAGTTACAAGCCAAGCCGATGAAGAATAATCAAGTGAGAGATCAGGAAGGTTCAAAAACATGTCATCCTCGCCATTCAAAGATGCTCCTTCATTGTGGCTTGAAGAATACGAGGCTCGGCTCGGCTCGGCTTCAGCTTCCAATTGAAGTTGACGAGTTGGATGATTATAAAAAGTTGCGGCTGCTTTGGCGGCGGCGGCTTGGATGTCCTTAGGAGAAGTACTAGCTGGACGCGGCAACATAGCGGCTAATTCGGGGAAATTAAGGTAAGCCGAAGAGCCTTTGATAGCAAGAGCCGCCACGTCATGAGCTCGAGCCGCCATATCTGGAGTTGGAAAAGTTCCAAGCCAAATTCTTGATTTTTTTCTTGGCTCTCTAATTTCTGACACCCATTTGCCCCATTGACGCATTCTTACTCCTCTATATGTTGGATGCTTCCCATCAATATCATTATTATTCACTTTTCTCTTTTTCTTTTCTTTGATGCTACTATTGCTTAATTCTTTGACATGTTGAGTTTTCTTCTTAGTGGTAGTGGCTTCTTCTTCTGAGGAAGAATTAGAAGTTGAGGCAATAATAGAGGTAGTTGATTGAAGTTCATGAGTGTGAATAAGGACAAAATCTTCCAAATCCATTGGGGGAGAGAAACTAGAATAATGTGAGTGAATGAGAAAATGTGGTGAGGAAAGTTTTGAAATAGGTTGAGCTTATAATTCTTTCCAAATATTAATTAAAGATATGGGTCCAAAGTTTTAAAGAGAAACAGTTGCTTTGTTTCCTCTTGGCATTATATGCTTCTCTCTAAGTTGCGACTTCTCTAGTCTTTGGCTTCATTAGTAATAATGGCCATACGAATATATAATTGGCCTCTTGGCATTATATACTTTTAATCGCAAATTATTTTTAGGTTTTATTTTTAGTCCTTTAATTTTTATATTATATTTTGTTTTCTTAAATCGTCAATGTTAAAAATGTTTGTCTCTTAACTTTTTTCATTTAATTTTAATTTTTTAAATTAAAAGTATCAAACGCTTTAATATTTATATTAGTTTTGCATTTAAGTGTGTAAAATATTTTCTACGTTAACATTAATACATTTTACATAAGAGACACAAACTGTAATTTACCCACAAAATATTTTAACCATATATCTAAGATGAGATTTACAACTAAAATAACAATAATGTTTCATACATTTAATAAGATAAACACATCATGATGGAAAAAGAAGAACAAATTTTTTTTGGTGGAGATTTGAATGTAAATTCATCATATTGTGGGAGTTTAATATCTCCTATTAGACTTAATCTATTGAGATCTATGATTTTTTTTTTAATCTTAAAAGATGTTGTAAATATCATTATAGTTAACTTATACAATAATTAAGAAGTTTGATATTGGAATTTGGAAAATGACACTCTCTAACAATATAAAGATATTTTTTCAGTTAAATATATATTACTATACAAATTCTCTTGACTAATTACGTTTGTTTAAAGCAAATTGGTATGAAATACTAGACACGTAAAATGGCTCAATTATGTATATTCCTTACTGTAACACAACTGATTTTGTTTTAAGTGATGGTTACATCAAATCAAGTTCCTAAGCATAATTATCTTGGCGGTATGTCATTTCATACTCACTAAATAGAGTGATTAGTTAGGAGCATTTTTTTTATCAATAATAGGTGGTCCCTTATTTATATCACAACCGGTTCCTCTTTTTGTATTATCGTCATAACATAATTGATCACTCTCCACGTATGTATATGGCTTTACGATCGTTATTTTTATTATTATTATTATTATTATAAAAGATATTTTATTGCGTATAATTATATATAACAGTAGATAATATTATTATATATTAGTAATAAAGGTATTTTAAACATTTCTATTATTTTGTATATATACTCATTGTAACTCTATTAACTCAAGTTTTGTTCATTCTATGTTATGCAACCCTAGAGTGGTTATTTATTGGTTGTCTATCTTCTTCCTCTTTTTATTGTTAACATGGTATTAAAGAGTTTTGGTTGATTTTAGAATCTATTGTAAAGAAGAGAGAGATTATTTTGATAGAAAAGACAACCACCAAAAGAGAAAAGAGAAGAGTAACCCTATTCCCGATTTTGTTAAATCAGTCTTAGAAAAATATCAATTGCGCATTCGTTAACCGTTGGATCGGGCTGATTTTTGGACAGTAGGTTCGAAACATTCAGATCTTCGTTTTCAACGGTCGGATCGGGGAAACGACGTCTGGAAGGGGCGAAATCGCACTCGAACAGCAGCAGGTTATCCCTAATTTATTTTGTCTCAGTGATTGTGCTTGTCGTATTTTCCTGTCATTATTTGTTATGGCTGGTGCTAAGGATGATTCTCTTCAAGCTGTTAGTGTTCACCTCAATGGACAAAATTACTCTTATTGGAGTTATGTGATGAAAAAAATTTTGATTGGAAAAGATATGTGGAGCTTTGTGGATAGAACTTCTGTTAAGCCTACCGATAAAAAGAATGAAACTCAATATGCAAAATATCTGAAAACATGGAATGTTAGTAATTCAAAAATTATTACTTGGATTAATAATTCTGTTGAGTTGTCTATAGGAGTGCAACTAGCAAAATTGATACTGCTAAAGAGATTTAGGATCACTTGAAACGTTTGTATGTTCAGTCTAACTTTGCAAAACGTTATCAGTTGGAAAGTGATATTAGAGCCCTTAAGCAGAACAATATGACCATTCAGGAATTCTATTCGGCAATGACTAATCTGTGGGATCAATTGGGTCTTATGGAATCACCTAAGTTGAAAGTTGTCAAAGCATACATTGATCAAAGAGATGAGCAACGTCTAGTTTGGTTTCTAATGGCTCTTCGTGATGATTTTGAGGGCCTTCGTGGGGTATTCTACATCGCTCCCCCTTCCTAATGTTGAATCAGTAGTTAGTGAATTGTTGGCAGAAGAAATCAGACTTCAAACTCATTCTGGTGTGTCAGATAAGGGAATTCACTCAACTCCTCCATCTGTTTTTGTTGCTCCTGTTCAAAAAGGAAAATCTCAAGGGAGGGTTGGACTTGGTAATGATGAATGTGCATTTTGCAAAGAAAAAGGTCATTGGAAAGCACATTGTCCGAAATTAGGGAGAACACATAAAAAAAATTTAGGGGGCCATCGTCCAATGTTGTTGCTTCTACTTCTTCTACCATTGGCTCTAGTTCTGGTTCTGTATACTCATCTGAGACTGCTTCCCAAATATCTGATATTGCATAACAACTTCAAAAACTTCTTGCCACTCAATCACATGCAATGTTTGTCACCTCTTCTAAAGGTTTGAACTCCTCTGGTATGTCAGGTATATCTCCTTCCATATGGATTCTTGATTCTGGAGCATCTCATCATATGACATACGATGATAAATCTTTTGTGTATATGAAACATGCCTCGTCTGTATCAGTTGTGACTGCTGATGGCACTCCTATGCCACTAGCAGGCATTGGTTCTATCTCCACACCTAACCTTTCTATTTCTGATGTTTATTATATTCCTAATCTTACTTTTAGTCTTGCTTCTGTTAGTCAAATATGTGATTTCGGTTATTCGGTTATATTTTCTTCCACATCTTGTTGTGTGCAAGATCCACATTCTGGGAGGCTGATTGGGACAGGCCAAAGACATGGGGGACTTTATGTTTTGGATGACCTGTGACTCTCAGATACTACAGCCTCAACAACTACTGCTGACTTATTATCTAGTTTTCGCTTGAATTCTTTATCTTCTAGTTTTTATTTATGGCATTCTAGCCTTGGACATGTTTCTGCTTCTAGATTAAAATATTTGGCTTCTACTAGAGCCTTAGGAAAGTTACAAACTTGTGATATCTCATATTGTTGTGGTTGTAAACTTGCAAAATTTTCAGCTTTACTGTTTAGTAAAAGTGTTTCTGTTTCATATGCGCCTTTTGATTTAGTCCACTCTGATGTTTGGGATCCATCACCGGTTTTCACCAAAGGTGGATCTAGGTATTATGTTTCGTTTATTGATGATTACACTCGTTATTGTTGGGTTTATCTTATGAAAAATCGGTCTGAATTTTTTGACATTTATCATATGTTTCGTGCAATGGTCAAAACTCAACATAACTCTGTTATAAAGTGCTTTCGTTGTGATTTAGGTGGTGAATATACCTCTAATAAATTTTTTGAATTACTTGTTTATGATGGCACTCTCCACCAAACATCTTGTACTGATACTCCTCAACAAAATGGAGTTGCTGAAAGAAAACACCGTCATATTATAGAGACTGCTCGTTCCCTTTTGTTGTCCGCTTCAGTTCCTAGTGAGTTTTGGGGAGAAACAGTTCTTACTGTTGTTCATGCTATTAATAGAATTCCATCATCTTTTATATCATGTTTGTCTCCTTTTGAAAAATTGTATGCTTCTACCCCTGATTATCATTCTTTGAAAGTTTTTGGTTCTACTTGTTTTGTTCTTCGCCCTCAAGTAGAGCGCAGTAAGTTGTCTTCTTGTTCAGTCATGTGTGTTTTTCTTAGTTATGGGGATGGTCAAAAGGGTTATCGTTGTTATGATCCTCATGCAAGAAAACTTTATGTATCTCGTAATGTTGTTTTTCTTGAGCATATCCCTTTTTACTCTGTTTCCTCTTATTCTCAAATTACTAAGAGTTCTGAACTAACCCATATTGATCCATTTGGTTCTAATGATAACGCTTCTAGCAATTATAATATTGAGAATTGCAGGACAAATACTTCTACTCCACATGATGACATCCCTCTTGTCCCCCCGACTGCCCAACCACCTCCTGCGATTGTTGGTCCTCCTCGTTACCCATCTCGTCAACATAAGTCCACTCAATTACTTGATTTTGTCTATTCCACTTACTCAGCTTCGTTTGTTTCTTTCTTAACCTCTATTCACAGTTTGTCTGAGCCCTCTTCCTATAAAGAGGCTGTTCTTGATCCTCTTTGGCAGCAGGCTATGGCAGAAGAACTATCTGCATTGTACAAAACCAACACTTGGGAATTAGTACCTCTTCCTCCTAGAAAACGTGTTATTGGGTCTCGTTGGGTATACAAGATCAAAACTAAGTCTGATGGGTCAGTTGAGCGCTACAAAGCACGTCTTGTTGCTAAGGGTTTCTCTCAACAATATCGTATGGATTATGAAGGAACTTTTGCTCTTGTAGCCAAGATGACCACTATTCATACTCTTATTGCAGTTGCATCTATTCGTCAATGGCATATTTCCCAAATGGATGTCAAAAATGCTTTTTTAAATGGTGAGCTTCATGAAGAAGTATATATGGTCCCTCCACAAGGAGTTTCTCATAATCAAGGGAAAGTATGTAAGTTAAAAAATGCTCTATATGGTCTTAAGCAGGCTCCTCGAGCTTGGTTTGAGAAATTCTCTAATGTGATCACTTCTCTTGGTTTTTGCTCTAGTGAACATGATTCTGCATTGTTTATAAGGTCTACCACTTATAGTCGCATTATACTTTCTCTATATGTTGATGATATGATTATTACATGTGATGATGTTAGTGGAATCAATGAGTTGAAATTGCAGTTAGCCAAACAGTTTGAGATGAAGGACTTAGGAACTCTTCGCTATTTCTTGGGGATTGAAGTTGCCTACTCTCCTAGAGGCTACCTTCTTTCTCAATCCAAGTACATTGCCAACATTCTTGACCAAGCTCATCTTTCTGATACTAGAGCAGCATATACTCTTCTTGAGTTGAATGTGAAATATGCTCCATCAAATGGTGTTCCTTTACCAGATTCCACTTTGTATCGTACTTTGGTTGGCAACTTAGTGTATCTCACGATTACCAGACTTGACATTGCTTATGCTGTTCATGTTGTTAGTCAGTTTGTTGTCTCTCCCACTACAGTACATTGGGCAGCAGTTCTTCGGATTCTTCGTTATCTTCGAGGAACTCAATTTCAAAGCCTTCTCTTTCCATCATCATCTTCATTAGAGTTACGAGCTTATTCTGATGCTGATTGGGCTGGTGACACCACATGATTTTGTATCTTTCTTAGAGACTCTCTTATTTATTGGAAGAGTAAGAAACAGGACATTGTCTCTCGTTCCTCTACAGAAGCTGAGTATCGTGCTATGGCATCTACTACCGCTGAAATAATTTGGTTGCGTTGGCTTTTGTCTGATATGGGTATCTCTCTTTCTGAGCCAACTCTAATGCACTGCGATAACAAGAGTGCTATTCAAATTGCTCACAACTCGGTCTTTCATGAACGCACCAAACACATTGAAATTGATTGTCATCTTACTCGTCATCATCTTCAGCATGGAACCATTACTCTACCGTTTGTTTCTTCTTCTTTACAGATTGCTGATTTGTTTACAAAGATGCATTCCATCAAACATTTTCGTTTTTTAGTTGACAAACTCTCAATGCTCCATGTTAATGCATCGTGAGTTTGATGGAAGATGTTAGATGATATTATTATATATTAGTAATAAGGGTATTTTAGACATTTCTATTATTTTGTATATATACTCATTATAACCCTATTAACTCAAGATTTGTTCATTCTATGTTATGCAACCCTAGAGTGGTTATCTCTTAGTTGTGTATCTTCTTCCTCTTTTCATTGTTAACAGACATAATTAAATTGTTAATGAGTACCACAAAATCTTTGACATTAACTGTACCCAAAAGAAATCTTTGACGTAAGCGTTCTTTTAAGTGATAAACTTTTTTCACAGTCCTCGTGAATTGTAAAAGAATGATATGGAAAAGAAAATGTCATCTTGCCTTGTAAATGCAACTTAAATAATAAAAAGTGTGATGGCATTTAATTTGTTGGATTTGAGTTTTAGTCATACCCTTTTTCATATTTTGTGTATGATTTTTATCACTAAATTTTTTAAAACTAAATAAATAAAGAGAGAAAAAATATATAATAGCGAGTTTTGTGATGACAAAAATAAGGAATGAAAAATTTTCCACTCTTTCGTATAGCTAAAATCAAAATAATTCTTTCAACGACTTCTATTAATACAATACACGTTTTCAAAAAAAAAAAATAGACAGATTAAAATATTAAGTTGGAAAATTAATTATATATAAAAGAGTAGTCTGAAATAGTCAAACTAATTAAATAATGACACATATAATTATTTTTTTTTTATTAATATTTTTCATCATAACAATAAATATTTTCCTTATTATTATTAACATCTTCTCTCTCGTGTTCCATTTTTTTTTTACTCCTACTACC
>JBBPBS010000007.1:4576811-4600224 GCA_037974835.1 Cicer judaicum | reverse complement strand
CCTACTACCTCTATTACTATATAAAAGATTTTTTGTATTGATGCACATAAATTTAGAAAACTAATTTTTATATTAAATTTATCAATAATATATATTCTCATTTTAAAACTATTTTTCAATTATTCAGAGAAAAAAAAATAATCTCTTAATTTTTTTTCTATTTAATTTAGATGTATTTTTGTGAAAAATTAATTAATGCATCTTATAATTTGAATAATTGAAAAAAAGTCTTACACAAGATATCGAACTTTTAACTTTATATTGGAACTTAAGCTCAAATCGTTGAAATTTAAAATTAGTGTTGTGTAAATTGAAAAAAATAAAGAAAAATCGCATAAAAGGATATTTATCACACGCGTTGCTCGTAAGGAGGAGGTTTGAGATTTTGGATATATCTAAGAATATATAATTTTGTAGAAGAAAGAACGTCTTAAATCGAATACTACATAAGCCTCGCCACTGTTAGTGTTATTTTTTAGTATCCAAAAAGTAAAATAAAAAATTAATATTTATTTTTAATTACAATTATTCTTGCAGTTATTTAATTTAATTTTAAATAACACTTCAGTTATTTATTTTTTATTTTTTCTTAATTTAATTTTTTATTTAATTTTATTACAAAAATTTAAAAATATAAAAAAAAATATGAATTTATTTGAATATTTGAGTTATAAATTTGATAAAATTTATATCATATTGAAAGATAATTAATTTTATGAATTTTATCTAAAAATTTAGATAAATTATGATAAAAAAATAATAATATTATTAATATTTTAAAATATATAAGATCAAATTATTTATTTAAAATTAAATAAAAAATTAAAAAAATTAAAATATTATTTAAAATTAAATTAAAAAAATCGTATAAACAATTATTTCTTATTTTTACGTGCGCTATTTCTCTCTATAAAATCTTTTTACACACCTTTTTTGGTCTGTTGAGTGGATGATCCGATCTGTTTCACTTTTTGTTATAAGTTATTACTTGACTGAGTGTTCCTTTACTTCTCTCCGCTTTCATAAGTTAGTTTTTTTCAAACTAAAAAACAACACTCACTTCATTTCTTCCTCCCATTTTTAATCATATGAATGATTTGACGGATGCTTTGGTTTTGCTAGGCCACGCAATAGTTTTGTTTTTCTTTTTACATTATCATACAAAAAGACTAAGAAATTCGGTAGACATCATCATATCTACCTTTCTTGTCATAATTAAACGTACTTACGTAGCTAGTATGCACCCCTTTTTATATTATTATAATACATTTTTAATTTTCATACATTTATTCAATACTATTTCATTTTTATATCTTTATTTTTATTACATATTATCAATATATCACATTTTCAAGATATATACACTATTTGAAGTACACTAAACATTTTTCTATTATAATTAATTGATCTTTTTAATCAACTCAATTATAATAATTAGTTGATATTAACTTTTCTGGTCTATTTAACTATAAAAATTAATAGTGGGCGAAGCAGGTGTCTCAATGACCCTAATCGACATCATTTACATCTCACTCATATTCTTTAACTATATGCGGACTGTTTTCTAGATTAGTCTATAAACTTCCTACCACAAAGATGCATAGAAAAACAAATTGCTGCTGACATGTTAACACCCCACCAATATCCCTTTTAACATCTAAAAGGAAAACATGAACACTTAAAAATATGACAATCTTATCTGTATTATAATTTGCCTCTAGTCATGCTAAAGTCATCACATTGCTTCATAAGTTTTCTGATATCTTTAATAATTCTAAAGTGAGTAAGAAGAAGCATACCCAATTAAATTAAACAAGCCAGCAATGAGAAAGTCTAATTCAATCACCACTTTTGAAAAATTCATCTCTATTTAATGACCAATGCCAATACGAATAGCCTTCAACTCTACTTCCAAAACTGAGGAGGCTCCTATGAAACCAGTATAACATAAGAGAAACTGACTAGTATAATCTCTGATTAAACCACCAACTGATACATTATTCGCAAAGACCCCAACAACGCCATAGCAGTTAAGTTTACAAAACCAGTTACTTGTCATAAAAAATGATGGAAAAAAATACTTAGTCAAAGTTTTGTTAAAATATTTCTTTTTTATTAGATCAATGAAAAAGAGGTTTTTTCTTTTTTCCATTATTGGACCAATAAAATTAACCATATCTCATTTCATTTCATTTGACTGAAGTGGGACTTATTGATCTAATGGTAAAAATAAACTTGTACATCGTACACACTTATTTCTCTCTTCACCATAGAACCTTGACTTAAGAGATTATTTACATCAAAGTATATCCTTGGTGCCTAATGTACCTAACTCAATTTTTGGACCCAGATGGCTTTACATACCAGAAAAGTCAGGCTAACTGCTAGCACGACTGCCCTACTTGGAGCTTAATTGTTTATGACTGATATCATGTCTTTTAGAGAGTATGCATCTTCATCCCCACAGTGCATTCAGATAATTTTTTTCCCTCTTTAAAACTCAAAGTCTAACAATCCACAATCATTCAAACAAGAAGTTTATTTGTTCATTTAGACTAAGTCAGGGATGACCCACCACTCTAATTATCCCCTATTTGTTCATTTAGACCAATTCAGTGATGACCCACCACTCCAACTATCCCCTCCCAACTTCGGCACCGCCTTAGCACGCACGAATTGAGTATGAGCAAATAACTTCTATAGTCCAAAGTACTTTCCAGCAAATCCATCTTCATCTAGAAGACACAACCCCTAACAATTCTTGTCACTTTAACACCACTAACCCACGTTTCCAGAAGAGAAAGCAAGTCAACATTAAACCTACTTCCAGAAAACAAGGGGCAAATATGTTCTAACACTCCATGAAAAGCATTAGATGAATGAAGTGTCCAATGAATTCAAAAGTGACTATTCCAAATTTCCGATTATTATAACTCTTCAGTCTTTACAATTCACTAAACCAAATGATATGGAACACACATGTAAAATTTTGTAATACATTATTTCTAAGCATTTTCTTTAAGGGACACTAAGTCCTGCGTGGAGAAATTCTACATATAATCAAAAGTCCTCAAGGGCTTTTGCCTAAGACATTTGCCTTTACTACTGAATAATTAGATAAATAAATTATCTTTGACATTTCCGCAAATTGCATGCTCTTCTCGTGAATAGCCAGACACCAAGGAAACGAACTTTCTTGAAGAGTTCTTGAAATTTCTACATGTATGTAATAAAACATTTTTATTTTTCCTTCCCTACAACTTCATTACACGTCTTTATTGGAAGTGTACATAACTTCCTTCCGGACCCTGGTCAGCAGTCCAATTATTAAATTCATTTAGAGTCTAGCATTACGAAGTTGTTGCTTTAAAATTGGTCGAACAAACTCTTCAAAGCCATCTGGCACAACTGAATCATTCAATGGATCCTTCCATGCCTCCTCATATAGCTTTGGATACACATTTCCATCATAGCGGCCAAGAACTGAACTGAGGTAATGATCCGTGTAGTTAAACGAATCAACAAGTGCAATTGCATTAGGACGAACCTATACAAACATATTGTCAGTTAGTTAAATGTGGTAAAAACCTACACATTAGATGTGGCCATCGAGTTGCAATCATTTAGGACAAACCTGTGAATACAAGGACCTGAGCTGGTCATTGGCAAGTGAACCCTGTTTGGGAGTGATGCAGCCAGTTGAAAGAAAATCACCCAAATGCTTATGAAGATGAAACAAAGCATAAATACTACAAAGAATTTCTAATTGATGTTTCACTCCCTTTCCAGGTATATCTTGCTGCAACTTCTCAATAAATCTGAAAGCAAAAAAAGAAGCATAAATGTAGAGTGTCCAAGCATCAAGTATAGAAAGCTTAAACAAACGATTGATCAGGATATTGTTTGTTAGTAAAGGTCTCTTCAATGAAAGGACAGTCCATCACACTACAGACATTATGTGGGACCATACAAATGTGAAGAATCTCACTTGGAAACAACGATCAACTGGCAATGAGCAACAGCTGCCTCAGCTAGATCAGCTGAGAGTTCTTGGAAACCTGCCATCATAAAATCATTAGCATTTACAATGATCATATCTGATCATGCTACATTAATTACAACATAGAAATATGCGATCAAGAGTTCTTTTTATATCCCTGCTAACGCTCCTACCAAACACCAAGAAAACAAATCAACCATAAGAGATACGAGGATATAGGCTTTGACTTATTATAGGGCCGAATCATTTACCCTCTTCAGGATTCGTAAACTTGCTAAGATTTTTAGCACAGGTAACCGACTTCCTAGCAGCCCTAGCTTCAAATGCTCCCAGCACTGCATTAGGATTCAACCAATCCTCCGCTGCAAGCAATCAAATTTACTATAATTAACTAAGAAATCATAAAATATGATTAGGGATAAAATAATGCCAGGATAGTCTACACATGGTCTCCATATATATCAGTGTTACTAATCATTGCTAATTTATTATTTATGATTCTAATTATACAGATATACAATCCCAAATTAGTTCCTAACATGCTTCTTACTAATTCTAACATATACATGATATGCTGCCCAAATATTTACTGCCCCTCTGTCCTCATTGTAAGTGTCGTTTAAGGTTATGTGCATTGCTTAAGAAAATTATTGTGTACTAATTAGTATGACAAAATGAGCTTCATTTACTCAAGTACCATTATTATTATAGTAGTCAATGGGGTAGTTAGGTGGATTGAGATACAATAAATAAGGGTATATAATGGAAAAAATTAATTAATGCTTCATTGATGTTCTAAAATGACAAATAATATGAGATAAACAAATACTCCCAACATGACACTTAACATGGGGGGATTGAGTAATAATACATTCTAACAAATTATAACTCCAGAAAAACAGAGGTATGGTTAGTAATATTATCTCAATCCGTTAGATTTGGATTATCAACAGACTGATTTAGGGTTAGAATTTTTAATTATGTCAGTCTTTATATTCTCAGTCAAATACTAATTACCTTTTTGAACATCAGACCGAAATTCCAGCAGTTGTTCCACTCGTCCCATATAAGCTGCTGTACCAACAGGCTTTTTTCCAGAACCCAACTGAGAAATAATCTTCATGAGATGCCTTGCAACCTACAAGGGATTTTCAAAATGTTGTCAAACAGCTGTAGACCATTCTTAGTTAAAAATATCCAATAAATCTCAAAAAATCCAACTGCACCAGGGTATACAAAGCACAGAAACCTAGAAAGGACACAAGAGGAAACTTGTGAAAAGCATGAAGAGTGAAGATACAGCCACATGAGAGTAGGCAAATATAACTATGATAGGTCTGTTATTGTTAGTTAAGAAGTTAGTTAATTAGTTAATCGATTAGTTAGTGGGTGTGTTGCGAGATAGTAAGGCCAAATAAGGCAAGGCATGTTACCTATAAATAGAGAGGAAGGATTAGAGAGGGGACCATCTTGTTACTTGAATGAATTAGGGCCTTTTGGCATTGAGAAGTGGGCATACCCTCGAAACTCTGCCATGTTTAGTTTTCCTTGGAATTATTTCCCATTTTTTACAATAATACCAATTGGTTCCTATCAAACTAATGATGATTATTTTACTTATTTCTATGCTTTTGGAACTTTCTTCCATTATAAATATTAGACTTGACAGCCCTGAACTCATAAACAAAAAATATTTTTTAAAACCCAATATATTAAATAAAAAAAAACCAAAGGTCTTACTCTAAAAATACATATTAGTATGAACAATTGTGTATGAGGATGAGATCACACTGAATACAACCATATAAAATCCCATCCCTCCAAAACAAGCAGGCAGTTATACTGCAATCAACAAATAACATACAATGTGATGCAATCAAGTATATTCAAGATATATAAACCTGTAAAAGCAGCACAATGTTGTCTCCTTCATATGTGCAGGTAGGAACATAGACAGCAAATAACTCAGGGAGACCACTGCTACAAAGATAGCCATGGCCACCACATAGTTTGCGGCATTCTTCAATTCCATCCTGGAAATGAAGTAAATTTAACTTAATTTGGACTTCAAAGAACTCAAATATGTCATGAAATGAATACCATGCATTAGAACACAATAAACTAGTAATAAATAAAATACAATGATAACATCAGAGACACTTTGACCGTTAATATGAGCAGAATACTACCAATAAAAGCATGAAATCCAACATATAAAATAGATGAGATGAGATGAGATGAGCAGAATACACTGACCAAAATGCTTTGCACCTGGCTGTAAAAATTTAAATTTGAATTGACAATAAGTGAGATACATACTTAACATGCATGAAGAATCATAATAAAAAATCACACACAAATTCATTTAGTTGTTTTATCCATGATGCTATTGCTTGATCACACCCATCAACTCCCCCACACATCTATCAGCATATTTCAAACAACATAACAAAACCCAACCAGACGAACAAAAGTCAGAAATCTGATAAAGTATGATGTACCCGTTAAAAAGTCAAAAACGAAGTTCAACATGTAAAGAGGAATTTAAGGGAGGAAACACTAAAAGTATGATAAATTATCACTGAAAATCAAGAAAGGTGTCAAAATCTTAAAAAAGGATTACACAGATGATATACAGCAATACAGTTCTACTAAATGAACAAAAGTAAACCATATTTTACATTCTATAAAATGGAGCTAAATAATCCCTTATATTCAGCAACTAAAATCAAGAGGTAAATGGATAGTAGAATCGGTAATCACATACAGCAGTTGCTGAGGTGGTCAAGGACTTCAACCCCGCAGTGCATGCATGAGCCTCAGGCAATGTCGAAAAATCACTGGCTTGCAATCTTTTCATAACATCCGTGTAAAGCCATTTCAACCACTCACCAACAAATCTGAAAGCATATGCAGAGGCTAGTAACGGGAAGAGCCTAGCCTGTTGTGTTTTATAATCTATCACCTGAAAGGAATAAAAAAACAGACAGCAGAGACTGAGGCACACTTATAGAATAGATATAAGAGATATAGCTGGAAATCATTGACAGGGAAGATACATATCAGCCTAGCATCTCATTGCTCTTAAACTTTTATGCTGACAATGTTGCAAACCAAGCCACACCAATTGTTATTTTGATCGGTTAAAATATCTAAATAGACATTTAAATATCATAAAGTTTCATGTCCAAGAATAGTATGAAACTCGTCCACCTTCACGTTACAAACAGCATATATTGGATAGAAATACAAGAAATAATCACCTTAATTATGAATTCATGTTTGGTTTAGTTTCTTTTAATAGAAATAATCACCTTAATTATGTTAAAATATATTTGCAGTTCTTCCACACAAAAATTATTTTTTCCAATAACATAAGCTTAACCCAGACATGCAGCAAATCAGTAGCAGCGTCACATTAAGCAAACTGGTCCATTTTCAATTTGAATCCTGTAAGTTTGGGGTTCAGTCCCTTTGTATTACAGTTCACAGATTCTTTTTATTAAAAAGAAAAACCAAGGAGTATCTCTTAATAAAATAAGACTGCTCCAGCAACAACCAATACTGTGCATCGACAAAGGGATTGTACAAATCACCTGTGTTTCAAGACCTCCATTATTTGCCCCAAACTGTCTTCGAACAGCACTATACCTTGTAGCAATGCAAACAGCTCTCGACAAAGCAGTCGACGCATCAGATACAATTGTTTGTCTCACATATACCATAGTACCGTAAACTAATTGTCTCGGAACATTGGATTGTACATATTTTCCTTCCCTTGTAATTTGTGAAACCCTGATAGTTTTGAAGAAAAAAAGTCATACTCAGTATATAATTGACATAGACAGATAAGCACATTGGCAATTTAAAATGCATGAAAGTAAAGACAGTTTATCATATCCTTGTGATGGATCCATCCTTTCAACCCATAACTTATCTAAATGAGATATATTACCTTTACCAATCCACTATTTAAACCCCAATGTTATTGTTATTACTTTTTATGAATGAAAGGAAATAGACATTTACTGCAGATCATGCATGAATTTGCCACAGTTGAAGGAAGAGACTAGAGAGGTATATATTATGGGTAAGATAAAGTGATAAACTAACCTCATTAACATTTGATTCCTTGGAATTCGTACATGTTCAAACCTCATAACCCCATTGTCCATAGTGTTATATGCTCCATTTCCAAATTTCATTCCAATATCACCAATAGTTATACCAGGAAGAGGTAAGTGATCATCCAGGCTCCGCAGCTGGACAATGAAGCCTTCCAACATTCCAATTGAACAGATTGTTAATCAATTGAAGTCTGAATCTAACAGCAAAAATTTGGATGATTAAGGTATGTAATTACCATGCACTCCGTGATCTTTACCATCAGTAATTAGTCGGGCATAAACAACAGCATGTGTTGACACTTTACCCAACCCACCAGGCCACCACTGTTTAAATCAGCATAAAAAAAGTGACAATAATTCCAATAATTATATATAAATATGAATCTCGCCTAATACTCTTTAAAACAAGTATACACACTAAATAGCAACAAAGAGGGGGGTGCAAGCTGCTTTTCCCTGATTGTTACAAATGAAACATCAACATCTTAAGATTCTAGATCATCACATCATGAAAATGCATCTAAAAAGACAAGTAAAGGCTCTCATAAGCCATCTCCCATTTTACTCACTTTGCTTGAAGTCAATGTGGGGCTATGAATAACAAATTCGTCTGTTTTGGGGTCAAATGTTGCTGTTGTTTCTAACCCTTGAACATTAGATCCATGGCCAAGTTCAGTTTGGGCATAGCAACCAATTATTTGCATCTTATGTGCCAAAGGAAGCCACTTTTGCTGCTGTTCCTCAGTTCCTTGTCCTTTGATAGCAGGAATAAACATTCCCTGAAAAAGAATTTACGGGCTAGATTGAGAATTTCCATCCACATAATATCTCTTTACAGATAAGTAAGATATTAAAGATAAGAATGCCACCAGGACAAGAAATCGAGTAGTACCCAATGAAGATCAGTAAAAGCAGGTTCGTCCACAAAGGATCTTAGCTTGCCAGCTTCCTCCTCTGTATGATAAATATTAACAAAAAAAACAGCATTAGGCAACTTCCCGTTGATGAAATTAACAAGAAGATACCAAATGAAAACTAGAGAAAGAATAGAAAGAAAAAAAAACCGTTAAGACGAAGCTCAATAATCCTTTTCCATGCATAAGCTGCTTTCTTCAAAGTGCTCTTAAATAACTCCTTCCTACCAAGCATGGGTCTATTATCCTTTCTAAATGCCTACAACACATGACACAATCAAACATTTCAGACACTTACGAAAATTCAAAAATCACCACTTATCACGAAACTCCCATAAAAGGCCAAGTACATGAAGCTAGGATCAAAGGTAAGTGATATGCTAAACATTAATTAACACACCAAGTTTTGATCAAGCATAGCTACAACAATCCATTTCACATCCGCAGAGCAATACAAATTTCACACAACCTCTTCACAATTCACATAAGAGAAAGGATTTTCTGTTCACAAAATGGTCCGATCAAATGAAAATAAAATAAATAAATAAATAAATATCATCCCAATGATTTTATATATTAAAAGAAATTAAAATGAATCAACGCTATTGGATCCCTAAAAATAACATATATTACAACAAACCAAAATCAATACATGAGTGTTATTAGTTCAAATATACGCAGAAACAGAAGGTGAAGCAATTTGAAAAACGAAATTGAAGAGGTAAAGAGGAAATAGACCGGATCGCTGGCAACAAGGCGAGACATTCTATCAGTGACTTCAAAAGCATGAGAAGAACCAGCCCAAACAATCTTCATCGCGTCGACATTGAATTGAGCTTTGTTCCTTTCAAAAGCCAAGTGATCTTCACCTTCCATTTTTGCAAACCCTAACACAATACTATTCTGTATGGAATAATTAAAAAGAAGAAGAAGAAGAAAGAATGAGAACAACGAGATTTGCTTATTCTCTGCAACAACAGCCAAATGTAATGAAGCCAGCAATTAGCGTCTATTGTACTATTCTCTTCACTATATATATATATAAAAAAATATAAATAATACAATCATTCAGATATTCATAAATAAAGTGGATAGATACGCATTTCAAGAGTCCATTTCTGTACTTTTGTTTTCACATTAGAAAATACCGAAACGGACCGTGCTGCTTCCTTTTTCTTCTTAGATGTTAATAGTAGTACTAATACTTTTCTTACACAATTAAGTACATTAAAAGTAATGATTAACAATAATATAGCTATGCTTTGGTAAAGATTAAAAGTACATGCAATCTATTGGTCACATAAATACTAGAAGTCTGCTAGTGCTAACGCAACATATCTTTCCACCGTGGATATTATCCTATCTAAAACCTTACTATATTAAATTCTTACCATCGAATTCATTAATACTCTTAAATTAATTAAAAGTTTTTCTCTTAAATGTATATATCAAATCAGGGAAAAATTATTTTTTGTCCTAGAAGATATTTTTTACAAATCAATAATAAAAAAAATAAATATCTATTTTATTAATATTTTTGTTTTAAAATTTAAGTTCTTTTAATGTTGGATACACAAATTAAAAAATAATGCATTTATAGTGTCAAACAGTTTTACATTATCACTTCATCATAATTATTTAATTCATCATATTATATTGTCTAATTTTTAAATAAAAAATTATTATTTCATTGATTGTTGTTGTGGTGAATTATTATTAATTATCAGCGTAAAATAATTTTACATTAAGAGTGCATTTCGTTTATTTTCATTAAAAAATAGTCTTTGTTTTACTCAAATCAAGTTAAATAATTATAGATTGAGTTATTCTTATTTATTATTTTTGTTATTCGCATTTTTTGCTCTAGAAATTTGCTAAGTCTTACCTCGACTAGTCTAGGAAGAGCAATATAGCTTAAATCCATTTAGTTAGAACAACTTTAAAATGGTTGATGACAATATGACATTTCTTTTTGTTGGAAGGTGCCACAAAATGAAAAATTCATTTTGTATGTAAATTGGTGAGATGACTATTACATCACATGAGTTGTTTGTTGCACATATCCATCGCTGAGTAGTTCTTCACTTTGCCAGCATAGACATGCCATGTACTTCTGCCAAATAGTTATTGGGAATGGATTTCAGGGAAGTTATTACATAGACAACAAACAACAGTTGTGTCCATTATAAGTTGGAGTGGCTGCTAGTCTTATGTTTTCAACAGTGTAAGAATTTGACACTTAGAGTATGCTGCAAGGGCACACTTGCTATATTAGGTAGGTTTTACTATTTTGACTGTTAATAGCATGCAATGGAGTAATAGATTTAATGATTTTAGATATTATTTGGACCTATAGTAAAAAATAGGTTAAATTATATTTGTGCTCTCTTAATTTAATTTTAGATAATGTTTTAATTTTTATATTTTTTTTCTTGAGTTGATCATTTATTTTAATTTTAAGTGACAATTTGATATTTTATATTTTAAAATGTCAACAATGTTGTCCTTTTTTTTTACAAAAATTCAAAAAAATCATCAAATTTTTTAAATAAAACCCATAAAATTCATTATCATCTTCAATAAAATACAAATTTAATCAAATTCATAACTTAAATCTTGAAATAAATTCATATTTTCATTCTTTATTTGATGTTGTTGGAGATGAAAATATGAGTGCATTTGAATATTTGAACTATGAATTTGATAAAATTTGCATTATATTGAATATGATTATTAATTTTATGGGCTTTGGTTGAAAATTTTGATGATTTTTTTGAATTTTTGTATAAAAAAATATAACATTGTTGAAATTTTAAAACATAAAATATCAAATTGTCACTTAAAATTAAAATAAAGGATCAACTCGGGAAAAAGAAAATGATAAAAGACTAAAACGTTACCGAAAATTAAGTTAAGTGATCACACATGTAATTTAGCCTAAAAAATATAATTTTTAAAATAATAAATTATTTTAAAATATTATATTTTTAAGAATGAAATTTAAAAATTCAAACTAAATAAATTGTAAATAACATTATCAAACTAATATTAATCTTCTTGTAATTTAAAAAGAGTAATCCTTTTAATATTTTTTGAAGCAAATTCATCAATAAAGTCATTATACTGTATTCTCAATTGTTATCAATACTAATTCATTAAGTTTTTCTTGTAAAATGATAGACCCGCAAGTAAGACTTCAAAAACTTCAATTTTGAAAAATTTATTTGTGCAGAATCAACTGTCACAGAAATAGTTAACAAAAATTTATATGCAATAATTGTATTAGGAAAACAATCTAAGTTTTCCTAAGAAAAATTCCTTAATAGTAATAGATTTTAAAGAAAATAACAACCTATCTTATTATCAAAGACATTTGTTCTTGGTGACTAACATCAGGAGTACAATCAAGTATCATTGAGAAATACTTTGCTTGTTTGTTTTTCTAACAATTTTATTTTAAATTGCAAAATCAAGTAAAAGTATTAACTAATTTTGTATGGCATGTCCAAGATAATGAAAGTGAATCTAATCATCTATAATATATGTAACATGATTTTGGACAATTAGGTCAAATTCACTAAGGCCTGACTATGTTTAGCAAGGAACTTCACTATTGAAATAATTCTTTTTAAAACATTTGTCCAATGTTTCTTTACTTTCACAATTAGTATTTGATCCATTTTATCAATAGTTTTACCCTTTTTCAATATTTGACACAACTCATACCAAAATTGTGATATTTTTAACATGATCCATGCTTATCTCGTGTCCTCTACGTCTTTCATCAATATGTGACTAATCATCAAAACTCTCATTTGTTAATTGACCTTTACCGATCCCTTTCTTAAAAACTTTACAACAAAAATAAAATATTTTATAAGCTCTTTCAAATAAGCAAGTCAATCTTTATCGCACTTCTCTCTATTTGATAAAACTTTGGTATACCAATCAATCGTAAAGCGTCTATTCCAATTATCCTTATGATCCTTTACAATTGAAAAATCTCTTTTAAGACCTTTTGCAACTAAAAAACAATCATTTTAGAATCAAGAGTATTCTAGTTTTTTGGATCAAATAGTACCATCATAAATCACCAAATCAGTAATGAGTTCTTAAAATCTAAAACTCTAACATCAGATTAAATATTAATGGATAACAAGTTCTTAAAATCAATAAATCGATAATTTCAAATAAATTAAGTTCCTAAATAAGTAAATCACAAAATCTGAACATCATTATAACCTTTGGGCTCTGGTGGCGGCGTATGGTAGCAGCTGTCACATGCTCACATGGATGTGGAGAGGAGATGATAGTTGAGAGAAATTAGGTTAAGTCTTAGAGAATATATTATCTATTTAGAAAATATTTATTTTTGTCATAAGATGTAAATATGAAATTTTTGAATAGTAAATATACAAAATTAAATATATAAATACAATTTTTTAAAGTTCAGAGATACTATAAAAATAAAAATAAGACTAAATTACATTTGTGGTCATGTAATTTAATTTTAGGTAACGTTTTAGTCATTTATCTTTTTTTTTTTCCGTAGTTGACCTTTCATTTTAATTTTAAGTGGCAGTTTGATATTTTATGTTTTAAAATTTTAATAATGTTATCCTTTTTTATACAAAAATTTAAAAAAAATCATCAAAACTTTCAACCAAAACCCATAAAATTAATAATTATCTTCAATATAATGCAAATTTTATCAAATCCATAACTCAAATATTCAAATACATTCATATTTTCATCTCCAACAACGTCAAATAAAAAATGAAAATATGAGTTTATTTCAAGATTTAATATATAAATTTGATAAAATTTGTATTTTATTGAAGATGATAAAGAATTTTATGGATTTTGTTTGAAAAATTTGATGATTTTTTGTAAAAAATACGACAACATTGATGAAATTTTAAAACATAAAAAATCAAATTGTCACTTAAAATTAAAATAAAAGACCAACTCGAGAAAAAAAAATGACTAAAACATTAACTAAAATTAAATTAATGAACCACAAATGTAATTTAAAAAAAAAAAAAAAAAAAAATTTGAAACTCTCACTAATTGGGAGCCCTGTGCAAATATTATCGCCGCACATGGTTATAGTTGGCCCTAGATAGATGACAAATATTGCATTTGTTCTATAACTTGCCACATTGTATTTTGTCACGTTATAAACATGTTTTTGTTCTTTTTAATTTACTTAAACATTCTCGAAATAAATAAACCTCAAATGAATTAATTAACGTCTAGGTATGAAATCTACATATTACTTTAACTATTCCCCTTTCATCGTACTTCAACTATTTTACTCTAATTTTAAAACAACAATTACATTTGTAAGTACTAGTTATTGATGAAATGTTATTTGTCTTATACTTTTCACAAAACCAAACCAACCTATTATTAATTTTGACTTTTTTCTTTGTATATAATGATGACAATTATTCTGTTTTTTAGAAAAGAAAAAAAAACTAAATAATTATTCCATTTTGTATCTCAACCTCTCTATATTAATGCAATACAATTTCTCACACATCAAATATCTATAAAAAAAAACACAAAAATAAATTATCATACGGATATTAACACATTATACATAATCAAATAATGATGTTCATTTAAAATAATAAATAAGAGTTTGTCAAATAATAATAATAAATAAGGTTTTTTTTAGAGTAAAAAATGCTAATGACATGAATAATGTAATAACTATCTAAAACATATCTACGTTATCAATGATTATGACACATTTGCAAAAATATCTCAAAACAAGGTGGGGGTGCAAATACCAAATTTTTCAAATAAGAGATTTAAAAGCTCAATTTGTGCAAAATAAATTATCTAAAAGTGTAGTTAAGTCTTTAAATTTTTTGTAGGTACGAGTATAATTTGAGGGGGTATCAAATAAATTTTTCTCAGGTTTGAAACTTGAAACATACTACTTATAGAGTATTGGATTTGAATCCTCTTATGGACCTCAAAACTTCATCCAGTGTGATATGGAACCCAAAATCAATCTTAGATTGGACTTCCAAGATTGAATCTACTTTGAGATTATATTCAACACAAGCTCTACAAACTATAAGCATAGGTGTATGTTTGATTTTGATTTTGGATGTCTTAAAATTGATTTTTGAGATTTTAATTTTGACACGGTAGATATTTTTTACTAGAATTAACTTTGCCGTTACACTTAACTCAAATTTTAAGTTAAAATTTATAACTTTTGACTATAAAAATAATTTTTACACTTCAATTCATTATTCAACTATTGCTTTGTGTAAATGTATCCAAACACGTACTATTTTACATTCAAATAACTTTACACGCTAAGTTGACCATGAGAAATAGCTTATTTAATAAAAACACGTACTCACTTCAGACTTAAATATAAGAAAGAAAAAAACTACATGTAAACCTAATAATCTATGTAATTTTTTTACTTATATTTAATGTCAGAGGCTCGAAGAGAATTCATGACCAAAAATAAAACACCACTTTCAACAACAAAAAGTCAACTGCTTGAACTACATGACAAAATTTTAGTAAGGTGAAGTTCAGGTGTTAAAACACTTGAATACATAACCTTTTTATCCAATACTTAGATAGGAATCACAACTAGGTAGATTGTCAAACTGCACAATCAACTTTACATAACCCTGACAAATAAAAACTATTAACCAAACATTATGTTTTAATTTGGACCCAAAGTAATTCCTAGATGCTACTGCTGCCTACAAGCAAAGAAACAAACTAGGTTAACCATTGTGAAAATGGAAAATAAAAAATTATTAAGGTTATCCCAATACCAGATATATGATGAATTAAACAAGACCACATGATAATAATTAATGCTCCATGGAACACAAGGCACACTCAAACTGCATGGATGGCATTTCCATTCACATCTGAACTCCCACATGCTGGAGTTGCTTGAAAAGCCGACTGTCGTGAAGGTCCTTCTTCGAGTAGTTTACGAGATAGAGTCGAGGGCCCGGCGTCGCCAATAGTTTCTCCTAAACTCAGTTTTGACATGCCAACCAGTTCATCCACATTGATAGGGCACTTGGAGTGTACTGCAGTTGGCTTCACGATTTCATGCGTCTCGTTCTTAAGAGCCGGCTCCGGACTGTATCCAGACCAATATGGAAGAGGAAAAGGGAAGAATGGAGAATAGTATGCCGGATATACTACTGGGAAAGACGATGCTTGTGCGCTGCTGCTATCAGGCTTTAATGGGGCAGAATCTCCATCGTTTGAGTTGGTAGAATCCATGGACTCACATTCTTCGTCAAGCGGGGGAGGGGCGGGCAAAGGGTTGTTGCCTTCTGTTTCAGTCTGTGGCTGATTAGCTGATAAGAAGTCTTGTGGTACCATTGAGGCGTCCGCTGCCTGCAAAATCAATATGAAAATACAAGAAATCCATAAAATGAGAAGGTTCCAAAGGAAAAGGGAAAAGGAAGTTACATAGTAATTATAATCTTATCAAATGGTAATGAACAGGTTATGTGGGATCAATTCAATTATATGGAACATAATGTAAAGGAAACGCATATTTCATGTATAGTATTTGTAATAAAAGGGGACAAACTTCATCTGCAACAATATCAAACAAGCTGGACCGTCTTTTTCGTCTAGATATGTTGCTTTGCCTGATGAAATATTTCTGAGCATGACTGGCCACTTGAGTCGGTGTCCTTGATATAACATAGTTCCTAGCAATTCCACGCCAATCACCTTTGCCCAGCTTCTGCAATCCGAGTAAAAACATTCTATGTTCCTCCTCAGTCCACGGAATGCCTGCATGTAAGAAATTATATATTAAACCTTGACAAATACAACTTATGAAGGACGGATATTGACATGGGCACGATGTTGACACGTCAACACACGGTCATAATTTGAAAAAATGAACTAATTAAATGTAATTAAGGTATCAGCGAACACCAAGACACACATTCGATTAGAGGTTTCAGTGTTACAGACAATACAACACAAGAATTTTTCCGTAGTCCTCATTGAAGCCAACAGTAATGTGAACATTGAAAAAAAAAACACAAAAATGCATATAAAACTCAACAATGTCGGCCCAAAACATAGTTAGATGAGGCAAAGGATTTCAGCCTCCAAAAAAGCTCATGTAGTATTAGTGATTAATATTTTTTGAAAATGATAAAGCCTTAAATGCAAGTAAAAAGAAAAACCCAAACCCACAGCTCTCACTTAGAGCAAAAAGGTTAAAGGTCTATCTCGAAGTACGTTCTAGGCCCTACTCACTTTTGGGTTGGGTCAGCTGCCAAAGCTTGCGCAAAGCATTAGGGGAGGAAATAAACTTGACATGTTATCATTTAAGAACTTTGTACCTACTCAGAACTGTTTGTAATGTGAAAAAACTTAAGAAATCACCATAAAAAAAAAAGTGTGTATTCTGCTAATGCTTGCACATCATTAGGAATGAAAACCTGTGAAGTAGACTCTGACACATACGCAGACACAATACATTGATATTGATAACACAGAAAACATAGGACATTGTATATATAAATTAAATAAAATATAAACATTATTTATAAAAGATCTAAATTGAGAATCAAAATATATCTCAAAATTTAAATAGAGCAATTTGTTTCATTACAAAAACATTCTCAAACAAGATAGGAATTAGCATAGTATTTCACCTTCAGTCATTTGTCCATCTACTACCCAAAAGCTAAAAATAATGTAACTCAATTTAATGTCTTTTAACACCATTTATTGACCATCATTCCTTTGACACATCTTTAACCTTGTAAATGTTCACATATGTGTTCAAGGAGTTTCGAAAGTGTGTCAAGCAAAGAAAAATAAGTTTTATTTTTGGGACACCAGTCTGAGTTGATGATCACGTGTCGAAAACTGACGCATGTCGAACACAAAGACACACTTAGTTGCAGAAGTGGGTGTGCTTCATAGGTGAAAACTAGCTAGGCATGGTTATGTGAAACACCTGCCAGTCTGACATTTAATCTATCATAGTCTTTTGTCAACAAAGCTTTTTTTTTTTTGTAAAATATAAAGCGTAGTTTAAAGAGCTGAAACAATGAAATACATGCATACAAATGGACAGCATGCCCCCCATAATTAGGGTAAACTTCTAAAGTAAACAAACAATAACCCAATAGAAACTAAACATAATGATTTTGAAGCACATGACATTCAGACTTATGTAATAAATACATATCTATCCATTTCTTAGACCAACATTCAATATATTTCAGATTCAAAATTTATGCAACAAGCATATGTAGTAGTACAAACACTCCAATAATTCACTCACTAAAAAAAGACAATCACTAATAAAGTTAATCCGTACCTTTCTTGTTTAGTTATTCCCACAGTGACACCAACCAAAAATTTAACAAAAAATATTTTTTTTGGCACAATCGTAAATGGTACCAATCCAAACTAAAATCACATAATTAATCCTATATACATAAGTTCATCTAATTCAAAAAGAAAAAGCTCAAAACAGAACTAAATTAAATACTAAAAATTAAAATAACTAAATACTTGAGAATCAAACTCCAAAAATACGCATGCAAAAAAAAAAAGAAGCTTATAAGAAACAAACCCTTTTTTCTTTCACGTGAAGTAGAAGATGAACCAGCAACAAAATCCTCAGAAGCGTAACCGTCAGCCGCAGCAGCGTGATCAGGGTTTTCACCGGGTGAACCCGGGTTATTTAACCCGATATGAAGCGGTCCAGACCCGGAACCGGTATAGTGACTAAGATTACCCATACTAGCACTTTTCCGGATCGACCCGTCGGTTAATCGGACTCCGAATAGCTTAACACCGCGGTTGGGACATGTTCGTGAGTTGTGCCCATTGTGGCTACAATGGGAGCAACGTCGGGTCATGGTGTTGTGAAACAGATCGAACGGGAGGGGTAATTTCGGGTTTTGAAGATCCGAATCAGAGGATCCGAGACATGAAATTGGGAGGTTTTAAGGTTAGGAACCACGGAATAGGTTTTTTTTTTATTTTTTTATTTTTGTTTTTTTGGGTGTTTTTATTATTTGTGTTTGGTTTGGTCTCCCTTGGGTTTTGTAGATGGGAGAGAAAGAGAGAAAGAAAAACAAAACGCAACACTATCCATTTATCTTGTCGCGGATAAAGAGATGTTTTGGTACAGTGCTTCGCGGGTGTTTTCCTTGGAACGCGCTTCTTCTTTTTTGACCGTGGATTGGCTTCGTGCTTGTTGACGTGGCGTACGTACAGAAGTTTCGTACTGTGATTTAATTTTTTTGGAATGACGTGTGAATCTTCAACAATTTGATCAAACAGTTGCTTTTTGACGGAACAAGATTTAACAGTGACGGTTTAATTGATATTAATTGTGAAAGATTTTTATGCCGCAAATCAATCATCTTATCCTTTTTAATTTGGCTGATTTAATCATGGGTCAAACTTTATTTTGTTTATCAGTTGGATTTCGGTTATTAGAACTCCTTTTTTTCGAGAATCAAATAGTTGAGAAAAATAATTATCTATTTTTTACGACATAAATATTGTACATAGCAATCCAGCATACTTCATAGCATAAACATTTGAATTTTTTATTTTAAAAAATAGTATTTTAACACAACAAATTCATCTAACATTCAAATGTTCAACAAATTGAATTTTGAAATATGCATTACATAAATAATTATTAATAAATTAGTAATTAAATTAATTTTTTTATATTTAAATCATATAAGTTTTTTTTATAATTCTTTCGACATTTTTTAATTGAATTAGCATTAATATACTTAAAGGTCTTAAATCTACCACAATAACAAATACAATTTTATTAATCCTCACTAATATTTCATATAATTTATAAGCATCAAATTCTATCAAAACACTAATGTACACCTTAGCATATGCTATATTGTAAGGTACATAATGAAACATTTATGTGAATTTTTTAACATTACTGTTAAACAGGAATTAAATTTGTGAAATATATATTATAATAATGTGTATGAACATTTTCCATTTAACATCTATTTTGGGAAATTATTAATGGGAATTTTTTGTTGACAATATAGCATATATATAATATAAAGTATTTAATAATATATTAACATCTAAAACTATTTACTTTTTGTAATAATTATAAATAAATCCAATGAAATATTTAAATCTAATTCAGTATGCTTTTTAAAGTTCCTTATACAGATTATGTATCATACAGCGAATTTAAATTTTCACAAATTTGGTAAGAACTATATTAAATTGAAGAGTTTAATTACTATACACTTTTAATATAAACTTTTTAAAATAATTATAATAAAATTAAATATTTTAATGATTTTAATCGTATTTTTGTTTTTCTATTTTTATTAATTCATAAATATTTATTGTAATTTTATGAATAATAATTACTCATAAAATATTATTATAATTTATGTTCTATTGTTTAAAATATATTAAATTACTATGTTTTAGTTAAAATATTTAAAAGACACACAAAAATCATTGGATTTTAAATTAGAGAAATCAATTGAAGAAATAAATAAATTAAAATTGTAATTAAACAAATTTTTATCAAAGAAAGTGTGTACAATATTTTTATTTAGTCAAGGGAAAATGTGCTGTAAAGACCACCTTATTGACTTTTTTATTTTTATATATTAATGTATTATAGTAAAAATATTAATATATTAATTAAAAATTACAATATAATTGTATTATTATCACCTCAGAGTATTTGAATGGGATAATACAACTGTTGTTAATACTCCTTTATATAGTAAGAAAAAATTTAATTTTTCATGACAGATCATTTGAAAGAAAGACAATAATAATCACATTCACAAATCTTAACCATCTAGAATTTCATTTATGGTTAGTAGTTTTTAAGTGGTGAAATCAATGGCCGCACCAAATCCAAAATCTGGAATATGACTGGGATAGGAATCTTTCCACAAATGCTCATCACTCGATTATTATTAATAGACAGTCAAGATAAAATTAAGGTTCGTGAACATCCATCCAGATGTCATACACAATTACAAATTCAGTGGATTATATATATATATATATATTATATTCTGTTAACAACTTGATAGAATTTTAATATTTGATAAATATTTTCCTTACAAGTATATATATTTTAAATTTTGTTAACAACTTTATAAGGATTTTAATATTTAATAAAATATTTTCCTTATAATAGTACTGGCATCATCACCGCTACCACAAGCTCGTGGAGTCAACGGTCATTGATTTGTTTGTGTGTCTGTTTTTTTTTCAGTCTCATGTTTTTTTCTTCTTTTTTCACTCTTCCATTCGTTAAAAAGAATGAATCATTACTACAAGCAGTTTAAATCAAAAGTAAAATTGAAGAAAGAAAAAAGAGTCGCACAAGTATTAGTATCCTTCAATTATTTGACGTGTTAAAGAATGCTAAATTCGTAAATGGAATATTTCAAATACAGAGTAAAATTGAAAGCTACTTCAAAAATTAGTATACTCTTTACATATATTTAAATAACTAAATTTAATTATTGACTTAACAAATAATAATAAAATTACAAATAAAACATTTTAAATAAAAAATAAAATTGAAAGGAAAAACAAACATAAAAAGCTGTCTAATTATTTTATTTTTCTGTTATAGTTTCTTAAATTTAAATGAATTAATCAGTGATAACAAATATCCTAATGTAATGTAAATAAAATATTGAATAAATTAATTTACAATTTCTATAATGACATTTGACTGTTTTTATAATGTGGTTGTATACTATTATACATATAATTTAATTATAAAAAAAATGAATAAATTATTATAACTAATAAGATAAATGATAAAAAAAAAATATAATTGTCTAACAAAAAATTTATTTTACATTTTCAAAATATTATACACTCATTTGTTATATACTAAAGAAATTATTTTCATATTCAATAATTTATATATTTATTATTAAAAAAATTAAAATAATAAAAAAAAATGAAGATATTTTTTAAAAATAATTTTTATATGAAACAACCATAAACATCTTATTTGAAATGTTTTTTTAAAAATTTTACTATAGCAAAATTGGAAAAAATACTTAAAATAATTTTTTCTATGAATAACTATTTACTTCTTTTAAAAATATTATAACAAAAAAAAATATTTTAAAAATCATTTATAAAAAAAATACAACAAACGAGACTTTTAAAGCAAAGTTATCCAAAAAAGTTGGTGGATGTGGCGAGTTGGGGTGGAAATAGGTCAAGCTAGACTAGCCTTTGAAATACTCTCTGGCATAAGATTTATTTTTTAGGCTTAAGTCTCATTTACGACCTATGATAGGCTTTTTTTTTGACTTGATATGACCTTTTTAATAGTACGATCTAGCCTGAAAGCCTTTTTAAAAGTCTTATTCACATTAAAATATTTAAATGTTCTACTCATACCACCTGATGCTCTTCACATACCAATATCAATGTATATATCTATATATATTAAATAAAAATGAATTTTTCTAACAAAATAATTTTTTTAAAAATCTAAAACAAACATCCTTTAAACCATAAAAAATAATTTTTAATTTTAAATAATAGATTTTTTTTTTCTAAAACAAATGCACATATTATTACCTCTTAAACAAATATGGAACTCATGAGTGATTGACTAATTGAACGATTACCGAATATAATACGATTACCAAATATAGAATCGTCAATGAATATGGAACGACTACTGAATATTGAATGATTACTAACTGATTGTTTAATTGATATAATTTAAAATAAAAAATAATATTATTAATATAATAATAAAAATTAATATTAAGTAATAATATATATATATATGTGCGTGTCAGTCTCTCAGGCCTAATAGATTTTTTTTATAAGCATGAGTTTGTCATATTTAAATAAATAGACTTTAAATAGTTTGAGTCTAACATTTTTATTAAACAGATCAGACCATAGACCCCTAACGGATGACTTAACATATTCTGATTCTTAATAACGAGTATGTTTAGAGTACTTGACCGTAGAAATAGATGATATCACAACATGCTATGATTGAATAAACTATAATATTGTAGTTGAACAGTTAATAAGAATTAATTAATTTTTTTAACAAATAAAATTATTATTTTTAACTAAAAAACCCATAATATTTATTTATTTAAATTGATAAAATATATTAATATAATATAAATTTAAAATTATTAAAATAAAAAAAATAAATTTCTAAACAAATTCATAATATCTAAATTAAATAATATTAAATAAATTTTTTACATAAAATGAAGTGTTTACAAATATAATAATTATAATTTATTATAATATTTAATAAATGATTTTAACATTGTTAACATTATAAATATTAT
>JBBPBS010000007.1:4555010-4567767 GCA_037974835.1 Cicer judaicum | reverse complement strand
TTTAAAATAATTTTTTTATTTTATTAAATTCAATTGAGATTCTAAAAAACTTAATTTTTTTTTCTTGAAACTCAGGTGTTTCAAAATTTTAAAACTTTATGTACCAAAAAACATTTTTTAAGTTTTTCAATATACAAAAGTATTTCTGCATCAAAAAATTTTGTTTTAAAAAATTTGAATTTTGTGTATAAAAAACTTGAAAATAATACTTTAGTGCACAAATACATTTTAGTAAGGTTTAGAATTTAAATCCTAAACTTGAAAAATATTTTTTTATACACAAATGTGTTTTAAATAATTTGACAATTATGTAACGATTTTTTTATAAATTTTTTTGATAGAAAGTTTTTTTTTTTTTTGAAAAATGTATACAAGAAAACTTTTTTTTATGTGTTACAAAGTTTAAATTGAATTTAATAGGATAATATTTTTTAATATATATAATGTAGGATAGAAGTAGGGCTGAAAATAAATCAATCAGACTTTGAAAAGTGTAAGTCTAGTCTACGATAAATTTTTTAAGTCTAAGCCTGATGTACGATTTATTATAGACTTTTTTTTCGATCTAACTTTTTTAAAAGTTCGGCCTACTCTGAAAACCTATTTAAAAGTCTTATTAACATTAAACCATTTAAATGTTATATTTTATATGTCTATATATATTAAATAAAAGTTATTTTTAAAAAAATCTGAAACAAACACCCTTTAAATTTTAAAAAATAATTTTTGTTTTCAAATAATTTTTTTTTCTGAAACAAATGCACTCATTATTACCTCTCAAACAAATAAGGAACAACTACTTGAGTGATTGCCTAATTGAACGACTACCGAATATAGAACAATTGCCGAATATGAAATCGCTACCGAATATAGAAATATTACTGAGTGATTACCTAATTGATAGACTTTAAAATAGAAAATAATATTATTAATAAATAATAATAGAAACTAACATTAATAAATAATAATATATATATGTCGTATGTTAAACCTATTAGATTTTTTTATAAATTTAAGTCGTTTAACCTATTCAAATAAATAGACTTTAAAAATAGTTTGAGTCTAGACTTTTTATTAAATAGATTAAACCACAAGTGTCTCACGAACTACCTAACTTATTCTCATAATAAGTAGGAGTATAAGTCTAAGAGTTGCATGATAAATTTTTCCACCATTTTTCATATGTTGTCAAACTTGTGTTTCGTTTTTTTCTTTCCTTTCTTGGCCCATACGTCAACGGGGCCACTCAAGCAAAAAGTAGGTGAAACCCTTGCGACAATATTTGTTGAGAAAATTATACATACACAAAGTTTTGTACTAAAAATTATATTTTTGAAATAGGAGATATACGCAGAAAAAAATATATAACTCTATTTATTCGTTTTTATAAAAGATAGTCTATTTAAAATTTGATGAATACAAATTAATGTATCTAATTAATAAACTAGATTGACTTCATAAATTTTCATTGACTAAATTTTAATACAATTTTTTAATTAAAAAATACCATTGGAGTATATAGGATAGGAGTATTAGTTAGCGCTCTCATACGGGCTGGATTGGAACGGTCCACATTGGGTTGGCAGGGCCCACATTGACCCAACAAATTCCATTACATAAATGAGTATGAAGTTGTTGAAAAAAAAAAATATTTGAGTAGCGAGTTTCTTTTCTCCCCTCTCAGCTTTTGTGAAAACTTCCCAAAACTACATTCAAACCGGTGAATTTACGTATATTTTATACATTTAGATTAGCTCATTTAAATATAATTTAAAAGGGTTTGAAAATATTTAAGAAGAAGAAAATAAACTTTTAAATGAGTAAGATTTGGATATAAGTGTTTTAAGTCTATAGTTCAACCATTATAGGATATAAAAAAATCCAACGAAGAATAAAAAAAACATTATACAAAGGCCAATATATCACTCGATTTCATTTTTCTTTTTCTGATGTATTCAGCTATTTTATTTTTATATCACTTTTCTATATTTATTTGGTTAGATATATTAGATGCAAGTATAATTTTTTACCATAATACTAAATATTGTTTGAATTCGAATTTCATTCCTTTAGTTGAACAAAATAAGTAATTCATAATGTTTAAATTTTAAAAGTTTTAGCTAAATGCATGTCAATTTATTATGTTTATAGATTTAAATTTTCTTTTATTAGTAATTTTTAAATTAAATAATACTAATGGTTAAACCTTTTATTAATGTTATTATTTCAAAAATCAAATTAAGATGTTGAAATTGGGACGACTCGAGGTCCAATGGCCATATTGCACCAACCGATTATTTGTTTGGGTTAATTAACTATGTTAAAAGGTCAAGACTGCTATTTAAACTTGTTTATTTTAGCTCAATTTGTGCTAAAATATTGGCTAATAGGTCATTCTATTGAATCCAATAAATTATGAAAATTCTGTATAATTATGTGTATTCTTTTGAAATTGATAACTTTAACATTAATAACATAATATAATTTAATCACACTAAAAGTGGTGACACGTTTTAAGATATTTCAAAATTATTGAACAACATTAACTAAGTTTAATGCACATAGTGTAAATTAGTTATATATTGATATTGTGTATAATCTATATGGAAGATAGGTATTAGGTCTTCACCATGCTATCAAATGAGTTGTTGACATAAATGGAGAATATCATTTTTGAGGTTGATTGAAAGCTTGTGGTATACAAGACAATCATCGTAAAGAGGATATCTTACTGTTTCTTGTTTTGCTTGAGGAGTGCAGAAAATTTATTAAATTTTATTGTAAAACCTCTTATGTAAAATTCGTTAGAAGATAAATAGATGTAGTTGTTGAAATCGAAATAAGAATTTATATAAACAACTTATAATATTTTCATTAATTATTTTTGATTTATTTCCTTAACTTTTTAAAAATAGCTTATAAAAATAATTTACAAATTACATAAAATGTTTTACTTGATTTTATCTTTGTTATTTTTTAATTTATACATAAATATTTATATAATAATTGATTATATTAAATATTTAATTAAATTATTTATCGAAACATAAATTAAAAATAATCATATTTAATAATAATTCTCATATTTTTTATAATTTTCGTGAAACTGATGTCAATGATTGATATTCTCTATGACAATAGGGTGATCATATCCACCCAAGATTTTCATACTCTTAATAGATATATACACACGTATTAAAATATTAACATACTATATATATTACTTATTTCAAGTAATATAAATAGCAATATAGGGCCGCAGTCGTTAAGTTTCGCCAGATCAATGGTTGCGATTTCAAGTCCCTATAGTACGGTTTTTATTAAAACAAAATTCCGTAATTCAGTTATTTATTTCATAAGAAAAAAATGTCATACCTTGGATTTGACCAACATAGACGTTATAGGTAAAACTAAAATAAAATCTGAATTAAGAAATAAGTTACTAAATAATTTTTTTTATGAATATTAAGATAGGACTTACCTTATAACGAAAATTATACAATAAGATAATAACATTTACTTTAATTTCCTCTTTCTCGGATTCATCCTTATTCTTCTATATTTTATTATTGTTTATGTCAAAAAATATTTTTATTTAATATCCTTTAAGTATAGGGATTCAGTTTAATATGAGTAATAGTAGAGATTGAGTTATATAGGAGTATTAATAGAGATTCAGTTATATAGGAGTACTAGTATGGATTTAGTTATATATGAGTACTAATAGAGATTTAGATATATATGAGTACTATTAGAGATTTAGTTATATATGAGTAATTTAGTTATATATGAATACTAATAGGGATTCAGTTATATAGGAGTACTATTAGGGATTTAGTTATATATGAGTAATTATAAGATTTGATTGTTTAGTAATCTAGTATAAATATATCTTATGTATTAACAATATAATTAATTCAAGAAATATATTTTTATTCTAATCAATTAAACATTAAGCTATTATCAATAATATTCAAATCTTTATTATTTTCTCTCCTCTTTTTCTCTAAAATCCCACAACTTCAACCGTTTAGATTAGTTTACAATAAGTTAACAATACGAGTCTCTAATAATAGTAACTCCAATGAATATATCTTCTATAATTTTTCTATGTATCATATTTATTTGTAAAATATATATTATGTTTATTTATTTTCTATGAATGTCGAAAGAATTTAATATGCATGCATCTCCGACAAATCGAACATATAATTATTTTATATATTATACAAATAATTATTTTAGATGTGTTATATAGTTATCGAATAACTTAAAATTTCAATGTTTATTCTTATAAAGTTTGGAAGAATTCAATATTCATGCATTTATGATAGATTGCACAAATAATTATTTTCTGTGAGTTTTTCCACTAATGTGTCTAATATAAAAATATTTTTATTTTTACATTATCATTCTTCATTTGTTTCAGAATTCACCTTTCAATATTGAAAGGAATTATAATTACCTTTTAGTCTATAAAATATTTTTACAATTTACCTTTTGATAACTAAAAGGATTTTACAACATATTCAATCTATCTTAAGAGATAGACTTGAGTTTCAAATGATTTGCATGATAAAGAGGTTTAGAATTAAAATTTACTTGACACTTGAATATAATAAGAGAATTGAAGTTTTGCTTGAATAAAGAGTTTTGTTGTTTAAGTATGGTTGTTTAAGTTTGAAATGATTGCCTTAAAAATTCTTGATGTTGTCTTCTCTTTGATGTTGCTTTTGTAGATGAGGAAAATGTTTAAAAAAGACTCAATATAGATGTTACTAAACCTCAACAAATTGTTTGCCTATATTGAACTCTATTATACATGTGTGTTATTTGATCCATAATGTTCTTCTACAAAACCATAATGTTTTTGGTTTTATGTTGTATTAAAAACATGAACGAGTGATTGAATGGTTGTGACATGTCAATCCTATGTCTCATAAGCATGTTGAGGTGGAGGAACAATGTATCAATGTCCTTGCTCACAACTCATCAATTTGAAAGCTTTTTGCTTCTTTGAGCAGCTTAAGATGTGAGTTTGACCACTGATTTGAATAATCTTGATATTCTTTGTTACGTTCGTGTTTTCAAAAGAAGAAATAATAATAATAATAATAATAATAATAATAATAATAATAATAATAATAATAAAACCAACTTTCCCCCTTTCTTTTTTCATTTCACTCTTCCCCCTTCTTCCTTCTCTCTCTCTCAGCAACCCCACTCCCCCATTTTTCATTTTTTTTTTCTTTTCTTTTCTTTCTTATCATTCTCTTCTCCTTACTTATTTTCACTCTATTACTCAAACCCTCAACCCTTAAAAATGATTTAACATCACCACAAGCATAATTTTTCAAATTCTTTTGGTTGGGGTTTTTGGGTTAGAGTTTGTGTTCTAAGGAAGTAAAAGGGTACCCATCTCTTGAGAGTTGTTGATTGAGACTCATTGAGATTTGTCAACTGAGACCCTACCCGCTACTATGAGAGTTGTTGAAGAGCAAACTTAGACGATTCTCCATAGCTGTGAGTTGACGACGATCATCGTCATATATTTTTATAATGCTATTATTATTATTTTACTTATTTTCTATATTAAAGTATTTATTAAAAAAATTGGGGAACACAACCTTTGAAATTTATCTCGATTTCATCAATTATTTAATTTAATGGTTTTTGTTATATAATATGTTATTAGTTGAATTTATGTATGAGTTAAAGTATTTAAATATTGATTTCTTATGTGATTGAATATATTTTTCATAAATTACGATGAAATAATTTTAAATGCATGTTTTGGGAAATTGGTGTTATAATTATTGAATCGTTAACTGCGTTAGGTGCACCTAGTTACCTCGTGTTGATTAGGGAGAGTTAACCGTTAGATGGAGCTGCCCTACGAGAAATGTCATCTGTAGGAGGAGAGGGCTATCAATGAGATGTAAGCTTCATAATTGATACGTGATGATATGATGCGGGATTGAGAGGAGAGGGTCTAATGGAGTCGTCCCTAAGGGAAAGGTTGCCCTTAGGAGGAAAGGGCTATCAATGAGATAAAGCCGCCTCTTGGTTCTAAAAATTTATATTGTCACTTGTTTGGGAAGTTTATATTTAAGGCTATTCATTTTGATTTCGTTTCGTTATTAACTGAATTTTTAATATTTATGTCAAGCGATTAAACAATTATTCGTGTCTTTTGTGTTTCCCTTCTAATTGATGGTGATTGTTGTCTCCTCACTAAGTTTTTGTGACTTACCCCTTTATGTTGCTAATTTTTTTCAGATTCGCAGGCAGCTGAGTAGAATCTGTTATTTGATTGACGTCTCAACATATTTCTTTTGGCAAGCCTCATTGATCGATGACCATTTTTTTTGTAATGTCTATTGAGTCTGATGTAAATTGCAGCTATTTTGGAGTCTATAAAGTCATTTTTTTTTGGGAAGTGTATTAAGCAATTTGATTATGTTATTTGAATTATGACTGAATTGAAAGTTAAAAAAGGATTTTACAAATTTGGAAATGTTAAAATTACAGAGGATACTCTGTCGAAATTTCGAAAAATTACAGAGAATATTAAGTGAAATTGATTATATCATTATATTTTGAATATGAAATGTTTTAATTGTATATGAATTATAGCATTATTACTATATTTATTTTTCATAATTTTGTTTCTTTTATTTTATGTTAATCGTATATTTATATTTCATATAAATATTTAATATTTTTTTCATTCATTTTATAGGTTTTATTCTAATATTTTAATTTTTTATATTTTTTGCACAAGATAAAGTTTAAAATAATTTAACAATGAAGTATCCTCGAAGAATTGTAAGAGTGTGATATTTTTAGATTACTATTTATGACTATTGTACATAGTTTTTGAAAAATTAAGAGTTTAATAATCAAACATCCATGAAAAATTGAGACGATGATTTATGATATGGTTCCAAATGAACTAAAAATTTAATAATGAAGCATCCATGTACGATTGGTCGAATAATTATTATTTATTTTTTTCACTTTTTGTGAAGATAATTTGTGGTATATTTTTTAAAGAACTAAATTTTTTAATATTAAAACATCTACATTATACTCCTCAAAGTATGATTTTCTTGATTATAAATTAGTGATCGGATGCTTTAATTAAATCAATGAATCTCCGCACTATTATTGAAATTAAGTAGTCAACTAAAATAAGTGTCCATATTCTAATTTTCAAAAAAATGACGTGTTAAATGTATACATTTAGGCCAATATATATATATATATATATATATATATATATATATATATATATATATATATATATATATAAAGAAATACAATGTTTGTGTAAAATTATATTAACACATTTACCTAATCAAAATTCATATTTTTTTTATGTCTATTCAAAATATTTTTTTTAATTGTTGAAATTTAAAATTATGGTAGATCGTGTGGTTTATTTTTTATGACTAGACGAAACTATTTCAGTCTCATTTTCTATCTATTAGGTGTAAAATAGACCAAAACATTCAACAATTATTTAAGTATTGCAAAGATTAGTTCGGCCTAATCTATTCACACTATACTTATCATGCATACTAAGTCCAAACACCTCACACAACAAAACTCATCGACTTCAATCTTCCACTATGTAAATGTCTTTGTCGGAAGTGTTTGCACAATTAACTGAAATTAAGAGGTGCTCACAAACGTGAGGTATCTTGTTGTGAGTATATTCCAATCTTTAGCATGACCTATGATTGTGGATTGCACCAGATTTCTGCAAAGCATCGTTGATCATATCGCGTTTCATCTCCTTATAACTTATCGTATTATGATAACAACTCATAAATCTACCATTTGTATACATTCTAAAATTTTAAAAATTCAATAAAACTTTCGTATCTAATAAATCACTCATCCACAATGACTTTTGTTCGAAAAAGTTAAAAATTCCAAATTACATTTAAAAGATAATAACCATAAACGACAAAATTAATAAATTTTAACTTAAAAAAATATTATTTGATATTTAAAAAATACAGCAATCAAGAACAACACGAATATAAATTCATTAAAGCTAAACCCATGAAAGATATGTCGAAAGCATTTAAATCCGAAAAAACCCTAATAAAAAAGGGCGTTGAGAAGGAGCTTAAAGGAAATAATTAGAAAGAAGCTAGGGTAGAATGTAATTAGAATGAAATAAAGAAGGCAAAAGAAATAGAGAAGTCGAAGTCACTCTCAAACTCATATTTTCCCATAGCACAGAGCACATAGCATTAGAAATAGCATAGAGCATGATATTGATGCTCCTTCTTGTGTGGCCTTTGTAGCCAGCGCCTCTTTCTTTCTCATCAACTCAAACCACCACCACTTCACCACCCTCTCTCGTTTCATTAACTCTCTAGGGTTTCTCATTCCACAATCTCTGAAACGACATCGTTTCAAAAACAACTCTTCGTCGTTTACCTGCAGACACTACTTCTTTCCACTTTTTACCAATGACCACCGCGCCAGCACCGGTCAAGTCTCAACCACTTCACAACTTCTCTCTCCCTTTCTTGAAGTGGGGCGGCACCGGCAAGAACCACACTAACTCCAACAACCACCAACGTTCCCGTCGTCCATCCGATCACGCTTCACCCGAGCCTGACTCCGAACCTGACTCCCGTCCTCACCGACTCGGATCCCGAACCGCTAGGAACCGATTCGGACTTCCTTCTTCTTCTTCTTCTCACAAACACGCTACGGTGTCTTCCAACCACGAAACCGACGATGACGCCGGAGATAGAAAGCGAGAAGGTGAAGATGAAGCCGGAGCCGAGGAGATAGTGCAGAAGCCGTGGAATTTGAGGCCGAGGAAACCGATGATTCCTAGAGGCGCTTTCGAGATCGGAGCAGGAAGTTCTAGAAACAACCACAACGGTGGGGAATTGGTTGAAGCGGTTACCAACAACGGCGATAATCCGACGCCGAAATCGCTTCGGCTTAGGGGTTTTGCTGATACGGGCTGCACTGAGAAGAAGGAGAAGAGGAAATTCTGGATCGCTCTTTCGAAGGAAGAGATCGAAGAGGATATCTTCGTCATGACTGGTTCTAGGCCCAATCGTAGGCCCAGGAAGAGGCCCAAGAATGTTCAGAAACAAATGGATGTATGATTCTCATTCATCTTTACTCTTCTGATAACTATTTCTTATTGATTCTGATAACTCTTTCTTTGTTTTTTATTTTATTCTCAGAGTGTTTTTCCTGGATTATGGTTAGTGGGAATTACTGCTGATGCTTATAGGGTAGCGGATACACCAACAAAGGTACTGTTTTTTTCTTTCTCTTTGTGTTTTTTATTATGTTTTTAATTATTTATTTGTTGTTCTGATTATTTGTTCTTGCAGAGGTAGAGAAGCTGTGAAGTGAATTGAAGCTTGTAAATGGGGCATGGGGCTGAGGTATAAAAGTGAAGAATTTTGTAAAGAGAAAATGAGAAGGAAATGTTGGATATTTTGGATGAATGGAATTGGAGAAGATTGAAGATGATAATTCCCTTGCTTTTGTTGGTTTTATTTTAACAAGGGTTTATTTAGTTATTTATTTTTACTTGTTCATCGTAGTGGTAGTAATCTATAGCTGGAAGGAAAGAAATATATATAAGTATATATAGTTTAATTAATTGAGTAAGAGTTTATTACTGTTACCTTCACCCAAAAAAAGTCTTTTAACTATTACAATGATAATCTCAGAGCTTTTGTTTGGAATTTTGCTGTTTTGGGGAGGATTTATATTAATTCTGATACTTCAACTTGCTTTTGGTGTTTGACAGGCTTGTAGCAAGCTTGTAGTAAATTTTTCAAAGCCTCTTTTTAGTTCTTGCTTCCTTGCTCCAGAAGAGGCCTTTGTCACAAGAAAAGAAACCCATCATGAGGTTGAATTAGTTTCTATATAATGATGACTACTTATGTTTTTTTGCCTTTTCTGTATTTTCATGTTGTTAGTTTCATTGATTTGCTTTATTTGACTTTTGCATTGATAATCTCCATCATTGTCATCATTAGCTTTGTATGGAGAGAAACAACATCTTTGGCATCAGTGGAAAAGAAACTTCTAAACAGTTTGTTAATTGTTTATTCTGATTATAACCAAATTGATTTCTATCTATTAAAGTTTAAGAATTAGCTTAGAATAATCAGTAGCGGTTGTTTATTTATTAAGTTTTCTCTCTCTCTCATTTCGGATGTTTGTGAACTTTGCTTGACACATGTCACGGAGTTTTGTAAACTTCTTTGAATTGTTTGATCCATTGTTATTTTTTTTTAAATGTTTTGTCCAACGTGTTTTACATTGTTCATTTTCCACGGGAGGAAATGTCTCCCAAGTCTCAAACTTCCAACCTAGTGTCTTTTTATTCCTGATTAATCTCAGCAAAAATATTCAGTGTTTTTCCGCCATCAATTTATTTCTGTTTTTGAATCCTTTTCTCAAACTGCATTATGCTATGTTACTTGGCAACAATCAGCATGAGGTACAAATAAAAAAGATAGTAGCTGCATCACTTTATGGCACTTGGTCACTTGCATATTGCAACAATAGGTGTGTATAATTCTGTTTCTTGTTAAAACCCAAGATCCTAAAAGGCTATATAGCATTCTGGTAATCTATGAAATGGTTCTGCAAAATTTCAGTTTTTAATGATGCAAACAAGTGTTCATTTACACATAGTAGTTAAATTGTTGTTGGTATGCTGGGTTCTTGCAATGCGTACAAATATGTTTTTCTAAATTTTGTGAAAACATATTAAGGATCAGGATAAGGAATGGAGTTGGATTTGTGTGTCGTTTGTAGATTAAGTGGTTGCCAAGTAACCTTTGTTATATTTTCATTCATGCCACGTGCACTTTCAAATTTCCTTTCATTCACTGTTGGAGATACAACAAGCTTACCCTTTCTGGCTCATGGTTTCAGTTTAAAATTGATTTAGTGGAACAGATATCTAATTGAGTGGAGTTGATTGAAGTGAATGATTGATTAACCATTTTGCGATAGTTTCCTCCTCTTGAGTTCATCTTTTAGAAATTAGATTGAATACAAAAAAATTGGAAGTGAATGGCCCTGAATTGTATATATCATTATATTGTAAAGGGGCATGTCGTTTCTTTGTCAGTGTTGCAATTGTGGCTTTTGTATTTATTTTATATTTATATAAAACTTGTGAGTTTTCTTTATGGTTTTTTGTCTCTCCATCTCTCTCTCTCTATATATATATAAAGCTTAGATAAGTTTTCTTTATTGTTATTAGAAGTTATTTAAAAAAATTTGAATCAAATATTTGAATACTTAGTTTCTTTTTATTAAATCAATACTTTACTTTTATTCATAAACTTAATAATTAATTAAATATGTTTTTCTTTAAAAACAAACAGAAACATTGTGTGTTACGCGAAGCGTAGTGAAGTCGAAGGCCTTTTTCGGGTAAGATACTGAACGAGGCATCTGCATAGTTTTGTCCTATTTATTTGAACTGCTTAAGATTGGACATTTAGTATTTTTATAGTAGTATCCATATAATATGGTCCAGAGTTATATAGGTCTATAAGTTCGGCTGCCAATTTGTATATGGTTTGACGGATCAGTGGTCAAACCCCCGATAGTCAAAGAAAAATTATACAACAAGAAATGTGCTTTTATTCTACATTTCAGTCGACTTGACATGTATCGTTTGCTTAGTATGTTTATTGTGACACTTTTAATTCCAAAAAATATGTATGAATAATTAAAAGGAAAATTATTTATTTTTTTGAGAAAGGAAATGCAAATTTCGATTTTTTGCACGGTTAACAAAATCACCTTGAACACATAATTCGTTAATCAAGAATCATGAAATCAAATAAGCTTAATTAGAGTCATTAATGAAAATAGAAACATGCTTCGAGATTATCACATGAGCTAAATCTTTTTAACTTAAAATAAAATAAAGTAATAAAATAATATTCTGACTCATGTGTAAACAAATATAAAAAAGTCATAAATATAGGTTCGAGAAGCATGTCTCTACTCCATGCCCAGGGATGAAAACTCAATGTTCACTATTCGAAATCGTGATGATAATTTTATATACATGCATAAAACATACAAGAAGAGAACACAGTAATATACTTTTCCAAGTCATGTTAAGTGGTATAACATGATATGTGTATTTACAAAATAGGATGCAATCAAATAGTTTCCTTCACTCCTCATCACAACATCATGTATCTTATAGCATGATTAAAACGATAACAAACACATACACATCATGTGCACTCACCTTTAGTTATTGATTGCAACACAAACATTTCAAAAAAAAATTAAGCTAGCACAAACATCCTTCAATGTTAGTCTACTTTGTTTCTATCATTAACACATTATTTCAGTCATTTCTTAAGATCAAGTAAAAATCACATTCCTTAGATGTGTACAGTTAAATCGTGATTCATATGATTGACTTATTATTTTAACTCAATTAATAATTTCAATCATTAAAACTTTATACCACCATAGTATAAAGTATTTCAATTTAATTCATATCCTAGGATCATTAACATCAACCATACATATCGTGAATAATCACAAAAACATCAAAAATTTTCATTCAAAACAAGCTCCACAATTCTCATTATATAAATATTAATCATCTTCATTCACAATTATTCTAATTTATATCTATAATTTATTATCTTCAATATATGATTTATCCACAATTAAATTATATTTGATCTTCATATATATATATATATAT